>CM058235.1:63596747-63904583 GCA_030180135.1 Orychophragmus violaceus
GCCATTGTTTAGGCTACGCTTTCATTAAGTCTTATTTTATTTTCAGAGAGCCTTAGGGGCTGATCTTGCTCTCGAAAGAGAGAGGATTTCGAACCCCTGTTGATTATTCTGTTTTATGATATTTGGTTTTCTACTTAAGATGTTTTCTGTTTCGATGAACATGTCTGAGTAGTTTACCTGTTAGGTTGAAGGATTCTCATTAGGGATTTCAGAGAATTATAGTTTAAATCAATCTGTAGAGATTTATATCTGCTAGTTCTTTATCTAAGTTGTTCTTAATGCTAAATCTGAAGTAGCTAATCAGAGTTATGATGTTAGGTTGATTAATTCAGCGGAAGTTGATTAATTTAACTAGAAAGAACTTAGATAAGCAATTAAACTATTCGCAAACGAAAGTTTGGTTTAGGATAATTGTGAACATATCAAACTTGGAATTAATGCTAGTTTAATCTGTTAGTTCTCGCAAACGGAAGTTTGGTTTGCTGCACTTAGACTTAGAGAATTATCGCAAAGGAATTTGGTTAATTCTATATCAGTGTTTGAGTTCTAGAACAGTTATTGATTAGATCTAGACTGATTGATTGCTTGCGTTCCTGATTTCCTGAGAACTCCTGAAACCTAACGCTTCGCTTCCTTGCTCACAAACTCGCTGCTATTTACTTTTCTGCTTTGCTTTTAGTTTAATCACCTTTGCTTTCTCCTAGTTTAATCTTAATAGTTCTAAATCTATCGTTGACCAGAGTCCCTGTGGATTCGATACCCTAAGTACTACAACTACATCACTGTGCACTTGCAGTTAGAATAGGGAAAACTATACAACCTATCAAGTTTTTGGCGCCGTTGCCGGGGACTCTTTTGAGTTCTCGATAGATTTGAACTTAGGGTTTAGACTAGGATTTTCGTTTTTTTAATTTTTGCTACTAATTTTTTTTCTTTTTCTGTTCTTGCGTTTCAGGTACGCCTGTAATCGCCCTGCAACGATCGACACGGTCATGTGTGTCGATCGTCACATCATCGCGCTTGCATCGATCGACGCTTCTCCTGCATCGATCGACACATATCGTAAGGAAGATGTATGATTTCTTCAATCCAGGGATTGACAACTCGCAGATAACTTGGTTAAAGAGCAAAGTAGAGTCTCTGCATAGTCTTGTACTTGAAAAGTATGGGCAAGAAGCTATCAACTACGTTGGAGGGAATGAATTCTACAGTCAGGAATCTGCTTTTCAGGGACCTTTCCAGCAACAGGGCAATGCCTTCTCAAGGAGTTGTAGCGTTCCTTCTTACCAAGTACCGCCTGCACCTACAGCTCATGAGAGCAGAATGGAAATCATGATAGAGCAGTACCTTGAGAGACAACAACAGATTGATAGGTCCTTCAACTCAAAGATGGATGCTTTGTATGAAGATTTAAATGAGAAGCTTGAATCTTTGAGCACACATATGGAGGAGCTGGATGCAGCGATAGAGAGGCAAAATGAAGCTAAGAGAGCTGAACGGAAGCTGCACATCAATGTTGTGAACATAAGGGATGAGATTGAGTTGCTAGGTGAAGAAGAGAGCATAATCTCGGATTTTCTGGATGAATATTGTCTGCCTGATACATGCACCGATCGACACCCCCTTAGTGACGATCGACACGCCATTCTGACGGCAATTTCGAGTTCTTTCGAGAAACAGAATCGCCTTGCATCGATCGACACATATTATGCAACGATCGACACAAAACGCACACATGTCCAGAAACCTGCAACAGTACCAGAACAAGCTTACAAGCCCCCAGTGCCATATCCTAAGGTTCCTAAACCTTCCAGACAAGAGCTAGAAGTGGTTAACTGCATAAAAGTGATGGATAAGAAGGTGAATAAAACACCACCAGTTGAAACTTTGCGAGTTCATGCAAAGAAGATGATCTCCACTGAAGGTGATCTGAAAGAAGAAGTTCAGATTGGTGGAACTACAGTATCTGATAGTGGAAAGAAGAAGATGGCAGTTCCTCTTGAACCTGCTCTAACATCTTCAGTACCTGCAACTGCTCATAAGCAGAAAGCCCCAAACATCAGATCTGCACCAAAGGTAAGATATAAATCACATAAGCTTAAACCTCCTGACCGCATTGTTTTGAATGCAGGGAAACGCAGTAGACCGTCCAAGCTTCGCTCCCGCCCTGATTCTGATTTCTCTTTCCTTGGAAAGCCCCATGATCATAATGCCTATACACCTCCTTGGATGAAGAGATACTCACAGAGACACTCAAAGTCTCTGTTGAAACCGCCTTGAATCAAATCTCTTCCAATAGTCAAGCTAATGACTAAAAACAAGCGCTGAGTGGGAGGCAACCCACTGTTAGGTTCGTTTTTGTTTTTGTTTCCATTCGTTTTGATTTGGTATTTTTAATTTTTCTGTTTAAGTGTGTTCAGAGCTGAGGGAAACAGGAATAATCGCATTGCATCGATCGACACACATTGTGCATCGGTCGATGCAGTCGCGATTTACGGTTTAACGAATTGATTGCGGTTCAGACATCGGTTATCTAAATAACCGCGAGCGATAACCGCCTTGCATCGATCGACACCCTTGTGGCATCGATCGACGCAGGGCGACGACAGGTAAGTATTCTGCAACTTTTCGGTTTGTTCTTCAATTTGATTATTCTTTCACCGAGCTCATGCTTCGATTACACTGGGGACAGTGTAGTTTAAGTGTGGGGGAGGAAGCTACTGACGCACGCTTTTGTTTTCTTAGTTTTTCAAAATTTGTTTTATTGAGTCAAAATTTGTATGAAACTATGATTTTTCGAGGAAACTTTTCGCTTGAACAGGAACTAAGTGACCATTGGACAGACTTGCAGAGCCTCTATGACTGTTAGAAAACCCAGACACAGATCAGCCTACTGAGGACACCCACATCACTTCAGGTATCAGAGGATCCTTTTACTAACTTCAATTTAATATTGACTTAGATTTCTCACCTAAGGGCTTGGTATACTTTGTGTCGGATTCCCTTGTTAGTTCTGACACAGCCTGTCAACCTATCCTATTTAGTTCCCTTCTCCCCTTCTGTAAAGTAAAAAAAAAAATAATAATAATAATAAACTGAGGATGAGTTAGTAACTCCGAAGTGGTCATGGGAATAGTAGCAAACACTATTATCTCTCATGTGATCCATGGAATGTGTCCAAAGTACACCCCATAACGGGAAGAACACTGATAAAAAAAATAAAATGATACCCAGTGGGGAAAAATCAGTTGTTAAAGAAGGGAAAGAGAAGAAAGGGACTAGAGAAAGATAGTATGGTGGTCTAGAACTGATAAGGTAAGAATCCATGTGCCTTTAGATCGATACTCCTTAGGTGAGACCGCA
This sequence comes from Orychophragmus violaceus, assembly GCA_030180135.1. Taxonomy (NCBI): domain Eukaryota; kingdom Viridiplantae; phylum Streptophyta; class Magnoliopsida; order Brassicales; family Brassicaceae; genus Orychophragmus; species Orychophragmus violaceus. The sequence goes on from CM058235.1 coordinate 63,600,111, forward strand.
CTTAAATACTTGCAGAAGTCAGTAGGGAGAATTTGAATGCTTGAATGTGATTGTGGAGTTTACTTGGGACAGTTGCTAAGTGTGGGGGAAGTACATTGTGGTCTTGAGTTCTGTAGGAAAGTTTTCAGTGGCTTACTAAATGAATGTGATTGTGAAAGTTCCTAGGACTAAATGAGTTTCTGAGTTTACAAACTTCTTTTCTTATGCTTTGGTTCTTTACTTGCTTGAGGACAAGCAAGAGCTAAGTGTGGGGGAGTTGATATACCATGGATTTTACCGGTTTTAACCATGGTATATGCCTTATTTATCGAGTCTTATGTTATGTTTTGGAGTCTTTTTAGTATGTTTACAGGTTTAGACACATTTGGAGCAGAAGTGGAGATTTTGGAGTTGTTTGGTGTATTTTGGAGATTTGGTCCGAGAGACAGAGTTCACTGTCCAGTTTTGAAGACTGCGTCGATCGTTGCACACCTGCATCGATCGTTGCATATGCGAATGGGCCAGACTCGCCGATTTAATGAAGAATGCTGATTTTGCAGAAAAGCCCAGATATTTACACAGAAGCCCAAAACGTGTTTTAGCTATTATATAAGGGTTTTTAAGCCATTGTTTAGGCTACGCTTTCATTAAGTCTTATTTTATTTTCAGAGAGCCTTAGGGGCTGATCTTGCTCTCGAAAGAGAGAGGATTTCGAACCCCTGTTGATTATTCTGTTTTATGATATTTGGTTTTCTACTTAAGATGTTTTCTGTTTCGATGAACATGTCTGAGTAGTTTACATGTTAGGTTGAAGGATTCTCATTAGGGATTTCAGAGAATTATAGTTTAAATCAATCTGTAGAGATTTATATCTGCTAGTTCTTTATCTAAGTTGTTCTTAATGCTAAATCTGAAGTAGCTAATCAGAGTTATGATGTTAGGTTGATTAATTCAGCGGAAGTTGATTAATTTAACTAGAAAGAACTTAGATAAGCAATTAAACTATTCGCAAACGAAAGTTTGGTTTAGGATAATTGTGAACATATCAAACTTGGAATTAATGCTAGTTTAATCTGTTAGTTCTCGCAAACGGAAGTTTGGTTTGCTGCACTTAGACTTAGAGAATTATCGCAAAGGAATTTGGTTAATTCTATATCAGTGTTTGAGTTCTAGAACAGTTATTGATTAGATCTAGACTGATTGATTGCTTGCGTTCCTGATTTCCTGAGAACTCCTGAAACCTAACGCTTCGCTTCCTTGCTCACAAACTCGCTGCTATTTACTTTTCTGCTTTGCTTTTAGTTTAATCACCTTTGCTTACTCCTAGTTTAATCTTAATAGTTCTAAATCTATCGTTGACCAGAGTCCCTGTGGATTCGATACCCTAAGTACTACAACTACATCACTGTGCACTTGCAGTTAGAATAGGGAAAACTATACAACCTATCAAGTTTACGAGAAGGTTTTGCCGAAGGATGGTCTTCCAAGCAGTTTCATATGTTGATGAACTTTTCTTCAGAACGGTTGGTCATTCCGGTGTATGACATGGACGCTTCGTTACTTTAAATGAAATGTTTTTTCTCTTAAGTTTTAAGACTCATCCTAGGATTCTTGGAAATCCATTGTTGGTCTTTCGTCGCTACTTCCGAATTCGAGTTGAACGAAAAGTTGAAAAAGTGTGTTGAACCATGAACCGGTCGCGTTTACGAATGTGATGAGCTTTGAGAAAGACATTGCATCGGATTGTCTGAGCAATTCTGCTTGAAATTTTCGAGCATGTCTGCTCTGGTTTTCGAGCGTGTCTGCTCGGATTTCCCAAGAAGGTTTGGCTTTGGGTTAGTTGGTGGAGCCTGCTAGAATGGTTTGTATTTCCGAGCAGCCGAGCAGTCGTGTTGACGTTATGTCGATTAATGCGGAAAAGTCTAGCATATTTTGTTGGAAGAAAATCTCTCTCATCGGCTTTGTATAAGCTGTCTGAGTTGGCTCCGTATTGCTTGAGGTCTTCCTAAATATTTTTGTATGGTTTTCGGTGAGAAATGTGATTTCGTTTTTGCGTTTGATTCTCTGTGCTTTGATCATATTGTTTGGGATTGTTGCACTTGGAAGTGTTTGGGGTTATATTCCGAGATCAGAGGTTGACAAGATACACTCGTCTTACGAAAATATTTTGGTAATGAGATGGTGCTTAAGATCGGTGTTCTTAGAAGCGTTTTGCCGTGTTCCGAGACAAGTTCAAAGGTTAGCGAGGTATACTCGATTTACGGACTTATGATGATTGAGACCAGCGTGCTCGAAAGCGTTTAACTGGGTTTCCAGTTGAGTTTGAAGGTTGGCGAGGTATACTCGACTTACAGACCCATGATGATTAAGACCAATGTGCTCATAAGCGTTTAACTGGGTTTCGAGTTAAGTTCGAAGGTTGGCGAGGTATACTCGACTTACGAACCTATGATGATTGAGATCAGCGTGCTCGAAAGCGTCTAAATGAGTTTCGAGTTAAGTTCGAAGGTTGGCGAGGTATACTCGATTTACATCATAATTGAGATCAACGTGTTTGGAAGCGTCTAGCTAGGTTTAAGTTCAGGTTGGCGAGGTATACTCGACTTACAGACCTATAATAATTAAGACCAGCGTGCTCGTAAGCGTCTAGCTTGATTTCGAGTTAAGTTCGAAGATAACGAGATATATTTAAATGATATATAATCTTTATTAGTTTTTTTTTTCAAACTTTGTTTTTTCATTGAAATGAGAATATGGTATTGAATTTTTTTCAATTTTTCAATTTTTTAATTTTTATTAATAATTTTAATTTTCAATTAATATTTTTTAATATTGTTTTTTTATAAGATTGAAACTAAAAAAAATATCTTTTAAAAAAACTTCAAATAACATCATCTCATAAAAGATGATATTTATATTTATTAAATTTTAACTATTAATTATCTCTCAAATCCCTTTAAATCTGGAATTTGTATAATGCATAATCCAATAAAAATGAATTTGAGAAAAAAAAAAAAAAAAAAATTCTCAAAATCCTTAATCCCTCCTCGACTCCGCTAAAATGATTCTTGCAGTGTAGCAGAAAAATAACAGTTTGAACCAGTAGTACTCTCAATGACAAACAACATACACCAAGAGCAATGTAACAAGCGCGGATGCACCATTCTACCATATTCTGAAGCAATCAAATATCTCGACACTTGAAAGAACTTACAAGAGAGAATGTCATCAACTTTACATGATGCATTCACTCAAGGGGATGCACCATTCTACCAGTTACATAGAATACAAAACAAGCATTAGAGATCACAGTACAACTCCAAAGATCAGTGTTTCTACTTTGTCCGGGTTCGATACATTCGTCCCATATCACAAATTGCGACAACAATCACCAATAAATGAAGTCCAGGTGTCTGATCTGCGAACTAAACCACCTCAGGCAAGCCATCTGCTGGAAATAATATACGTTTAAGGTAATGGAAAAAGTGATGACGTGTGCGGTGAGGGAGTTTTACGAGACAGTAGATTAGGCCCTTGAAACGCCAGGGGTAGAGAGCTTCATTGACTAAAAGTGGAATTGACTCGTCACAGATACAGAGTCACGCCTAGAGTTGGAATCCTTGGTGTTCAGGGAAAGACTCGAGAACTGAGAGTCGAGATCTTTGCTAGTGGCACGTTTGTGACTTGCTGATGGTTGAGTTTGTTGTTGCTGATACAGAGCTCGTAGTCTTCCAATCTCCTTTTCTAACACCTCCTGTTCCACTGCATAATAGACAACTTATGAGTAGTAGTAGTACTACTATGCTACAAAATCCAATAGGCTAGCAAGTACTGTAAAGATTCTTTGTTAGTTTCTCTAGCAGCTTAATGCAAATACATTAAAGGGAAATCCATACTTCAGATTAAAGTTTGGAACTAAAAGAAGCTAAAATAATATCTTATTTGGATGGGTGGAAGAAACTTGCATTGTTTGATCAGCTTCTCCTGAGCTATAGTTTCGAGTCGGTGCTTAAGAGCTTTATTTTCCATACTCAAAATAAGATTCCGCTGATTGAGGAAATCAAGCTCAGCTGAAACTTTGGAACCTTCTGCCTGTCAATACCAAAATAATCCATACTTTCAGTGCTCCTGAAATTGTAATTTAATAAATAAATCTTTCACAAATACCTGCAATGTTTGTACATTTCTTTCTAGCTCAGATATGTACTGGAGCTTACGGACCCGTGATCGTTGTGCAAATTGCCTGCAGGAAGCAGCAACTAAACTTGTTATGATAATGGAAAGTAAAGACATTATCAATAGTCATTCCATCAGTGATATAAGTATCACTCATCTCTCACTGCTGGACATACGATGATGCCATTCACCATTGATGATAATAAGGTAAAATTGCATGTCAATGGCTTTAGATAGGTAAATCAATCAAGAAGGAGTAACGAGATCACTTACTGTTTGGCCCGTCTTGTATTGTCAGCATCATAAGTCACAGGCTGAGGATTTGAGATTTTATCCTCAGAGGAGAACTTTTTAGGCTCATGAGAAAGAGTTTTGGCGTGGTTCTTTGACTCTGGTATTACAGTTGCTTCTTGAGGGATAAATGATGCTCCCATGTATTTTCCGCCAACACTCTCTCGAGTGAAAGGTAGCCAAGAAGGGCGAGCCCCAGATGCCACCAAAGCATCCCGCTGTCGAATCGTCTGGTTTAGAAAATTAGAATCAGCGTAGAAGGCAGCGTCCTGAGCATTTTTGTTCCTATAACTGAAATCATTTTGGAGAGTCAAGCTTATGTTTTTAGCATTAGCCACGTCTAGATATGCGTAAGAGTCACTTGATGAACGCCGATGACCACATTTGCGAACAGGGCTCTCTGGCTCATTGAGAAGATCATCAAGCCAAAAGGGAGGCTCCTCCATCAAATTGCTCTCGGAGGAAGTCCGTTGGTGGTGAGCTTTCTCATCACTAAGCTTCTGACTGTGCCTTGAACCAATTGAGCCACTGGGAATATACTCGGAATATGGTGCTGATACGCTAGGAAACGGAATCTTGGGAGGGAGCAAAGCATTTTTTCCTGGGTACATCAAGTCTTTCACACTCTGTGATCCCTTGGAGTTAGCCATTGCCACACTCTGTAAAACACCATAAACACAAGCCATTGCAGTCTTTAAATCATTCGAAATGCATAGATCAGAGTAGCAATTTTGTTTTCTTCTTCTGGAAATAAAAGACCTATTCAGACCAGACCAGAGCAGGGGCCTTCTCATTAAGCTAGATTAACATAGACACTTTGTTTTAGACTCATAAAGTGATTACAAGCTTCTAAATTATCTCATCTTCGACTAAAAAACCTTGTTAATTTTCTAAGATAATCAATAATCTTCTTTATCTTCCCGCATTTTCCAGCAGCCAAACAGTGAACAAACCAATCAATCAAACCCATAAAAATCGAGAATCTATAAAAAAAAAAAAGCAAGTAAACCCAAAATCATGATGCAGATTTAATCTACCATGTTACCATTTCCGGATAATTGAGGAAAAAGAAAAAGAAAAACTGACCAGTCGGAGAATTCGAGGCTTCAGACTGGATCCAAATCGAAACAGAAAACAGAAGTTGAAAATGATGACTCCGCTTTGTTTTGTCCACCGGAGATCTTTGCCTCGTGTGAATCTCTAAAACTCTGTTGCCTCTCTGTCTTATCGTTGAAAGGAGAAGGATCAATTGACTCCGACGAAGGGGAATTTATTTTTGATATGGGTCTTTCTTGTTCAGGCCCTTTAGTCTTCGGCCCTTGAGTCTTAGCCACTTTTGTTTTTTTTTCTTTTACTATTAAAACATTTTCCTATCTATCAATACCTTTAGGTGATTGCTGACGTGTCGTCATGAAATGGCTCTAGAGCCGGATAATGATGACGTGGAAGTGTGACATTGCAAGACCAAAAATAAACAATTGGGTTTGAGGTTCGACTTATTTACAGAAATGCTATCAGCTCGATTTATTGTCAATTAATTAATTTATTTCCTTAAAAAAAACATAATATCTTTGAGAATATCTTATTATTTCGAGTTTGAAAAAAGATATTTTAGGGCATATATTAAGCTTCCTAGAGAAGTCTTTGAAATCATATATATGGTGAGCTTGGGATGGCTTAAAAACACAATCGTCTGCGTTTTCCAAATTTTCAAGAAACTTTCTCTTTTTTTTTTTTCCTCGTTGGCCATGGAAGTTTTCTTCTAGATCATCAAAAGTTTGGTCAAATGATCTGTTTTTATTTCTATTGCTAGCTTCTTCTTATCGATTTTTAAAGGTATAGATGTTTTTGTTTTGTTCGTTTGGTCCCATGAAAAAAGAGGTTTGGATATCACAAAGCTAAGATCTAATGATGCGATGTGAATTAACAAACGTTTGAGATTTTTATATAAAAAGGAGTGTGAGATCTAAAAGTTCGATTGAATGTTGTTGACAAAACGTTGTTAGTTCACATCACATGTCTCATTTGTCCCAGTAAAACTATAGTCCGAATAATTGTTGTCTACTATTATAGACAAGAATTTGGTTGTAAAGAATAAATTTGGTGAATACTCTTTTGAATATCATATAAAATTCAGTCCTGATAGTCCGAATAAGGTTTCTTTTATTCTAATGTGATAATAATTCAAAAAAAAAATGTGATAATAATTCACAGCAAGTCATGTCTCATGACCACAAGAAAACAGTCATGAAATCGACCAGAGACGGCCCATGTAACTTTCTGTGGTGGCTTGCAAGTTGGAGATACATATTATTTTGTAATTTGTATTAAGCATTATTTTAATACAAGTTTTTTTTTGTAAAAAAATTTAATACAAGTTGGAGATGACTGGAAGATTTTTAACATATTTACTACACGGATGGTAGAGGGATGTTAATTCGAGATGATATAAGATTTTTAACAGATTTTTAACATATTTACTATAAGTTGGAGATGACTGGAAGATTATTTTTTTTGTATTAGCAAAATAATGAATAAAATCTTAACGCTGCAGCATCCAAGTTGGAAATTGACATTATTTTTGCTGAGTCTAATAATCGAGACAAATGAAAGATGTTTAACATATTTGATGAGTCTAATGCTTAACATATTTGCTGAGTCTAATAATCGATACAAATGAAATCAATCGCATTTTTGTATTAAGCATTAACCATGCGAATATGTTAATAGATTAGTTAAAATCGTAAAGGTAATATTATAGAAAATCTTAACTTCTAAATCTAATAATATATATAAAGTATCACAAAAAAAAAAAAAGTATCACGTTTGTATATTCCCTCCCCTCATGATGAAAATTATAATATTTAATTAATATTTTTTGGTGGATTAAACACACACACAAATTGGTGTAAATCTTAATCGCCATTATATATATAACACTTCTTAAAAAAAAATTTACTTGGACATATATGACCACGCATATATGTTTTTTTTGTTTTTTTTTTTTTTTTTTTTTTTTTAAATGTTCAGTTTTTAATCTAACTTTCTATTATTAAATCCATTTTTTGTTTAAAATATTAAATCCATTTCCCATACGATTTATCTACTTCATTTTAGGTAATTTTCAGATTTAATAAGATTTTATTTTTAACTGCCAATATATTTAAGTAAGATTATAATAATATTTGTTAGCTTTCACCGGAAGATATTCCATATTATTTTTAAAATGCCACTAATTAGTAAATATATATATATATAATGTGAATATACTAATTTAAATAACCTTTTTCAAAAACATAATATTCTAACTTAAATATCAATTACATAAATAAGCAAATCTTAATTAAATATAGCAATAATAAATCTACAAAATATTTAAATTTCATAGAATTTCCATCTTATTAGAATTTGTCTTTAAGATTTTTAGGATTGGTCTTTAAGATTTTTATTGAACAGAAAATCATTTTATAAATACGGTTATAGAGAATTTGTTGTAAATAAATACAATATATAAATTTTACCGTGTATAGAGAGAATGTTGTATTAATTAAATTATGACGACAGTCACGGGTTCGCCCTAGCCGAAAACGCTTCCAGGCACGAAAACCGAAGCGTTGTCTAGCTTCCGTCTGTGAGCTCTCCTCCTCTCCGGTGTTCGTCGTTCCTTCAAGTCGGCGCCGGAGAGGCAAGTCCGTGTCTCTTTCTTTTAGTAGTCGTCGCCGTTCCGTTCAGATCTGGTCAAGTCTTGCCTCGTCTCCGGCCCTTGTTCGACGACGGTTGCTCTCTGTCCATGGCGCTGCTATTCTCTGCGTGGTGTTCTCCGAGGTGCGGTGGTGGTCCGCGGTTTCTTCATGTCCCTGCGTTTGGTGGATCGCTGTCTCGTAACCCGGCTGGAACTCTGCAACGCTCCCTCTTCTGAGGCTTCTCGCCGGCGACTAGGTGTCCGGTCGTTCTGCTCCGTGCGACGATGGCGATGCTAGCTCCTGTCTCGACCCAGATCGTCTCTATCAAATCCTCGCAGCCATGTTTGGGTTGTACGGAGGTAATCAGGGTTTGAGTGGGTAATTAGCTTATCGTGGTCAGATCTGGTTTGGTGGTGGTATTAATCGGTTTAGTATATTTTCAGTAACCTCTGCTTATAGGATAATTTGGTGGTACGGCTTGGATTTTGTGGTTAATCTTGGTTTCGTTTAGAGCGCTTTTCAATCGGGTTTTATGGTTTAGATTGGTTGTTTGGATTGTTTAGACTTCGTTGGAGATTTGGGTTGTTTAAGGCTTCTATCTAGGTTTATTCTATACGTTTATGAGTGCGTCTTTACCGTTCCGGGAAGAGGTTTAGGGGAACTTTCTTAGGTTCTTTCTTGTCGGGTTATGAAGTCTGTTTCTGGTTCTGGGTTGTGAGAGTGTGTCTCTCTGGGAGTTTCCTTGTTGTTGATGTTGTCGTTCGGTGAGCCGTGGGCTACGTCGACTTATCTCGTTCTTTTCTTTTTTGCGGTTTCCACAATTTCCATGTTTGAGTTGCTTTGGTTAACTCTTGTGCTACTGATTTATGTTTCCTTGAGCCGTAGGTTTTAGCAACCCTGTATGGGCTTTAGTTGCCTTGTTATTGGGCTTTTGTTGCTTGTTTTTTGAGCTTTTGTTACCCGTTGTTTGGGTTTGGTTTGCCTATTGTTTGGGCTTTCGTTTCCTTTCCGTAGGATCTTGTAACTCTTTTTCTTCAGTTTATGAATATAATCCTATCAGATGACAAAAAAAAAAAAGAGAGAATGTTGTATTATGATAGGCAATACATGCTAAGAGGGGATGACAATGCACTGTCCAGGGTTCGCAAAAGATATGACCCATAATTTGTTTTTGTTTGTTAATATATATATATATATATATATATATATATTTATATTTTTAAAATATCTACACAATATTGTTTTTAGATTATTGTAGAGTTCAATTATTACTTTTTATATAAATTGGACGAGGTCCACAAAAATAAATTTGATAATAATACACGATTTTACTTTCTTTATCAAATATTCTCTTTTTAAACAAAAATCTTAGTTTTCTTCTCTAAATCTTACCATTTTTATACCGAACATGTCATAGTTTTTAAAATAAGAAGAAAGAGCACAATAAAACTCTTATTCTTTATGGTTTGGTGTTTACATTTATAAGACGAAAGTTACAAATTTTTTATTTTATTTTTCATTTGATTTTGATAAACATTGTTGTTAATATTTTGATTGTAATAACAATTTTATTAAGTGCATATATTTTACAAATTAGAAGGCCTATTTTAAAAATCTACCCCAAAGTAAAATTGTTTGAGTTGGTCCTGATGATATGTATCATATCTTGTGATTATTGTTGAGATAATATGATGTGTTGTGTTGTTGTGTCGGGTTTATAGAAAAATAAATATGATTGTTTTTGTTCGGAATTGTGGCAAGAAAATATGCATAGAATAATGGTTAAGGAAGTGGATGAATACAAGTTTGTATCATTAAACAACTAAACAAGTATCGATTGATTTCACTCTCATGAATAAATTAAAACATAAAATAATGAATAAGTTGGTTATGTGGTTACAAAATAACTAAACCACATTCAAACAAATATATCTTTGCACGCGTTAACTAAAATACTAATAATAATAAAGTTAAAAATAAAAATATTATAATTTTACATAATAAAGCAAAAACTACAACAATATATATATATATATATATATATATATATATATATATATATATATATATATATATATATATATGTGTGTGTGAACATTGATGTATCCGTTAGAGTTTGGTTCGGTATTTCAAGGTTTCGGGTCTAAAAATACAAGACCTAATTGACTATTTTAGAATTTTGATTTGGTTCGGTTCGGTTTTGGATATCCGAATAATAATAAAATAAATATAGACAATTTTAAATTGTTTTTAAATGTAAACATGACTAAACAAGCCAATTCTGCATATTTTAACATCTCTATATAAATCCAAATAAAATTTCAAAAAGCAAAACCAAAAAATATGTTTTGCTAAATAACTTTTGCAAGAAGAAACACTTATTTAAATAGCTGGAAAATATTGATTCAATCGATGTTAGAAATGTATAGTGAAATATATAAATTTAAATTTTTGGTATGCACGTATTAAATTTTAAAAATCAAAATTTATACAACACATTTAAACAGATCCTCATTTGTAAGAAGTTGTTGCGGAATTGTATGAACATTGATGTTTGTTTGGGTATTTCGAGGTTTCGTGTCTAAAGATACAAGACCCAATTAGATATTTTAGAATTTTGATTCGGATTCAGTTCAGTCGGGGTATCCGAACAATAATAAATAAATATAAATTGGTCTAAATTGTTTTTAAATATAAATATGACTAAACAAACCAATTATGTTTATTTAGCATCTCTATGTAAACCAAATAAAACTTCAAATAGCAAAATGCAAAAAATAAATGTTTTACTAAATAATTTTTGTAAGAAGAAAAAAAAAATATAAAGCTTCTACTAGTAATATTTAAATTTTTAAGTTGATCTATGTTATTGATATGCGGTTGATCTAAGTTGATCTAGGTAAATTTCAGATATTTAGGTCGAAGTATCCGAACAATAATAAAATAAATATAAACGGAAGATTCTTATGCGGTTGAGTATGACCCAAAGTTTTTAAAAAGAAGAGCAATTTTGAGTCTGACCAACCAAGATGTTGATAATGTCAATGACTATATGCTTGAATCATTACAAGATATTCTATTTATTTTTTATATATGGTAATGTTTAATCCAATAATATATATTTATCTTTTGAAATTTTATTATTGTAATATATATACATTGAAAGCTATGTTTGTTTGATAACATGTGCAGAAAAACGTACCTCAGTTTTGACACCATTGATACTTTAGATAAAGGAAAAAAATGATTATATAGTATACTCCAAAAAATTCTGAACAACATCAACCTATAGGATTGCCGAACCATGATTTGAAATTAAAGGTTGGTGCTGCTATTATGTTACAAGTTACTCAGTTAGACAATCAAATTATTGAGGCTAGCATGATAAATGGATCTAGGGTTGGTCGTAAAGTTGCACTTCTTAAGATGTTTGTCACGCCGCCTGACGCAAGATTTTCTTTTATAATGCGGCGCAGGCAGTTTCCCGTGTCTCTTGCCTTTGCAATGGCTATAAACAAAAGTCAAAGACAAACACTAGAGAAAGATGCTTTGTATCTTCCAAGACATGTTTTTACTTATGGCCAGTTGTATGTTATCGTTTCAAGAGGAACTTTCAGAACCAGTCTAAAGATATTGATCACAAATAAAGAAGAAAAACCAACTAAGAGAACAAAGGATGTTGTTTTCACATAACTGTTGAATAGCCTTAAGTATATTTTTATTAGATTTTAATCGATGATATTCTTTATTGGAGACTAATGTTTTTATTCGTTACAGATTCGAGAAAACGAATTATGGGTTATTTCATTTTGAAAAAATTGTTTTACTGATTTGTTATAGGTTGTGCATATAAAACGATGAATTAAACCTTATTACCACGTGATGATTTTACACAAATTGAACAAACAACATAGTTTAACTAACTAATATTTTAATATTTGTACATCCATGCGGGTCGATTACCTAGACTAATATGATTCCATCAGAATTGTTACAACCATATTAATGTTTTCATACATAAAATGTTATAATTATTATTCGTACGTGTATACAATTATTATTTTATGCATTCGAATGTAACAATTCCGATGTACATATAAAATTACGAAATAAATCTTATACCATCTCGACCGAGAAAAAAATCTTATATCACATTTTGTCTTGACACTAAGCAAAAAATACACATAAATTAACACAAACAGAATAATGTCCGCACATACGTGCGGATCGATCACCTAGTTAAAACAGAAACAACAAACAACATAATGTAATTAGTTTTCGATGTAATTATAATTTATATCTCTGATTTTTTATTAGATTGTAAATTAACTAAGGACAAAAATATATTAAATATTTTGTAATGCATTCTAACAAAATATACACAAGCATGTATTTGATTAATTCAAAAATTTTATAACTACTTTTCAAATAACATTCATAAATACACTATCTTTCATTGAAAACAAAATTTATTTAAAATATTATTTATAACATCGAATATACTAACTTAAATAATAACTTTCTAAACAACTTGATCTCATAATATAGATGCAATTAATAAATGAAAATTTTATGAGATTGCATCAACGATTAAATTTGAAAGATTTCATGCAAAATTTATGGTATATTGCTAAATATTAGCACACATGTGTAAAGTTGAATATTGTATATATTTTTAAATAATATTTGAATATATTTAAAATTAAAAATCCTAATAAATGTAAATCATGGATTTTAATATAATTGATGATTTCCTTCAAATGTTTATTAACTTTAAATTCCTAACTTTAATGCGATAATATTTTTTAAAATAGTTTATCTTTTAACTTTAATTAAATAAAAGAAATAAAATTGAGTTTGAAATGTTTCATATATGGAACTGAATATATTGACAATAAAACTAAATCAGAACTAATTTAATTAGTTTTCAATATTATTGTAACATCCTGGTTTGTGATATATACAGAAAGGCTTAAAAGAATTAATTTGGCTACCTATATCAACAAGTGCACTTACCTTTTCCGGTCACTTGCCTGAAAGAACTCCAGAGTTAAGCGTGCTTGGGCTGAAGTAGTCCCAGGATGGGTGACCTTACGGGAAGTGACTCGTGGTAGCATGTGTGTAAGGACAAAACACATGGAAAAAGGTCATGGAGTGATTATAGGGTCAGTAAATTAATCGGTTGGGCCTACCAAAAATAATGCACAGACCGTCGGACAGGGGTGGGGCCCACGAGCCCGGAAGAAGGATGGGTGACTCACCGGCAGAGGCGGACGGGACGTTACAAAGTGGTATCAGAGCCGAATCCGAGGACGCGTGTAGAGTCAGTGAGGGCTCACACCGTCAAGGATAACGATCCTGGTGCGCAACGAGGGCGTTGTGCTCTGTAAGAGTGGGTGAATTGTAACATCCCGGTTTGTGGTATATACGGAAAGGCTTAAACGAATTAATTTGGCTACCTATATCACCAAGTACAATTATCTTTTCCGGCCACTTGCCTGAAAGAACTCCAGAGTTAAGCGTGCTTGGGTTGGAGTAGTCCCAGGATGGGTGACCTTCCGGGAAGTGACTCGTGGTAGCATGTGTGTGAGGACAAAACACATGGGAAAAGGTCAGGGGTGATTATAGGGTCAGTAAATTAATCGGTTGGGCCTACGAAAAATAACGCACCGACCGTCGGACAGGGGTGGGGCCCACGAGCCCGGAAGAGGGATGGGTGACTCACCGGCAGAGGCGGACGGGACGTTACAAAGTGGTATCAGAGCCGAATCCGAGGATGCGTGTGGAGTCAGTGAGGGCTCACACCATCAAGGATAACGATCCTGTTGCGAAACGAGGGCGTTGCGCTCGAACATTAAATAGAACATCAGTAAGTAAGTGAAATGAAGTGGGTGTAAGCAATTAACGAAGGCGTCAGGTTTCGGGAAGTTCTCAGGATATCAGGAAATCAGATTAACTAACAATCAGATTCAATCTACATCGTTCTTGAACTAGAATCACAAAAGTAAAACTAACCAGCTTTCATTGCGATAATTATCTATGTCTAACAACCTAGCAGACCAACGTTCGTTGCGAATTCTAGAGTTCTAAACATGCATTAATTCCAAGTTCATTCGTTCACAATTTCTCTAAACCAAATTTCTTTGCGAATAGATAAATTGCTCATCTAATTCGGATCTAGTTAATTAACCAACTTTCGTTGTGTAAATCAACCTAATATCAGTAATATAAATGGCCAGTTCAGATTAAGCATTAAGAACAGTTTTAGATGAAGATCTAGATGATGAATCCTAATTAATCAGTTATTCTAACATTCCTTCAAATCCCTAACGAGAATCCCTAACGAGAACCCTAACCTAACAAGAGATTTACTCAGACATAGCAGTCATAACAGAAAACATAGTCAAAATAGATATCATAGAATAATCAAGGAAATAAGATAAGGGGTTTGAAATCAAGTCTCTTTCGAGAACAAAACCAGCCCCAAAATCTCCTAAACTCTCTCAAGAAAATCTTAGCCTAACAAGTGGCTGTAAAACCTAATTATATAGCTAAAACACGAATTGGGGCTTCTTTGTAAATATCAGGAACTTCTGGGTACAACTGCAATTTCCACAATCTTCATTAACTCTCGCGAGAATGCATGGCCACGCTATGCATCGATCGATGCCAATCGTGTGTCGATCGACACAACTGTCAAATATGGGCAGTGACTTCTTTCTCTCAGCCAAATGCTCCAAAATGCTCCATTATCTTCAATTCTGCTCCAAACGTGCATGTACCTAATAAACACCTGAAAAGACTCTAAACATAGTAAAAGACTCGATAAATAAGACATATACCAGGGTTAAAAGCCCTAAAATCCATGGTATATCAACTCCCCCACACTTACCTCACGCGGGTGTGCAACGATCGTTGCTCAAGATGTGACGATCGCTGCTTAATCGGGATTGGTTAAACCAACCTGATTTTCGGTTAACTCACGTACCTTCAATTTGAATTTGAACCGGGTGCGACGATCGCTGCACAGGGCAGTGATGATCATCACACTGCGATTTTAGTCTCTCCGTATTTTTTCCTTGTGACGATCGTCGCCCATGTCCGCAATGATCGTTGCTGAGCGATTTGTCAGTCTCCAGACTCTGTATTATACAGTGAACATTCACCAAAAACAAAACCAAAACGTAAAATCCTAATAAAAACACCAAAAATAAATAAGAAAACACTAAAACCTAACAGTGGGTTGCCTCCCACTCAGCGCTTGTTTTTAGTCATTAACTTGACTATTGGAAGAGGTCAGAATCATGGGGATTTCAACAGAGACTTGGAGTGACTCTGTGAATATTTCTTCATCCAAGGTGGTGTGTAAGCAGTATCAGCATGAGATCGTCCAAGGAACGTAGGAAGAAATTCAGGGCGGGAGTAAAACTTGGGTGGTATAGAGCGTTTTCCTGCATTCACAGCAATGAAGTCAGGAGGTTTAGGTTTAGAAGGTGCATACATTTGCTTTGGTGGAGATCTGATGTTCGGAGCTTTCCTCTTATGAGCAGTGTTAGGCTCTGAAGATGTTAGAGTAGATTCCTAAGGAACCACCATCTTCTTTTCTCCACTATCAGACGCTGTAATTCCACCAATCTGAACTTTATCTTTCAAATGACCATCAGTGGAGATCATCTTCCTTGCATATCTCAACACACAAGGATGAACTCGCGAAGCTTTAGCTGGTGGGGCTTCATTCATATTCTTATCCGCCACTACCATGCACTTGACTACATTTTGCTCATGTTTAGACCTTATAGGAACTTTTGGGAATGGTATTGGAGGTTTGTAGACCCTTTCCTTAACAATTCCACGAGAGACAAGTGAGGCTGATTTTTCATGGTATGCAACGGTCGACGCACTTGGTGCAACGATCGACGCATATAGTTCATCTCGAGTTCCAGTTTCAGTCTCGGGTTTTTCAGCTTCTTTCACGAGTTCAGCAGTCTTAAACTCAAATTTCTCTCCTTGTCTTTGTCCATTATCAATTTGAACCTTCAAAGCTCTGATGTGGGTGTCCATGACACTGAAAGGGGGTCGATCGACACTGATGGATTTTACCAAAAGATCAATGTCAATCTCGGTTGAGTCTGGTCCGTCAAAGCTCTCAAACTCAGGGATTTCAGTTTCGAATTCTTCTCTGTTTTCCACAATTTCCATAGCCTTAACTTCAAGATATGATCCCTGATCCAGCCTATGGTCAACCTGAACTGAGATGTCATTTACATGAGCTTTCTGAGCATTCTTCTCTTTGGCAAAATTTGAAAATTTATCCACTTGTGTATCCAGCAGCTTCATATGAGTGTTCAAGGACTCAAACTTCCCATTCAAATCAGTGTACAAGGTATCAAGCTTCGAGTTGAAAGACACAATGGTCTGTTGTTGTCCCTCAAGAAACTGCTTCAACATGACTTCCAATATGCTCTTATGTGTAGGTGCAGGAGGTGCTTGGTGAGATGAATAACCATGATCTCTCGATCTCGGAGAATAACTAGAACCTTGTCTCTGCTGATTTCCATATGTCTGTCCATGATAATCAGCTCCAGCTATATAATTCACCTCTGCAAACTCTTCAGCTACTGCATCAGTTCCGATTTGTCTCTTCCTAATTAGGATGTTGTAGATAGAATCAATCTTGTCTCTCATCTCAGCTATCTGCCCAACTAATGCGTAGTACTCTGGTATGATGGGGTTTCCTTCCCCATCCAGTTTCTGGCCCTTTGCGTTGCATATATGACCCTCTTGGTCTCGTAAAATGCCGTCTTCACCGCGAATCAGAACACAGGCTCCATAGAGAGAGACATGCTAAGTGCTCAAGCTTCGTATCACGGGTTTCGCCTTGTGTCGATCGATGCAAGGTATGCGTCGATCGATGCAGTGCGATTCCTGCAACACCAAAAAAACAAAAACGTAAGTAAACTAGAAAAATAAATAAAAAAATAAAAAATAAAAAAATGCTTAGTCTAAATCCTAATACTGAATCTATCAAGAATTATCCCTATACTAACTGCAAGTGCATAGTGATGCAGATGTAGTACTTAGGGTATCAAATCCACAAGGACTCCGGTCACACGATAGATTATGAGTAGTTCGAATTAAGCTAAGCGAAATAGATTTTAGAACAGTAAACAGAACAGCAGTAAGTAAGTGAAATGAAGTGGGTGTAAGCAATTAACGAAGGCGTTAGGTTTCGGGAAGTTCTCAGGATATCAGAAAATCAGATTAACTAATAATCAAATTCAATCTACATCGTTCTTGAACTAGAATCACAGAAGTAAAAATAACCAGCTTTCACTGCGATAATTATCTATGTCTAACAACCTAGCAGACCAACTTTCGTTGCGAATTCTAGAGTTCTAAACATGCATTAATTCCAAGTTCGTTCGTTCACAATTTCTCTAAACCAAATTTCTCTGCGAATAGATAAATTGATCATCTAAATCAGATCTAGTTAATTAACCAACTTTCGTTGTGTAAATCAACCTAATATCAGTAATCTAAATGGCCAGTTCAGATTAAGCATTAAGAACAGTTTTAGATGAAGATCTAGATGATGAATCCTAATTAATCAGTTATTCTAACATTCCTTCAAATCCCTAACGAGAATCCCTAACCTAACAAGAGATTTACTCAGACATAGCAGTCATAACAGAAAACATAGTCAAAATAGATATCATAGAATAATCAAGGAAATAAGAACAGGGGTTTGAATTCAAGTCTCTTTCGAGAACAAAACCAGCCCCAAAATCTCCTAAACTCTCTCAAGAAAAGCTTAGCCTAACAAGTGGCTGTAAAACCTAATTATATAAGCTAAAACATGAATTGAGGCTTCTTTGTAAATATCAGGAACTTCTGGGCACAACTGCAATTTCCACAATCTTCATTAACTCTCGCGAGAATGCTTGGTCACGCTATGCATCGATCGATGCCAATCGTGTGTCGATCGACACAACTGTCAAATATGGGCAGTGACTTCTTTCTCTCGGCCAAATGCTCCAAAATGCTCCATTATCTTCAATTCCGCTCCAAACGTGCATGTACCTAATAAACACCTGAAAAGACTCTAAAACATAGTAAAAGACTCGATAAATAAGACATATACCATGGTTAAAAGCCCTAAAATCCATGGTATATCACATGCATGAATCTTCATCAATTCTTTGAAGAACACCAAGAATATTCAAAGTGTTCTTCATTGATTAAGCCTCAAGTTACCCAAATATCTCCTTATCTATCTTGAATCTTTATCAACCAGTAGCATAAGTGTGATCACCATCTTCTCATCTCCATTCGTCGCCGGTCAGCTCTCCTCACCGCCGCCGAAGTCACCGGAAACTCTCTGGAAAAGTGGTCACCGGCGAGTCACCACCGCATTTCTCCTCTCTCCAGCCGGTTTCTCAGTCTCTCTACCTCTCCTCAGATAGCTCTCTCTCTTAAATGGTCTCCTAAGCCGCGAAGCTCTTTTTCATCCACTGGATAAGCTTTTTCCTCGCCGATCAACGTGGAACCGCTGCCGGTCAACACCGGAGTAGCAGCCGTAAAGCCTCCTCCGCCATCTCTTCTCAGCCGGTCTGATTGTGGTTGGGTTAAGCTGGTTCATCGATTGATCTGGGATCCGGTTCAAGCATTGGTTTGGTTTGGTTAAACCAGGTCAACATTGGGTCAACCGGTTTGTTTGGTTAATGCCAATTCAATCCAGTTTAGCTAAACCCGGTTTGATTGGAGTTGGTTCAAGCCGGTTCAAGATTTGGTCAACCAGTTTAGGAGTCTTCAACGGTTAGTAGTCAACAGTCAATGGACAGCTCGGTCAACGGCTGGTCACCACCGTGGTCATTGCCGGTCAACGGCTGGTCAACACCGTGGTCAACGCTGGTCTGCGGTTGGTCAATGGCCGGTTCTTGTTCGGGTGAGCTCAGAGTGTTCGTGATTCAGTCCGTGAGGTTCGGGAAAAGTTCAGGATTCCAGTTGCTCGGTCTTGGGAGTTTGCATCCGTCACTTCCGTCATCCGTCACATTACCACTGTGAGTCGGTTATTGCATTATAGATAGTTCATATAGATCCAGGAAATCCTTAACCGTAGTTTAGAAATGCATACCCGTAATTGATTGACAATTGATTGATATCGGTTTAATAATGAATTGACTAGGATTATAAATGCATGCTTGATAGATAGTATTGACTGCTCGATTGTTCGTTAACTGCATGTTGATTGATGCATTCATATTAGACGGGCATGCGTAGGAACCATATGCATGAATATTATATTAAGACCGATACTAAATGAACCTATATACATGAATTAAAACGATATTAAAGTACGGATTAAAACACTTAACAAACCTTAGAGTATAAAGAACGGGTTGGGTTAATAGTTATTAGACGAGTTAATGGGTTAAATGAATAAAAGTTAATAACAATGAGATGTCGGATTAGTAAGTTCACTAATCCTAAACTGACAGATCGAGGAGTTTATTAAAAGACATCTAGGAAAGATAATTAAAAGGGTTAATTAAGTGAGCCGTATACGGGGTTAGCAATCCGCTAATCCCAAGGTAGCAGACTAAGTAAATGGGAAGTTATTAATAAAATTAAAGGTTCGATTGTGATTGTGTGTTGGACTGATGTTGTGTTGTGCATGCCTGTTTATTGGACTACTCCGGTGTTGGGCCGGGTAGTCATGAGGTGTGACACTTATCTTGGTCACGGGGCCGGATAAGTTTGGTAGTTACGTAATTCGGTATAGAACCGAATCAGGTTGGTGGTGGTGGTTGTATTAGGCTTGCGGGATATTAATTGGGTGTTGTTTATTATTTATGTGACCTTGACGGTCTTGTGTTCTGTGTTAGAGTCCCAGTGAGTCTGCGTTTTTACTTTATTGCACTAGGACTCTAGGGTGCGTTAGATCCCGCAAGTCTAGGTTTGAAAGCGTTCCATTACTTCCAACCCGATTGGATCCTCGGGTAGTTGCCTGACCGGTTCACGTGGTGAATCTGGTTATGGTGTGAACTTACTGAGTGACGCCAGTAAGTGTGTGGTCCGGAGAATACGGGGTCATGTCCTAGGTTCGGACTGCATGGAAAATTAGTCTATCGTGGGGTAGCCGAGTCGCTGTGTATCGATGGGTCGTAGGACTTCGTGTTTATGTCTTGGAGTCGTGGGTAGATTTAGTTACCATGTCGGTAGCTAAGTATTCCCGTAGAAGTTACCAAGTTCGCATAGTGGGCCCAGTGGTGTTAGAGTTGGTTTTCACGATAGATAGATCGAGTCCAATCGAGGGCATGTGCCACAGTGACTTCAATTTCCGTAGTCATTATTTTAGCTAGAGAATGCTTGTGTGTTGTGGGCCCATCACGTCACGGTGGTATGTGATATGCTATTTTCTTCTTTATGATTGTTATTTTGGGTTTTGGGGTGGGATTAGTAGTTATAGGTTAGATTAGAAGCTGTTAGTGGGAACTGACTCGATGGGTGATCTTAGATCGCTCATTAGACTTTTTTGTTGTTTTCAGTTTTATCAGTGACAGACGTGGGAGGTCCTCTGTGTATTTTCAGGATTGCTTGCGGGCCGGAGATCTTTGATTCGATGTTTTGTTTGTTGTATTCCGGTTCGGTTTTCATGGCGTCTGACGATTCTTTGATTGTTTGTAATCAGTTTATAATAGGCAAGTTGTTTGTAAAATACTTAATTACTTAGAAATGAAATCGCTTCCCTGTTATTTGGTTTAGTCCGAACCGACACAACTCGTGGAAGCAATACAGGTTGAAAAGCTTTGTATTGTGGAAACGAGGTAAACGGGGTCAATGATGGTTTGGTGCGAGCCTTTATCTCAAACCGGACTGCCTCTGCCTTCGTACTGTGACGAATCTTTCTCGTTTGGTCATGTTCTTGTTTGATTGTTGACCGGCCAGCTCGCCGGTCCGCGAATAATGGGAAAGGGGCGTTACAGAAAGGTGGTATCAGAGCATGGTTCATCATGGGTTTTGAAACATTTCATTTTCTAAGTTTTCCGTGTTTTATTGAGTCAAATGAGTCGCCCAAGCATTCATTAGGAAGCCGAGCCTCGTCTATCAAACCGGGGGGCGGGGGGGGGATGGGAAGTAGAAATTTTATTAGAATTGTACTAACATTTTCATGTTTTTGGTTGCAGCCTTGCAGCAGCGTGCCCAGGGTGGGATGGAGAGTGTGGTGTGTGTGGTGTGTGATAAGTCAAATCTTAATCCCTATTCTAACTGTAAGTGCACAAATATGCAATCGTAGTATAAAGGGTATCGAATCCACATAGACTCTAGTTCACGCGATAGATTGTATGCAATCGAATTAAGCTAAGCAAGACAGATAGAAAGCAGTAAAGAAAGCAAGAAAGCAAACGATGTGTGATCAATGAACAAAGCCACTAGACTTAGGGAAGTTCTCAGGAAATCAGGAACACAGTTCAACCAATCAACATGATTCAGATATCGATGTTCTGGAACTAGAATCACAATCATATAACAAACCAACTCTCGCTACGAATGCTAACTATGTCTAACAACTTAGAAAACCAAATCTCTTTGCGAATTCTAGAGTTCTAAACATGCCTTTAACTCAGGTTCTTTTGTTCACAAATTCCCTAAGCCAAATCTCTTTGCGAATAGGTAATTTGCTCAGGTAGGTTCTTTTCTAATCAATTAACCAACTCTCGCTGCGCTAACCTATCTGATATCAATAATATAAGTAGCTAATTCAGATTATGCATTAAGAACAACCTAGATGAAGAACTAGATGTTTTGAATCCAATTAATCAATAAATCTACAATTCCATGAAATCCCTAATGCGAATCCCTAGATCTAACAAGAAAACTACTCAGACATGGCAATCATAACAATAGACATAATCAAAGTAGAAATCATATAAAAAACCAAAAGAGTAAGAACAAGGGTTCGAAATCAAGTCTCTCTCGAGTACAAGACCATCCACCAAATCTCTTAATCTCTCTAGAACAAAATGTAGAATGATCTTAGCCTAACAAGTGGTTGTAAAACCTAATTAATAGCTAAAACACATTTTGGGCCTTCTTTTAAATTTGGGAAACTTCTGGGTAAATATTGCAAATCTCCAAAGGCTGTATTTTGTCGCGCAGGAATTTCGTCCTTTAGTGGCGTCGGTCGACACCAACTTAGTGTCGGGCGACACTTAGTGCAGACGCACCCAGTAAACTCTGTGAAATCCATGTATGCTGCAAAATCCCTCCAAAAGCTCCCAGAATATCCAGACAAACTCCAAACATATCTAAACCTGCAAAGGACTCTAAAGACTCCAAATACAAGGTTAAAGACTCAATATATACACTTATATCATGGTTGAGAACCTAGAAAAACCATGATATATCAACTCCCCCACATTTAGCTCTTGCTTGCCCTCAAGCAAACAAAGAACTAAAGTATGAAAACACAAAAACTCATTTCGTCTTAGGAACATCGCATTCACATTTACTTAGTAACACACATGAAAACATCCCTACAGAGATCAAGACTACAATGTACTTCCCCCACACTTAGCAACTGTCCCAAGTAAACTCCACAATCAAGACAGGATATCCAAATTCACCACACTAACCTCTGTATACAATTAGGTGCGGTCTCACATAGGGAGTATCGATCAGAGGATACATGGACTCAACTCAGTCAGTACCTGACCACCAAACTATCGGTTTCTGGTTCCTTTCTTTTCCCTTTCTCCCTTAGCACTGATTTTTCCCCACTGGGTATCATTTTATTTTTTCTATCAGTGCTCTTCCCTTTTTATTTGGGGTGTAACTTTGGACATCCATGGATGCACAGGAGGTAATAGGGGTCTCTACCACTCCCGTGACCACTTCAAAGCTACTAGCTTATCCGCAGTTTTAATCTCTTTTTTTTTTACTTTCAAGGGAGGGAAAAATCAGAAACCATACTTAGACATGATCATAGGATGTGTCAGGCACATCAGAGGAATCTGATCCAGAGATACAAAGCCCCTAAGTGAGAAGATTCAATCAAGATTAGAGGTGAAGTTAGTAGTGGATCCTCTGAATACCTGAGAAGACATGGGTGTCCTTGGTAGGTTGATCCGTGTTTGGTTTTCTAACAGTCATAGAGCTACTGCAGGTCTGTCCAATGGCCACTTGGTTCCTGTTCCAGCGAAAATTTCCTCAGAAAATCACAGTTTCATACCAATTTTGACTCAATAAAATGATTTTGAAAACAAGGACTAACACTAAGAAAAGAAAACAAACGGTGGTCAGTAACTACCTTCCCCACACTTAAACAACACTGTCCCTAGTTTTATCGCAGCTTGGGTTCGGGAGAACAAGGTATAACCAGCGAAAAGCTCGGAAAATCAGAAACCTTACCTGCAGTCGCGGTTGGTGTCGACCGACACACAGCCAGTGTCGAATGACACAAGGCTTTGTTCGACACAGATCTGATCCGAATTGAGCGTCCTCGATTATGGTCCGTGTTTTTGAATATGGTGTCGATCGACACTGAATGGTGTCGACCGACACTTCTTTCTGCAACCTGTTCATCACGTTCTGAAATACCAAAAACAAGAAAAATCAAAGAACCAAAACCAAAAAGAAAAGAAAAACTGACTCAATAGTGGGTTGCTTCCCACTCAGCGCTTGTTTTTAGGCATTAGCTTGACTATGGGTAGGAGATCAGGCTCATGGGGGTTTCAACAGAGGCTGTGAGTGCCTCTGTGAAAGTCTCCTCATCCAAGGAGGTGTGTAAGCGGTATCAGCGTGAGAGCACCCAAGGAATGAGGGAATAAATCCAGGGTGGGAGCGTAGCGTGGGTGGGATAGAGCGTTTCCCTGCATTCACAGCAATGAAGTTAGGAGGATTAAGTTGAGAGGATGCATACCTTCGCTTTGGTGGGTGTCTGATGTTTGGAGCTTTCTGCTTATGAGCAGTTGCAGGCTATGAAGATGTTAGAGTAGATTCATGAGGAACCACCATCTTCTTTTCTCCACTATCAGACACTGTAGCCTCACAAATCCGAGCTTCTTTTTCTAGCTGAACACCGAAAGCTTGACCATCAATTGTGGATTTTTGCAGCTTATCCATCTTGAAGTGCAGAGGCTTATCTCCCAAGTGGAGATCAATCAGGCCACGCCTCACATCAACCACTGCTCCAGCTGTAGCTAAGAAGGATCTGCCAAGTAGCAGAGGATCATACGGTTCCATATCATATTTCAGCACCACGAAGTCTGTTGGAATCAAGTAGTTTCCAACTCTGATAGGGATGTCCTCAAGAACTCCTTCTGGGATCCTCTTCGATCGATCAGCTAGGATTAGAGAGATCCTAGTTTGCTGGAAATCAGTCAATTCCAGTATCTCAGCCACAGAGTATGGCATGAGGTTCACACTAGCTCCCAAGTCGCATAAAGAGTGCTTGAAGCTGTCCTCGAAGATAGAATAGTCTAGCGTAAAGACTCCTGGATCTGGAAGCTTCTCTGGAATCTGATTCAGCACCACAGAACTGACTCGCTTAGATACAATCATCACCCCCTCTTTCAAATGACCATCAGTGGAGACCATCTTCTTCGCATATCTCTGCACACAAGGATGAACTCGTGAAGCATCAGCTGGTGAAGTTTCATTCAGATTCTTATCCATCACCACCATGAATTTGACTGCACTCTGCTCATGTTTAGACCTCATAGGAACTCTGGGGAACGGTACAGGAGGTTTGTAGACCCTCTCCTTAGCAAAAACATCAGATTTGGACGAAACTAGATCTGCCCGACCGTAGTGTCGACCGACGCAGAAGTGGTGTCGGTCGACATTAAGTGATGTCGACCCTTCAATGTCGGGCATGGTCGATTTATGTTCGTCATGAGAACTCGAAATTGCTGTCAGAACTTGGTGTCGACCGACACAAAGAGGGTGTTGATCGACACTGAGAGCTATAGTCAAAAGATCAATGTCGATCTCGGTCGATTTTGGTCTGTCGAAATTCTCAAACTTGGGTGTTTCAGTGGGTGTCGACCGACACTGAGAAGTTGTGTCGATCGACGCTGAGTTTGCAGGCTCGGATTCTTCTCTGTTTTCCACGATTTCCACAGCCTTAACTCCAAATTCTGATCCCTGATCCAGCTTATCTTCACCTGAACCGAGATAGCGTTGACATGAGCATTCTGAGCATTCTTCCCTTTGACAGAACTTGAAACCTGAGCCACTTGTGTATCCAGCTGCCTCATATGAGTGTTCAAAGACTCAAACTTCCCATTCAGATCTTCATACACTGCATCAAACTTCTTGTTGAAGTCTACAATGGTCTTTGTCTTCCCCTCAAGTATCTGCTCCATCATAGCTTCCAATCTACTCTCATGAGCATTAGTAACAGGAGGTGTCTGATAAGAAGAAGCTCCATAGTTCCTTGTGAAGGAATTGCTCTGCTGCTGCTGGAAAGGCTTCTGAGTGCCATATTTTTGAAATCAAGTTCCTCCAATGTAATTCACAGCCTCTTGTGCACACTCTCCAGTCTCAGATGCCTCATGTGGCTGTTTCTTCCCAAGCAAAATGTTGTGGACAGAATCAATCTTGTTATTCAACTCAGCTATCTGTGAGTTATCAGCTTTCTCACCATTCTTCCGTCTCTCCATATCAGCATTCTGGACACTATTGCTAGTTACCAAGTTATCAATAAGCTCCTTGGCTCCTTCTGGAGACTTAGTGTAGAAGTTCCCATTACTTGCTGCGTCCATATCCATCTGATACCACAAATCAACTCCTTTGAAGAAAATACACAACAGCTGCACCTCAGAGAAACCATGGTGTGGACAATCTCTATGGTACCTCTTGAATCTCACCCAAGCTGTTTTAAAAGGCTCTGTAGATCCCTGCTTGAAGGTCAGAAGGTCATGTCTGAGCTGATCGGAGCGAGCATCATCATAAAAGTGTCTCAGGAATTCCCTCTTCACTGCATCCCAAGTAGCCAGAGTCCCAGGTGGAATCTGCTTCAGCCAGTTAGCAGCTTCTCCTCCAAGAGAGTGAGGAAAAAGCTTGCAGTGTAGGTAACCATAGCTCACTCCATTGTGCTTCATCCCAGTGACTAAGGACTCAAAGTCCTCTATGGGATCCATAGGATGCTCATGTGGGAATCCATGAAAGAGGTGCTGTCCCACAAGTGTGTAGTAGGAAGTCTTCAGCTCAAACTCATTCCTCTCAAAAGCAAGAGGTACGATCGCAGACCTGTTAGCGTAGAACTCGTCAGGCCTGTTGTAATCAGCTAGTGTCCTCCTAGCAGGAGGATTAACAATCTGTAGCTCAGGCTCAGGGATCACATTTCCTTCAGCATCAATTCTATGTCCCTGAGCATTGTAGGGGTTGTTTTGCGGATCTCTCAGAACACCTTCTGCAACCCGAGTCAACACAACAACATTCGGATTCATCATCCTCTCAGATTTCTGAACCTTCCTGGTTGCTTCCGCGAAAGGTGTCGACCGACGCTGAATCGGTGTCGATCGACACTAAGTTCTCTGGTTCGCTGTTTTCCTGCAGAAACAAGAAAAACGCGAAAAGAGGTGAGTAAACAAGAAAAGAAAATACTTAGACTAAATTCTAGTACAAAATCTATCGGCGAACTCAAAGAGTCCCCGACAACGGCGCAAAAATTTGATAGGTCAAATCTTAATCCCTATTCTAACTGCAATTGCACAGATATGCAATCGTAATATAAAGGGTATCGAATCCACATAGACTCTAGTTCACGCGATAGATTGTATAAAATCGAATTAAGCTAAGCAAGACAGATGGAAAGCAGTAAAGAAAGCAAGAAAGCAAACGATGTGTGATCAATGAACGAAGGCGCTAGACTTAGGGAAGTTCTCAGGAAATCAGGAACACAGTTCAACC
The DNA here is from genome assembly GCA_030180135.1 of Orychophragmus violaceus. Classification (NCBI taxonomy): domain Eukaryota; kingdom Viridiplantae; phylum Streptophyta; class Magnoliopsida; order Brassicales; family Brassicaceae; genus Orychophragmus; species Orychophragmus violaceus. Next base: position 63,627,158 of record CM058235.1, read on the forward strand.
AATCAACATGATTGAGATATCGATGTTCTGGAACTAGAATCACAATCATATAACAAACCAACTCTCGCTACGAATGCTAACTATGTCTAACAACTTAGAAAACAAATCTCTTTGCGAATTCTAGAGTTCTAAACATGTCTTTAACTCAGGTTCTTTTGTTCACAAATTCCCTAAGCCAAATCTCTTTGTGAATAGGTATGTTCTTTTTTAATCAATTAACCAACTCTCGCTGCGCTAACCAATCTAATATCAATAATCTAAGTAGCTAATTCAGATTATGCATTAAGAACAACCTAGATGAAGAACTAGATGTTTTGAATCCAATTAATCAATCAATCTACAATTCCATGAAATCCCTAATGAGAATCCCTAGATCTAACAAGAAAACTACTCAGACATGGCAATCATAACAATAGACATAATCAAAGTAGAAATCATATAAAAAAACCAAAAGAGTAAGAACAAGGGTTCGAAATCAAGTCTCTCTCGAGTACAAGACCAGCCACCAAATCTCCTAATCTCTCTTGAACAAAATGTAGAATGAACTTAGCCTAACAAGTGGCTGTAAAACCTAATTAATAGCTAAAACACGTTTTGGGCATTCTTGTAAATATGGGAAACTTCTGGGTAAATATTGCAAATCTCCAAAAGCTGTATTTTTGTCGCGTAGGAATTTCGTCCTTTAGTGGCGTCGGGCGACACCAACTTAGTGTCGGGCGACACTTAGTGCAGACGCACCCAGTGAACTCTGTGAAATCCATGTATGCTGCAAAAACCTCCAAAAGCTCCCAGAATCTCCAGATAAGCTCCAAACGTATCTAAACCTGCAAAGGACTCTAAAGACTCCAAATACAAGGTTAAAGACTCAATATATACACTTATATCATGGTTGAGAACCTAGAAAACCATGATATATCAGTGTGGATTAGTCTTGAGAACATGAGTAGCCACGGATCGCTGGATCCGGCCGAGCCCGTTTCGGGCGATGTGCCCATTCTTCAGCGCTGGGATCGCGTTCCTTGTCTCGCGCCCCAGTTCATTTACGCGCAATAGTTGGCGCCTCTGCAGCAGCAGCTGTCACTGCACCTCTTCCTGCCTCACTCCGAGATGACGCAGATTCTGCCGACCCCTATGTCGGTTTTCTGGATATGTTTGGATTAGCGGGCGTCGAACTACCACCGTTGCCGCTACTCTCACCCGTAGAGCCCAAGCAGCCGGTGCCTATCTTGGAGGTTCCTGACTTTCCTGAGCCCTATAGTCCAGACAATCTCATGCTCAGCTTGTTGCCGACAGACTTTGACTTTTCGATAGAGCCCATCGACCCGTTCCAGCATCAGAAGTGGGAGGCACGTATCGCCGAGTAGACTATTGTGCTCGCCGATGTTCTAGAGTAGCATGCTGGTGCTCATCACCACCTACCTCCGCAGCCACAGCCGCCTCTTCAGACTGATTTGTCTGAGTCTCTGCCTCTGGAGATGCCCGAGTACTCGCATTGTAATGCTTGTGGAGCCACATGGTTTCACTTTCACTGGTGCACCATACCGTCTGATCCTCGCTACCGCGAGGCCTATCAGCCCGTGCCGCCACCAGACATCTGTCAAATCTGCGGCCATGATGGCCACTTGGAACCCTTTTGTCTGATAGCGGAGCCATGTCCCAGAACCGCACCTACGCCGGCACCACCCACACGTGCTGCACACCCGCACCATTCCCCTGACACACCTGCAAGTGGTTACTCCTGCGAGCCGTATTGCCATCTTTGTTGGACATTTCAGTCTTGTTGGAGCCGTTATGTTAGGTATTAGAGTAGGACCAGGTAAGTAGGGTTCTAACTCATTTTTGTCTGTGTATAGATCGGCATATTATTGTCACTGACGACTTACGGTTATGTAGCGGCGCACGATTTTGTTTTTGGGTATATTGGGCATTCGCTTTGTAGTAGACTTCGGCTTAAACTATGTACTAAAAACTCAATCTATGGTTATGGATGTTTTTATGTATATGGTGGATGCCGAGTATTCGATTTATCGTTTTGAGTAACATAGTAATTTTATTGTATGCATGTGATGGTTTGTGAATGCAATCTAATTACGATGTGAAAACAAATGATGGTCGGAACAAACGATCACTCACAATGACCCATGAGGCGACCGCATTGACATACCGAGACCCGATCTATTGATTGCGTGATTGTTTGTTGTGTGGTGTTTGTTTGGGTTTTTGATTGTTTCCTTGTGTGTTTAATTTCTGCATTGCATTGCATAGTTCACTAGGTTGGTATCTTAGTATCTTGAATCGCCGCATTCATCTGATTGCTAGGGTGTTAGCTTGTTTGATGCATTGCATTGTGTGATAGTTAGAAATGTTAGCGATGCGTTTATTTGACCGCGTAGCCTTGCATTTACATGACTGTTAGGTTGCTAGAGATGCATTCCTTGATTGTAAGTCGCAGTATTGCATTTTCTCAATCGCTAGGTTGTTAGATCACCATTAAGCATTGTTAAATTGATAGATTTGTTACTCTCTATCAATGAATTCATCATGTGTTAGGATTGTTAGTAGAAATCGTGAGCGTGGTTGCAGTATTAGCTTCACTAGGTTGTTGGTAGTTCTAAGTTAGGGTTAGCGAATCGCAGAGATCAATCTGTTTAAGTAGTAGAGGTTGTCGTAGGTTGTTAGATCAAGAAAGTGTTATAGACGAAAAGTTAGGTTATCGGATAAATTCGTGGTATGAGTAATAGATAGAGAACCCGTTAGATAGAACTAAGCTCAGAATTGATAAGAAGTTTTGGATAGGAATCTTATTCGCGCGGAAGCGGAATTATAGGTTATTGATATTTAGTCATGTGTGACCGTCGGGTGCATGACAAAGTAACCATATATCTATGAGGAAGTGATATCGAGAATATGTTTGAAAGAATCTAACCACTCTAGTGTTGTGTTGCTAAGTTGTAGTGCATGACGTGATTGACAATATGACGTGAACACAAGACCGAACCCGAACCCGAAAGACAAGTCAAGTTCAAGAAAGCCGTGAAGCAGTTGAACCAAGCCGTGCGTGAGTCAGTTGGATTCAAGCAGACGGTCAAGTACGATGAGTTCACTACAAGAATTTTGATTATTAATAGCATAACCAGATAGCGTTTTTGATGTTTATGCTATGTTTGAGTGAACCGTAAATTAAAGATAGCGTTTCGTTATTTGTAAACGCTATAAATGTTTTAGGCGAGGTAAAAAAATTTAGGCGGCTAATTTTTAATGTTCGGCGCTTCAATATTTCAATAAACCGCTATCAATATGTCCCCTTCTCTCTGAAACTCTAGGATTTCTAGTATTCTCCATCTATTCGTAACAAGGACGATGAACACGGAGATCCGCCGTGACTCTCTTCCTTTGCTGTCTCCACTCTCACGAATTGGGACATCTCCTCTGACAGCTGCGGTGACTCCTCTTGCGGAGTAAATTATTGCAAAGATGCTGTCGTAAGAAGACAAAGTGATTGTTTCAGTTGTAGGGAGACTGGTTCGGTTCCACAACCCGATTTAATTTCAATACGCCTTGTTTTAGGGTTAAGGCTTGAGAAGATACTTAGCTTTGGGTTTTTTTTTTCATTTTTATGTCATCGGAGGATATAAAGACGAGCGTATGGACGATTGTCAATCTGTCTGAGAGTGAAGGGGTTAAAGCCCGAGCTATGCCGTTATCGGCATGTGCAAGTCTTTGTTCGCCGGTGGGGTTGATGAAATGGTTTTGGCCATCAATTACCAGCCAGAGGTGAAAGAATTATCTCCTAGGTTTTTCTTTGGAAGCTATTTTCTGGTTACTTGTTTGTATTTACCGATTTTACTTTTGTGTCGACAGGTGATGCTTAACTTATTTAAAGAAAAAGACGAAAAGCTCGACATAGAAATCACTTGTTCACAAGAGGCTGAGCGTATGGGTACAGCTGGTCCTCTAGCTATAGCGAGAGATAAATTGATTGATGGATTTGGAGAGCCCTTCTTTATCCTCAACAGTGATGTGATTAGTGAGTTCCCACTCAAAGAAATGATTGAGTTTCATAAAGCTCAAGGTGAGGAAGCCTCCATAACGATCAATTACGTTTATAGTTCTGAAAATTGGTTATAGGACTATTGACTAATGCTTATTTCAGATTTGAGGCTCCTCCTGTACAAGTCCTCTTAACAGAAGAGATGACCGGGTCACTTCATAAGATAAAGGTATATACTCTATGTTCTAGTCCTTAGTAAATTTTCTTGGTAGCGAAATTTCTGATGAAGCCATCCTCCTTATTTTGAAAGCTTGTTGCACACTTGCAAGAGATCGGTTCAAGAGCTTGGAGAAGAGAGGAATACTTGTTCCATCAAAGAACATTACAAGGTAAGTTCTTAAACGAAGTTGGCTCATACAGTGAACAAAGTAGGTTGTTTTGAGTTCTTACTATGATCATGATTTTTGCAGGAACTAGGAACTCTTCTCACTTTGTCTACGGCTTGTTTGGAAATTTTTTTGCTGGAAACAACAGCTCATACTATCTCAACCGACGAGTTCTGATAGGGATGACAGAGAAGAGTTGAAGAAGTCATCATCCCATAAACATGGTAATGACCGCAAAAAAAACCAAGAAAGGTACTTCCTCAGTTTTGACTTAGTTACGTTAAGTGTTTGATAAGATGTTTAAAATATGAGAGAGATGGTTTTCTTGGCAGCACGTAAACTCGCCATAGTCAGAGAGTGAAAGTAGGCATAAAAGACAGAAGAAAGAGCATCGAGAGAGTAGTCTTCGAGGTGGTAATGAGGACTTGGAGGATGGAGAGGTTGGGGAAGATGGTGAATTTGTTTTGCAATTGGTTTTGTTTTGACAAGTGATGAGACCTACCCAACTATATAGTTATATTTATGTGATGTTGTAGTGAAGTATGTTTAAGAGCATATGGATATTGTGTTGAAGTTTCTGTAGGGATGTTGTATTACCACAAATGTGGTTTATTTGAAACTTTAAATAGTAATATATTTGTCTTCAATTTAATTGTTTTAAAATTTAATATCTTTAGATAATGAGCTAAAATACTTTTTTATGTAAATAAAAGGTATAATCGAATAAATCTTAGTGTTAGTTTAGGGTATATATAGGGTATAGGATTTGAAATACTAATAATTTGTTTGTAATTTTTAGTTAAGTATAAAAATATAAAAACTATTATCTCTTAATATTATAGTTCTTGGAGATTTATAGCCACATGATCTATAAATCACAAAATTCTCAACTAAAATTAAATTTAAAGTTTCAAAGATATTTGATATTGGAAGGGTTTAGGATTCAAACAAATCCAACACTTATATTGAAACATTACATATATATTTCTTCATCATAAAATTTAAAACATCAATCTTATACCCTAAACACTAACCCTAAACCCTAAATTTCTAATCTCTAATTTCTCAATTATCAACGAAATATATAATTCATTATTGCATCATTGTATAATATAATCTATAACTATATATTTTTTAAAAATAGAGATTTTGTAGTATAGTTTAGGGTTTAGGATACTAGAATATAGGGTTTAGGATGCATCTAAACATAGTTTTCCTAATTATGGTTACACATAAACATGATATAATATATATGTAATTCAAATAAATTATTTTACAAATGAAATTGATTATAAATAAGATATACCTAAATGCTTAACTTTAATTTTAAAACTCTAAAACCTTAACTCTTCACTAAACACAACACATGAACCTTAAACTTTTAACCCTTACTCATAAACACTAAAACTTTTACTCTATACCCTAAACACAAACCCTAAACCATAAACATTTAATCCTTAATCATTAACTAACACACTAATTAAAAAGAAATATTTGACAAAATGATTATTATCTAATCAGAAATAATATATAACACTTTTAAAAATTAAAAAATAATGTATAAAATCCGTTTTAAATGAGAAATTTTTTCATTGCCTAATTCCAAAAAGATAACCAATCTTAATGGAGAACGTATTGTTATGCGGATCGCCTTAACAACCGTTAGATTAGATTATATCAATGGCTTATAATCATCCTTCTCTCTCTTCTCTCCCTTCCCCTCTTTCCTCTCGACAATCTGCATCTCCTCTTGTACATAAGCTTCATCCTCCTCTCTTCTTGCCCAATCTAATCTTCGTCTCTTCTCTCCAGATCCTTCATCTCCTTCTGCTCAATCGCATCATCTTCATTCATTCCTCCCTCGTCAAGCTTCTTCGTCTATGTCACTTTCATCGTTCAATCATTTCATGAAATCGGCGTCGGTGGTGAAGAATAGGCGAAGGCGAGAGATACGCAGTGTGATTTGTCTCAATCCCAGTCCGGTCGTCACTGGAGACGCTACATCGATGGTCACGGCGGTGTGGAGCAGTTTCGATCCCGTCTCGGTCGTGGGGCTGCGGTGGATTCGGCAAAGATGGATTCGTGGGGCTGCGGTGGATTCGGCAAAGATGGATTCGTGGGGCTGCGGTGGATTCAGAGAAGGTGGATTCGTGGGGCTGCTGTGGATTCATGGTGTTGTGGAGGCGCGGTCTGTGGTGCTGCGGTGGCCGTGGTGCGACGGTGGCTCGTTGGTTTCGTGAAGCTTGGCCTTATCTGTGGGCTCACAGCCGCTGCACCTTCGTTGTTATTATCTCCGGCGAGATGATATGGCGGAGTCTCACAAATGGAGAAGATGTCCTTCTTGCAAATTCTACATTGAAAAGTATCGGGGTTGCTTATACATGAAGTGCCGGTAACTTCTTGTTCTTGTCTTTGTTATTACAAAGTTTTAAAGAAGATTCTGATCTCTATAACATGTTTGCAGGTGTGGATTGGCTTTTTGCTGCAAATGTGGAACGCCATCTAGGCACAATACTCATTATTGTTACAGTTGCAAGCGTTGACATATTAACTTGTTATTTATTGTGCTTTATGTCTCCACAGTGTTCAAGTGGAGATGAATATCAATTTGAGTCGAAGGTAGGAAGTAAATGGAATCTATATTGATAAACGTTTGTTTAAGAAACAAACTTTGAATAAATTAGAGTTGTTATGTCCTCTTTGCAATGTTCCAATTCTCAGATTGAGAAAAAGTTAAAAGTAATTTGATTTGTGTGCAAGACATAGCATTTCTTCATCATTTGAGAATAAGATTTGTTTTTGTTCCTGTAACTCAACAGCAAGTCGACGAGCTTCTGTTTGAGAGAAGTCATAAATAGATAAACTTTGCTTCTTGTTATGTTTTGATTCTAAACTAAGAGTACATATTTCGTGATTCATTAGACTGCATCAAATGCATTGAGCAAGATCTACTATATACATACATACTCTGTTTTGTTTATCATAAGTCTAACATTGTCAATGGATGTTTCCAGGACATAATTGCTCAGCTAAGCCATCAAGTTGGTACTGGGAGAATTGTACAGTCTGATTCAACAAGTTGGTGAAAGCAACTTTTTGTTCTCATTTCATGATCTATTTTCAGATAACATCCTTACAATTTCAACTACAGATCAATCACCTAGTAATCTGACAGAAAAAAGGAGTTTGAAGAACTCTCTCCAGAAAGTTGCAAGCTCTTTGGCTCGTTGTATCTTCCAACCTCTTGCGTGTCTATGTCTCATTTTCCAGATCTTGGTAAGACTAGTAAATAAACAACCATTGAGACAGGAGTTAACCTCTCCATCCATGTTGGCTAAGGTTGCAAAATCTGGAGAGCATGGTCACAGTTTTGTTTGATAAACCAACAAACATTCCTCAGGAGAAAGAAGACATACTTCGTGATTCATTAGACTGCATCAAATGCATTGAGCAAGATCTACAGAAGACAAAGAAGGTAAACACGGAGACTTCATTGTCGAGTTTATGGACTACGGTGGTGGTGTTGATAGCAAACATTGATAGCAAAAGGTCTGGTGCTTGTGGATGGTGCAGTTTGCTTGTCCTGTGGTCAACGAGACTGGGTACAGACCAACCGTGATCACCAATGCTTTGGCTTCCAAGAAATTTTTTTATGAACTAGGTTGTTGTAAACTTCAATGATTTGTTATATAATTACTCTTTATTTTTGTAAATAAATTGAATTTTATTAATTATATATTCATAAAATAATAGTTCATAAATCCAAAATATGTGAAATAGACAACAAAAACAATAATTAGAAATAATTACATTTATAAAAATGTTATTTAAAAATAATATATACTATAGCATTTATTGAAAATGCTATCTTTAAAAATATATACCATAACGTTTATTGCAAACGCTATCTTTAAAATATATACCATAGCATTTACAAAAATGCTATTATATTAAATAATATTGTATTAAAGAAAGCGCTATTGTAGACATTAAAATATAGCATTAATAAAAAACGCTATCGAAAGTGTCGGACCTATTATCGCGGGACATGAAATAGCGCTTACCTTTCCGCTATCAAAACCCTACGATAGCGTTTTTCCTATGTTATTAATACATGTTTTTCCTGTAGTGGTTAGCAAAGAGATTTGGAAAGCATCGGTATCAGTGTTGGATTAATTCGGAGTTACCAGAGGAAAAGCGGTTTGGGAATCCATGAAGTGTGGGGTTTGATCAAAGTTTCGAGGCGTGTGCGAATATGGTGAATCCGTATTGTGCAGTTAAGAAGGGTAAAAGCAAAGTGGGGAAGCCAGAAGTGAGAATCAGAGCAATGTCAGTTGGCACAAATGGAATCAGAAATTTGGAGTGGAGCCGTTCAGTCAAAGATCAGTGAATGAACGGTCAGCATAGAGATCAGTGAGGGAAGCTATGTGAAAATCAGTGTCTTGGTATCAGTGAGCATCGGGGGTTTTGGTTAAGTTGGTTCAGAGTTCGAGCATCGGAGTACTGGAATCAGTTCCAGAGTGGCGACTTACAAGGTTTGGTACCGATTCGAAGTTTGACAGTAACGGAGAATTTGGGGACCGAATTCATGTAAGTGGGGAAGAATTTAATACCCAGTCTCTCAAAATTGGGTCAACGGGCAGCACAAAAGTCAATCGGGGCGATTTCGTAATTTTTAGAAGATGAGGGGCATTTAGGTAATTTTACCAAAATGCGAGCCGAAAGCTAAGACGGGCCAAATGTTTCTCTTTTTAAATAAATAAAACATTTAGAAGACAAGAAATTGTGGAAGCGGATTTAAAACGAGTTTTTCGGACTATCGAGAAAGGAAGCCGATAAAACCGCAAGTCTAGGTTTGAAAGCATTCTGGTACATCTGACCCGATTGGATCCTCAGGTAGTTGCCTGACAAGTACACGTGGTGAATCTGGTTATGGTGTGAACCTACTGAGTGACGTCGTTAGGTGTGTGGTCTGGAGAATATGGGGTCATGTCCTAAGGCCGGAATGCATGGAACTTAGGCTATCGTGGGGTAGCCCGAGTCGCTGTGTATCGATGGACTGAGAACAATGTCCTAGGTCGTAGGACTTCGTGTTTACGTCTATGAGTCGTGGGTAGTTTTAGTTACCATGTCGGTAGCTAAGTATTCCCGTGGAAGTTACCGAGTTCGCATAGTAGGCCCAGTGGTGTTATAGTTGGTTTTTGCGATAGATAGATCGAGTCCAATCGAGGGCATGTGCCTTCAATTTTCGTAGTTTTATTTTAGTTAGAGAATGCTTGTGTGTTGTGGACCTATCGTGTCACGGTGGTATGTGATAGGCTATTTTTTTATTTATGATTGTTATTTCGGGTTTTGGGGCGGGATTAGTAGTTATAGGTTAGATTAGAATCCGTTAGTACGAACCAACTCGCTGGGTAATCTTAGATCGCTCATTAGACTCTTTTTGTTGTTTTCAAGTTTAGCAGCGATAGACGTGGGAGGTCCTCGGTGTAGTTTCGGGATTGCTTGCAGGCCGGAGATCTTTGATTTGATGTTTTGTTTGTTGTATTTCGGTTCGGTTTTCATGGCGCCTGATGATTCTTTGATTGTTTGTAATCAATTTATAATAGGAAAATTGTTTGTAAAATGCTTAATTACTTAGAAATTAAATTGCTTCTCTGATATTTGGTTTGGTTCTAACCGACACAACTCGTGGAAGTAATACATGTTGAACAGATTTGTATTGTGGAAACGAGGTAAACAGGGTCAAGGACGGTTTGGTGCGACCTTTGTCTCAAACCGGATTGTCTTTGGCTTCGTATTGTGACAAATCTTTCTCGTTTGGCATGCTCGGGTCCGATCGGTCATGTTCTTGTTTGATTGTTGACCGATCAGCTCGACAGTCAGGGATAACGGGAAAGGGGTGTTACAGTCACGATCACCCATAAGCCACAACCAAGACGGAACAGAGACGAGCATGACAAAGACGTTGCAAAAACCTCACGCGACGAGAAGCACAAAGACCCGTGGCAAGCCAACCTCCACCGAGACCAGCCATAAACCGGAGACCACTGCAACCAATAGAAACCCAAGAACGATAACCACCATCAACGACCTCCACTAACCCATAGCCGCCGTCACAGCCACCTTGCACTCAAATCAGAAGCTACACAAACTTAGGGACGAGCACAAGCCCACGCTTTAGCCAAATCAACTCTACCATCGAGAAACCCCACAGTCGGCGCCAATTGTAAGATCTCAACTCGGTCTATCTAAAGATAGAAAGAGTTTTAGGGTTTGTAAATTAGGGATTCTAAAAGAAGTATTTAAGAACACGGTGAGATTATGGAAATTAGGGTTTGAATGCCGGTTTTTCCGAGATGGAAGTCGGCAAAGAGAAGTTGAAGTCGTCGGAGAGATTAGGTCAAAGTTGATTTGCTTAAGTCTCTCAGGCTAAAAGTATTATGAAAAGCGTGTGTTATTGAACGATATGAGGTTCCCTTATATAGGGTTACAAGTCGGTCTAAATAGTAAAAGGAAATAAGAGATAATTACAAATCTTCCTAAATAAATCGGTTTTATTTTTATGGAATATTCCCTCTTTTCCGTTTTACTCGCGCGGCGCCTTGAGTCCGACACCTTCCAAACCCTAATGTGAGTCGGTTATCCCGAGTTCGGTTTACCCTAAGTTTTACCGCCTTGGGCTTTAATACCGACTTTCCATTCTGGGCCGACCTAAACTCATGAATAGGTCTTTTTAGGAAAGTGCTAATCTTGACTCTAACAATAAGCCCCCCCCCCCCCAGTGTGGCGACTTCAAGTCGGCATTACGGGAAGTTAACTTGGTTTAAGAGATGATTTTTTTGTAGGCCCAGGGTTTGTTGCCCCGCTAACTTCACTTTCTTTGAGGCCCATACTCTCTTTGGGCTGCTCCATCATGTCCTATTGCGGGCCGGTCCGAATCTGTCGGTTGGTTCGGCCAAACCGGGATCGATTTTCGGTCTAATCACCGGTTAGGTATGAAACACGAATCGTCGCCTTGGTAGTGGTGTGCCTCGAGTTGTGCGCCATCATTTTCATTATAAGTAGCGCTCTCTCTCGCTTCTCATTCTTCATTTTGCTCAAGAGAAGAAGTTTGGAAGGTAATCCTCTCTCTCGATATTTATTTTTCCGATTATCGCTCCGCCGGTGCTCTGTTCTAGGTTCTATAGCTTTTTAGATCGAACCTTTGTTTTTCTCTGTGTTCTTCGCTTGTTCTTCACTAGTCATGTCTTTGATCCGTTGTTCAACGAGTAAAGACAAAGAAGTTGTTTCCGTCTCTTCTGCGGATGATTCTCCAAGTCGTCAGTCCATTGCCCCTACTCTCTCATCTTCGGACACTTCATCCGACTTGAGGAATCATCCGGCTCATTTCGCAATTGAAGAGCTCCGACGTCGTCGCGAGATATCCCGTCAGACCGATGCTGCCGAGAGTTCCGGTCGAGGAGATTCGATCATACCTCAGCTACGAGACTCTGACAATGAAGACGGCATCGATGTGGGTCAGGAAGGTTCCGAGGATGATGTTCCTTCTATGTTGTCGGCTGATTCTAGCGACATGTTTGGTAACGTCGTCCAGACTAGGTCCAACGCCACCTCGATCAAGTCTATGCTCCAAGACTGCGGGGCGGATCCGAAGATCAGGATTATCATTCCCTTTCCACTTGACCGCCCTTGGAGTCCTCCGCCGGGATATATGACCCTCTACGAGTCATATTTTATTAATACTGACACGGGAGGTTGCCGTTGCTGGTTTCCGCTGCCTGATCTACTGATCTCGTACTGCCATCGTCGTGAAATTGCTATTTCTCAACTCTCAGCCGTTGCGGTTCGCCATATGGTCGGTCTTCTAGTGTTAGGAGCTGAAGCCGGTATTACCATAACGGCACAGATCTTCGAGGAGATGACGTCGATTAATCGTATGAAGGCTACTAGCCCGGGATGTTTTGCGGTCAAATTTAAAAGCGGCAACCGTATCTTGACAGACGCACCCAAGAAGATAAACAACTGGCAACGATCCTACTTCTTTGTCGAATTGTCTTCTTTAGTGGTTCCTGACGAGCATAGGGAGCTTATCAGGACGTCTTGGAATACTGATTATGGTAGATGTCGTCCCAATTTTTCTATTTCCTGAACATAATAATTTACTTAATTCCTTTTTGTCTTTGCAGTGGATCATCCTTTCTTGAAGCCGTACCCCGACAACTACTTTCCAATCCTCGAACAAATTCAGGCTCTCGGCTTACGTAAGTGGAAGGACCTTACTCGCGTGCGTATCAGCAAGTCTCTCTCGCGGATTTCCGAAGGTTCGTTGCTCCGTTTTATGATACGCGCATTTTGCTAGCCTTCTGATTTTTGATTTCTTTCCTTCCCCTTTTTTGTTGCAGCGAAGTAGGATACCAAGGCGAAAGTTACACCTGATCAACTTGTGAAACCGAAAAGGATGGGTAAGGTGCAAAGAATCGAATCGGTTGACTACTCGAAGAAGATCTCATCCAAATCTTCGTCCCCTGCGAAGCCGGTGAAGGAGAAGGACGTCTCTGTGTTGTCGCAAGGCGGGGAGCAGTTAGTTGATGTGGGAGGTAAGCCGGCTGTTCCTCAGTCTGTGACGGTTGCCCAACCGGAAGCCGCGGCCTCGCTTCCCAAACTCCCGCCTAAGGTTCCGTCTAGGAAGCGGTCAGCGGAAGATAGAGCGGACCAGGAGAAGTCGGCTAAGAAGGCCGCCGTAGCCGGTAAAGCTGCTGTAGCCGGTAAGGCCGCTAGCTCTGACAAGGCGGCCGCCACTGTGTTGGGAATGTCCTGAAATCTACAGTACTATCTCTAGAAAGTATGATAAGTGTCGAGATCAGACATAAGTCATAAATACTGGGTGATCATGATGGCTTGCTAGAGTTCGCTCATGATCTATAAGTTTAGGACTTATTACCAGTATTGTATGATCCCAAAGGGTCATACACCATAGCTAACGGGAAAGTTAAATGGATCAGAGAATTGGGCCAGACAAAATACAGGCTTTTGTCTGATTTGTGTCTTGGGCCCAAAAGATTAATGAGCCATTAGTCTAATGACTTGGGCCCATTAATGAGAGAGATAAAAAATCGAAAACCCTAAGGATGAAGCTTCCTTTTGCGATTTCTTCTTGGCAGCCGCAAGCCTCTCTCTCTCTAACTCTCTCTGATCCATCTCTTTGGTCTAGCAGCCGTCCCTTGCTTGTAAGAGTGTGGATACTCGAGGAGGAATAGGTGTTACCATCTGTTCTAGCTGATCTCATCATTACCATCCATCATCCGCTGCAATCTGAAAGGTAATGATCAGGTTTGGTTTATGATTCGTTTTACAAGAACCTAGATCTGTTAAGATTATGTGTTAGGTTGTAATACGAGAATTAAACCTTGAACAAACACTATAATCCTTCAGTGGTATCAGAGCCTAGGTTTTAGGTTTCTTGTGAAATTGGATCATATGAATGTTTAATGGTTTTTGAATCAATTAAGGAATAAAAAAAAATTTGATCAAAATTAATTAAACCCTAATCGCTATTTTTGGTCTCGGCTGTATTGATCAATCGCTTGTGCCGTGTACCGTAGGCCGAGCATGATGTGATCATGCCGTGCGATCGCATGTGTTGAGACGATAGTCGATCGCGTGTGATGCTGCGATAAACGATCGTGATGCCTAAGCCGAGATCGATCTTACGATCGTGAGGCAAGGTGATCGTGTGATCATGTGATCGTGAGGCTGAGTAGCGGTCATGTGATCGATCGCATTCGATCGTGATCGTGTGATGCCGCAAGCATTCATGATCGCATGATGGGCCAACGATTGCGTTAATGGGCCGAGTTGGATCTTGGATCCGATTGTTTGGCCCATTAAAATTTTACGTCCCGCGAATAGTCAATCGGTTAAACCGAGCTTCGCGGTTCGTTGCCCAAAACCACACCGATTTAACCGGTCCATTTAATTGGCGGTTAATTGTGTGTTTAAAGCCTTAAACCGCAAGTTAAATCAAATTGGCTAAAACACTAGGTGTTTCTTCCCGGTTTTGGATTTAACTGAACCGATCCAATTTAATTGGTGGTTCAAGCGGTTAACCCGAATCGAGGTTTGCTGGAAATTATTTAATACATGGTATTATTTAATTTCTGGTTAAACCGGATTGAAATTCAAAATTGAATTTTAACCTAAACCGAAGGCTGGTCTAAGTTTGATTTGGTTGGACCAAATAATTTAGAGCTGGTCTGGTTTAGTAAATAACCGATGGTTTTGATAGTTAATTTGGTCTTGGACCAGAATTAATAAACCGGATCGGTTATGTCAAATTATTGGGCCAGCTGGAATTCTATGGTCTTGGGCCAAGAATTGGGCCTATAATTTGTGACCCAATCCCAAAATATTTAATAAAATATTAAATTAGAAATTTCTATTTTTAGTAAATTACTAAATTTAGAAAGTTTCTAAAATAAGAAAGTTTCCCAAAATAGTAATCTTCTATTTTTGGAAATAAAACTTAAAATCCTCAAAAACAATATCAAGCTTGGATGTCTTTCCAATCTTGTCAGCTACTTAACGCTTATTCGATTACAGATATGGCTTACAGTGTGAGGTGTCTGTTTTCGCATAAGTAAAGTAGTATATAGTCACTAATTTCATTGGGAGTCCCAGACTTTAGTGATTATTTGGCTGTAAGAGATTGGTTTCCTTGACTGGGCTATCGGGAGTCCCGGGCCTTGAGACATCTGGTGAATTTGGGCCTCGGGTCCAATTCACAACCGAGAGTTATATGAGATATAACTAGCTGTGTGTATGCTTACCAAGTAAAGCTAATTCTGGATGACGGCCAGTGGTCCACTTTGGATTTAGCTGAACATGGGTCTCGGAATCATTGTATTCTTATGAGGTTAAACAAGGAAATTTTGAATACAATGCGAGTTTTCTTATAAGTTTTTAAGATTACTCTTTTATGAACTTAATAACTAAAATCTCTATTGTCTCATATTTCAGCTATGTCAAGCACAACAACACAAAACACTTTCTCGATCCGGTCTGCCCTTGAGAAGGACAAACTGAACGGATCAAACTTCCTGAACTGGTCCAGGAACCTGAGACTTGTGCTCAGGCAGGAGAAGAAGGCTTATGTCCTTGAAAGAGCTCTCTCTCCTAGACCTGCGAATAATGCCGCACAAGCTGTGAAGAATGCTTGGGATACGCATTCTTCAGATGCTAATGACGTGATTTGCCTGATGTTGGCGACAATGGCTCCCGAACTGCAGATGCAGTGGGAAGGCCTGACTTGTCCCATGGAGCTGATGGCAAATCTGAAAGCGTTGTTTCAGGAGCAGGCTCGTACAGAGAGATTCCAAACTGTTAAGAATCTCTTGGACTGTAAAATGGCTAAGGATGCAGCAGTGAGTCCACATGTTCTGAAAATGATGGGTTATCTCGATCATTTGACTAGGCTCGACTGTCCTATAAGACAAGAGCTTGCTTGTGATATCGTTCTGCAGTCTCTTACTCCTGCATATGACCAGTTCATTTTGAACTATAATATGCATGGGTTGATAAAGACGTTGCCTGAGCTACATGGTATGCTCAAGACTGCAGAACCGAATCTGAAGAAGACCAAGGAGTCGTCTGTACTCATGGTTCAGAAGGGCAAGGGTTTCAAGAAATCCGCTGCAGACAAGGGAAAGGGCAAGGTAGTCAGCAATGAAAAGGCCAAGCCCAAGCCCGTGTCTAAAGCTGGGCCTTCTGATATCTGCCACTTTTGCAAAGAGGCAGGGCATTACCGCAGGGACTGTAAGAAATACCAGGAAAGTCTGAAGAAGAAGAAGTCCTTGGAGACTAAATCTTCAGGTATTTTTGTTATTGAAGTAAATACTACTACTTCTGATAATACCACTTGGGTATTAGATACTGGATGTGGGGCTCATATTTGTACTAATATGCAGGCGCTCAGCAACAGTAGAAGGTTGAAGCAAGGGCAAGTAGAGTTGCGGGTTGGCAATGGAGCGAAGGTTCCAGCACTGGCCGTTGGCACTTACTTGTTGTCTTTACCTTCTGGATTGATTTTAGAACTTGAGAATTGTTATTTTGTACCTGCTATAAGCAGAAATATCATTTCAGTTTCATTGTTGGATTTGCAAGGATTTGATTTTTCTATTAAGAATAAATTGTGTTCCTTTAATCTCAATGATATGTTCTATGGCTGTGCCCCTCTTATAAATGGGCTGTACATGCTGGATCAATCTGCTCCAGTATATAACATAAATACAAAACGGTTCAAATCTAACGAAGAAAATGAAACGTTTCTCTGGCATTGTCGTTTGGGGCACATTAGTGAGAAACGCGTCAAGAGGCTCCATTCAAATGGACTCTTGGGCTCATTTGACTTTGAGTCTTGTGAGCAATGCGAATCTTGCCTAATGGGCAAAATGACACGGGCTCCTTTCAATAAACCCACAGAAAGGGCCAGTGAACTATTGGGCCTGATACATACTGACGTGTGTGGCCCAATGTCCACAAGTGCTAGAGGAAACTTTCAGTACTTCATTACATTCACTGATGATTTCAGTAGATATGGATATGTCTACTTGATGAAACATAAGTCGGAAACCTTTGAAAAGTTCAAAGAATTCCAGAATGAAGTACAGAACCAGCTTGGTAAAAGTATTAAGGCTCTTCGGTCGGACCGAGGAGGAGAATACTTGAGCCAGGAATTTCGTGATCATCTGAGTGAGTGTGGGATTATCTCCCAACTCACACCTCCTGGAACACCTCAGTGGAATGGTGTGTCTGAGAGAAGGAATCGGACATTGTTAGATATGGTCCGATCCATGATGAGTCACACAGACCTTCCTATATCCCTTTGGGGATATGCTTTGCTCACCGCAACGTTCACACTGAACAGAGTGCCATCAAAGGCAGTAGCAAAGACACCATATCAGATATGGACTGGAAAAGCTCCATCAATGTCTTTTCTCAGAATTTGGGGTTGTGAAGCCTATGTCAAAAGATTAATCTCAGACAAGCTTACACCAAAATCTGACAAATGCTACTTCATTGGTTATCCTAGGGATACCAAGGCTTATTACTTCTATCTGCGATCCGAGAACAAAATCTTTGTTGCTCGGGATTGTACTTTTCTTGAAAGGGAGTTTCTCTCTAGAAAAGATAGTGGGAGTAAGGTACAACTTGATGAAATTCAAGAAGGACAGGAACCTGTTCAACCTAATGAGGAAGAACAGCAGGATGAATTACATGAAGTTGTAATAGAACCTGAACCTGCAGTACCTGAAGTTCGAAGATCCGGAAGGATCCGTCACGAACCTGATAGATATCAGGGTTTCCTCGTGACTAATTGCCATGATCTTTTGATCATTGACGGTGATGAACCCTCGAACTTTGCAGAAGCCATGATGGGCCCTGACTCCTTAAAGTGGCGTGAAGCCACTGAATCCGAGATGGACTCCATGTCTACTAACCGAGTGTTTTCACTGGTTGATTTACCTGCTGGTGCAAAAGCCATCGAGTGTAAATGGATCTTCAAGAAGAAGATAGACATGGATAGAAATGTCCAGATTTACAAGGCCAGGTTGGTGGCAAAAGGTTTCAAGCAAATTCATGGTATAGACTATGATGAAACCTATTCACCAGTGGCCATGATGAAATCAATTCGGATTCTCCTAGCGACTGCCGCTTATTATGACTATGAGATTTGGCAGATGGATGTGAAAACCACCTTCCTGAATGGAATCTTGGAGGAGGATGTGTATATGACACAACCTGACGGTTACATTGATCCTAAGAATGCTGGGAAAGTATGCAAGCTTCACAAATCCATTTATGGATTGAAGCAAGCATCGAGGAGTTGGAATCTTCGTTTTGATGAAGCAATAAAGAACTTTGACTTCATCAGAAACCAAGAGGAACAATGTGTGTATAAGAAAACTAGTGGGAGCAAAGTGGCGTTTCTTATCCTATATGTCGATGACATATTGCTTCTTGGAAATGATATTCCAATGCTGAAGTCTGTTAAAGACTGGCTGGGAAGTTGTTTTTCCATGAAGGACATGGGTGAAGCCGCGTATGTTCTTGGAATCCGAATCTTTAGAGACAGATCTAAAAAGCTGATTGGACTTTGTCAAGATGCTTATATAGATAAAGTCCTGCATCGATTCGGAATGGATAAATCCAAGAAGGGGTTCACGCCAATGATACATGGTGCTACACTAAGCAAGGATCAGTGTCCTAAAACACCTGATGAGCTTAAGCGCATGAGTAGGATTCCTTATGCTTCGGCTATAGGATCTATCATGTATGCCATGATCTGTACTCGTCCTGATGTTGCTTATGCACTAAGCATGACGAGTAGGTACCAGTCTAATCCAGGTGAGAGTCACTGGATTGCCGTAAAGAATATCCTGAAGTATTTTTGAGGAATACTAAGGATAAGTTCTTGGTTTACGGAGGAAGTGAAGTGCTTGAAATCAGTGGATTCACGGATGCAAGTTTTCAGATAGATAAAGATGATTTCCGGTCACAGTCTGGTTACATCTTCTGTCTGAATGGCGGTGCAGTAAGTTGGAAGAGTTCCAAGCAGAGCACCGTGGCAGATTCCACAACTGAAGCTGAATACATCGCTGCTTCGGAAGCTGCGAAGGAAGGAGTTTGGATAAGGAACTTCTTGATTGAACTCGGTGTATTCCCAAATGCCACTGAGCCTCTAGCACTGTATTGTGACAACAATGGTGCAATTGCTCAAGGTATCACCTGATTCGTGATATAGTGAATAGAGGTGAAGTGATGGTCAGCAGAGTTCCCACTGATGAGAACGTGGCTGACCCATTGACAAAGCCACTCCCGAGACCTAAGCACGAGTTGCATACTGCTGCTGTAGGAATTAGAGATATTCAAATGTAATCTCTTTTTGAGTGGGAGTTGTGAGGGCTTTTGTTTTAGTTATTTTGATTGGTTCATGTAAACATTTTAAATGTTAATGAAATTTTATTTCTGGATTATTTTTAACTGTGATATAAAATAATCGTTCCAAAATGATTCATGTCATTATATATGGGTCATCGAAGTACATGAGTTGACTTGATCCTGAAACCCCATATTTAACGAAATGACATAAATCATAATGTCCATAGTCGAAGGTTATTGAATTGGAACACCAACAACCACTTGAGACTAGATTGTGTTGAGACTTATGACCAAGTTTCGAGGGTCATAGATGCGCGGCATCAAAGTCGACACATAGGTATATGTAGGGGAACATATGACCGGACATGGCCCGCTTATGAGAACTCTACAAGATATTAATATATGTGTCATAAGAGGTTCTCATATACGACTATAGAGTATAGTCCTTAGACCTGAGTTCGCATGCATGTGGCTGCACATGGAGTAATACGCTTTGATCATTGTCTAACGCCGTTTCGTAACTGGGAGCTATACGGACCTTGGTTGGGTATATTATGAATTGTGTAGTTCATAGTGATGGAACAAGATGGGATTTGTCCCTGCCGTTTAACGGAGGTAATATCTCTAGGCCAATCGGAGATTTGATAGCTGGTAAGAGAATGGCCATTCCCAAACGGACTTGCCCAAGTCGTTTGAATTGTCAGTATCAAATCTGGTCCGATAAACATGGTCTGGCTATATAAGGATGACACGCATCTTGCCTTATGCCAGATCGAGATATTAAGACAAAAGGACTAGGGAATGTAGGATTCCAGTACAATCGGAAGATTGTTGGGAATGTCCTGTGTAGGATTCCAGTACAAGTGGGAGATTGTTGGGAATGTCCTGAAATCTACCGTACTATCTCTAGAAAGTATGATAAGTGTCGAGATCAGACATAAGTCATAAATACTGGGTGATCATGATGGCTTGCTAGAGTCCGCTCATGATCTATAAGTTTAGGACTTATTACCAGTATTGTATGATCCCAAAGGGTCACACACCATAGCTAACGGGAAAGTTAAATGGATCAGAGAATTGGGCCAGACAAAATACAGGCTTTTGTCTGATTTGTGTCTTGGGCCCAAAAGATTAATGAGCCATTAGTCTAATGACTTGGGCCCATTAATGAGAGAGATAAAAAATCGAAAACCCTAAGGATGAAGCTTCCTTTTGCGATTTCTTCTTGGCAGCCGCAAGCCTCTCTCTCTCTAACTCTCTCTGATCCATCTCTTTGGTCTAGCAGCCGTCCCTTGCTTGTAAGAGTGTGGATACTCGAGGAGGAATAGGTGTTACCATCTGTTCTAGCTGATCTCATCATTACCATCCATCATCCGCTGCAATCTGAAAGGTAATGATCAGGTTTGGTTTATGATTCGTTTTACAAGAACCTAGATCTGTTAAGATTATGTGTTAGGTTGTAATACGAGAATTAAACCTTGAACAAACACTATAATCCTTCACACTGATCCCGAGAAGAGCCTGGATCCGTGGCAACGCTTTTACCAAGAAACCGTAGACGTTGTCGACGCATATGGCAATATGAAACCGTTTACTTCTCGTAAAGAGATTGTTCACGTGCGTCCCCGTGCTCCTATAAAGGAAGGGGATTCTCGCCCTTCGATCCACAACTTTGCTTATCAGTACGAGAGCGAGGTTCCGTTTATTGATAACCCACGGGCGTGCTTCGACATGCTGACCTGCGTCCAAGGGAATGAAAGAGATTGGCCGATTCTTCAGGAGCTTCCTCACTCATATGCTATTCTCAAGCTAAAACATGCTGAAGCAACCGTAAGTCTTTATTATTGAACCTTGCTTGTTCTTTCTTTTTTTGACAAGATCTTTTCCTTTTGCTTCCAGATGATTGCCGCGTCGAATCGTGTGGCCTTGGAGAGCTCTTGGAGTGCCAAAAAGATGGCCGACGCGGTAACCAAGCGGGACGAGCTTCTCAAGAAGGCTAAAGAGGAGAAGAAGGCTTTGGTGGCGGATAACGCGGTGCTTAAAGACAAGCTTCGTGGAGTCGAAGAGGAGTTGGCCCTTGTTTCAAAGAAGTCGGAAGCCAATCTCCTTAAATTGCAGAAGAAGATGGAGGGCCAACAGAAGTTCTATTCCGACATGATTCGGAAGGAACGAGACAGAGTTGAGGCCGCGGTTAGGGCGAAAGCACAAACCCATTTTGACCTTTTTCAGCGGTTCGTGAAGGATCAAGACGTCGCTGTCGCCCTCCAGGTCGAGCAGGCCCAAATTTCTGGTCTGAAGAATTGTTTGGAGAAGCTCAGTGGTGAAGGCGTCTCATTCCCTCAGGAGCTCTTGGATCAGGTCGCTGCTGACGAGATTGCGGTGAATGCTAAGATCGATGAGACAAAGGTTGTGACCAAGGACGAACTTTCGTTTGTTCTTTCCCCGGTTCAACATCCTCTTCTTAATCTTCTCAACGACTCTCCTCCTCCCGTTCCGCGCAATATTGACCAGTTCGGAACTAATCATGGAGTTATCCCGGAGGCTGTTCCCGCGGATCTCGTTCGTTCCGTTGGCTCGGAGGTAGCGTCTTTGGCTGATGTTGTTGGAATTATGTCTAGTACTGTCTCTAGAACGTAAGAGTATGTCAATGATCAGACATAAGTCATATAATACTGGGGGTCATGATGGCTTGCTAGAGTCCGCTCATGATCTATAAGTCTTGGACTTATTGCCTTTATTATATGATCCCATATGGGTCACACGCCTAAGCTAACGGGAAAATACGAAGGAACGGTTTAGCAGAAGTACGGTAAAAGTGCTAGGCATTTACTGTACTTAGAGAGACAAAAGGGCCTGATTAAGGGATTTAATCAGAACTGAGAATTGGGCCCAAAAGCCCATAGGAACTGGACAAGGGTTTTAATTAATAAAACTTGCCCTAGCTTCTTTTTCCTCAGCTATTCCTGCGCCTCCCACTCTCTCTTCTGCGCCTCCCTCCTCTCTCTCTGCGCCTCCTCTCTGTCTTGGTCTAGCAGCCAAATTTCCCGGTGTGCGTGTGTGAGCCTTTGGAGGAGCTATCTCTTGGTGGTTCTGCTGATCTCTGACTCTTACCTCCCATTCCGCTGCATAAACAAGGTAACAGGTGAGATCTATTATGTTTCTAATCAAGAGAACCTAGATCTGCATGTTTAGTAGGATGAATCAATCTGAGAATTGAATCAGGAGAGACTAAACGATCCAACAGTGGTATCAGAGCCATTGGTTCTGTGGTTTTTCTTGTTTAGAATCATGTTTGGGATTGTTTAAAGAGGTGTTTTTGAATCAATCTACTGATAAGAAAAAACACTTAAGAAACAAAGAATTAAAACCTAAACAAACAAGAAATCGCATGATCCAATCTATATGAATTGGTATGCGTCGGAGTGTTGATCGCCAAAGGATCACACGTCCGGATCGAGTCGCGTTGCGTCATCCAATCATGGATCGGTATGCGTCGGACCGATCAGCTGCAATGGACCGCGAGATGCTCGGCTGAGACGATCGCATGTTGCGTGACCGAGCTGATCGCATACATCGATCGCGGATCGATGGTATGGATCGATGCTTGCGTCGCGTCCTGCCCGTCCCGTTGTAACCGAGAGCCGTGCATCGTCCAGCACTGTCCCGCGTGACCGAGGCCGAGCATCGACCCGAACATCGTCCCGTCCCACTCCGTCCGTACGATCGCGTGATGCTTGCATCGCGTGATGCTTACGGCTGCGACTGTCCCGACCGGTTAGGGTTTTGGCGTGTGATGTTTCGGTTTGGTTAACGGTTCGGTTTAATTTTATTAAAACTAATTCGTCACGGTTTAATAAACAGACTTAATAAATTTATTAAGTTCTGGTTAAACCGGGATAAGAAATCCAAAGTCGAAAAATTGGATTTAGTGCCTAAACCAGTGGTTTTCTAATTTGATTTGGTTGGACCAAATAAATTGAGAAAATCCGGTTTAGTAAATAACCGGTTGACAATTGTAGTCATCGTAGTAATTAATTTTGGTTAAGACCAATTTTAATGAACCAGACCGGTTATGTCATTTAATTGGGCAATTGGGTTATGTCTTGGACATGAACCAATTCTTGGGCCTCGGGCCAAGAAGTTAAAACAATTGGGCCAATTATTTGAGTCTTTTCTTCAGAATTAATTTAAAATTTATTTTTATAAAATTATAAAATCGATTTTTAAATTAATAAGTTTCCAAAATTTTGAAATTAGAAAGTTTCTTAAAATAGAAGTTTCTAGATTTGCATGTTTTGGATTTTAGGAAATTTCCAATTTTAGAAAGTTTCCAATTTTAGGAAGTTTCCAATTTTAGAAAGTTTCCAAAATTAGTAGGTTTCCCAAAAGGGAAAGTTTCCAAAATAGTAATCTTCTATTTTGGGATGAAATTTTAATAAACCTACGAACCTCAAGTAATATCAAGCGTTGGATGTCTTGTCCAGGCTATGTCAGCTGTCGAAGCCCATTCAAATGTACTCATGGCCTTACAGTGTGAGGGTGTCTACTTTTGCGTGGGTAAGACGGTTTGTGATTCATAAATGTCATTGGGAGTCCCAAACATTAGTGATTGCATGACTGTATAGTCTGGTTTTCTTGACTAGGCCATCGGGAGTCCCGGGCCTTGAGACATCAGAGTGGATTGGGCCTCGGGCCCAGATTCACAACCAAGAGTTATATCACGGATATAATTAGCCGATATAGGGCTTACCGATATAAGCTAAGGTTGGGTGACGGCCAGTGGCCCACTTTAATCTTAGTTATATGTGGATCTTGGAATCATTATATTCTATTGAGGGTAACTGATGTTATTGAATATAATGCGTGATTAATCATATTAAATTTAATACAAGATTAATCATATTGAACATATTAACTAATAACCTTTTTATCTTATATTTCAGCTATGACTACTACAAGCACTCAAAACACATTCTCAATCCGGTCTGTTCTCGAAAAGGAGAAGCTGACTGGAACGAACTTCCTGACGTGGTCAAGGAACTTGAGGCTGGTCCTCAAGCAGGAGAAGAAGGATTATGTCCTTCGTGATCCCCTCCCCGAGAGGCCTCCTAACAATGCCGCCAGGACTCTGCATAATGCTTGGGAAAAGCATTCGTCAGATGAAAATGATGTCTATTGCCTGATGTTGGCGACAATGACTGCTGAGCTGCAAATGCAGTTCGAGAGTGTGTTGTCACCCATCGAGATAATGGCAAGCCTGAAATCGCTTTTTCAGGAGCAAGCAAGGACTGAGAGGTTTCAGACAGTTAAGAACCTCTTAGACTGTAAGTTGGCTGCAAATGCGGCAGTGAGTCCTCATGTCTTGAAGATGATGGGTTATCTCGATCATCTTCAGAAACTCGACTGCCCTATCAACCAGGAACTTGCCTGCGACATCGTTCTGCAGTCTTTACCTGCAAGCTATGATCAGTTCATCCTGAACTTCAATATGCATGGCTTGAGTAAGACATTACCTGAGCTTCACGGAATGCTCAAGACTGCAGAGCCCAACTTGAGGAAAGCCGCCAAGGACCCCAATGTGCTTATGGTGCAAAAGGGCAAGGGCTTTAAGAAATCCTCTGCTAAGGATAAGGGAAAGGCTAAGGCTGTCCAAGTCTCGGACAAGGACACGCCAAAGCCCAAGCCCAAGTCTAAGGCTGGGCCTACTGACATCTGCAGGTTCTGTAAAGAACCAGGGCATTGGAGGAGAGAATGTAAGAAATTCCTGGAAGGTCTAAAGGAATTGAAGAAGAAGACTCTCGAGACTTCTTCATCAGGTATTTTTGTTATAGAAGTTAATACAACTACTTCTGATAATACCTCATGGGTTATGGATACTGGTTGTGGGGCTCATATTTGTACTAATATGCAGGCACTCAGCAACAGTAGGAGGCTGAAGCAAGGACAAGTGGAGCTACGAGTTGGGAATGGAGCGAAAGTTCCTGCACTAGCTGTAGGCACATACTTGTTGTCTTTACCTTCGGGATTGGTTTTAGAACTCAATAATTGTTATTTTGTACCTGCGATAAGCAGAAATATTATTTCAATTTCTTTGTTGGATTTGGAAGGTTATGATTTTTCAGTTAAGAATAAATTATGTTCCTTCAATCGCAACAATTTGTTCTATGGTTGTGCCCCTCTTACGAATGGGCTTTACATACTTGATCAATCCGCGCCAATTTATAACATTAATACCAAACGGTTCAAACCTAATGAGGAGAACCGAACGTTTCTATGGCATTGTCGTTTAGGGCACATCAGCGAGAAACGCATCAAGAGGCTCCATTCGAATGGACTTCTTGGCTCATTTTACTTTGAGTCATGTGAGAAATGCGAATCCTGCATGATGGGCAAAATGACCCGGGCCCCCTTTAATAAACCTAACGAGAGGGCCAGTGACTTATTGGGCTTGATACACACTGATGTGTGTGGCCCAATGTCCACAAATGCAAGAGGAAACTATCAGTACTTCATTACCTTCACTGATGATTTCAGTAGGTATGGATATGTTTATTTAATGAAACATAAGCCTGAATCTTTTGAGAAGTTCAGAGAATTTCAAAATGAAGTACAGAACCAACTTGGCAAAAGCATTAAGGCTCTTCGGTCCGACCGAGGAGGAGAATACTTAAGCCAAGAATTCAGTGATCATCTAAGAGAGTGTGGGATCGTGTCCCAACTCACTCCTCCTGGAACACCTCAATGGAATGGTGTGTCTGAGAGGAGAAATCGGACCTTATTGGATATGGTTCGATCTATGATGAGTCACACAGACCTTCCAATGTCCCTTTGGGGATATGCTCTGCTAACAGCAGTGTTCACTCTAAATAGAGCGCCATCAAAAGCAGTAGCAAAGACACCATATGAATTATGGACTGGAGAAGCTCCGGTGCTGTCTTATCTTAGAATTTGGGGTTGTGAAGCCTATGTCAAGAGATTGATCTCTGACAAGCTTACACCAAAGTCTGATAAATGCTACTTCATTGGTTATCCGAAGGAAACCAAGGCTTATTACTTCTATCTACGATCCGAGAACAAGATCTTTGTTGCCCGGGATTGTAACTTTCTTGAGAGGGAGTTTCTCTCTAAGAAAGACAGTGGGAGTAAGGTACTGCTTGAAGAAATTCAAGATGAACAGGATACTGCTCAACCTAATGAGGAAGAGCAGCAGGAGGACCTACAAGAAATTGTAGAGCCTGAACCTGTAGTACCTGAAGTTCGAAGATCCGGGAGGATCCGTCACGAACCCGAGAGATATCAAGGATTCCTCGTGACTAACTGTCATGATCTTCTGATCATTGATGGTGATGAACCATCGAACTTCAATCAAGCCATGATGGGCCCAGATTCCTCTAAGTGGCGTAAGGCCACAGATTCCGAAATGAACTCCATGTCGGTCAACCAAATGTTTTCGTTGGTTGACTTACCCGCTGGTGTAAAAGCCATCGAGTGCAAATGGATCTTCAAGAAGAAGATTGACGTGGATGGAAATGTCCAGATTTATAAAGCCAGGTTGGTGGCAAAAGGTTTCAGACAAGTTCACGGTGTGGATTACGATGAAACCTATTCCCCAGTGGCAATGATGAAATCTATTCGGATTCTACTAGCAACTGCAGCTTTTCATGATTATGAAATTTGGCAGATGGACGTGAAAACCGCCTTCCTGAATGGAATTCTGGAAGAGGATGTGTATATGACACAACCTGACGGTTACATAGATCCAAAGAATGCTGGGAAAGTATGCAAGCTTCATAAATCCATTTATGGATTGAAGCAAGCATCGAGGAGCTGGAATCTTCGTTTTGATGAAGCGATCAAGCAATTTGACTTCATCAGAAACGAAGAAGAACAATGCGTGTATAAGAAAATTAGTGGGAGCAAGATAGTATTTCTTATTCTGTATGTCGATGACATACTGCTTCTCGGAAACGACGTTCCAATGCTAAAGTCGGTAAAGGACTGGCTTGGAAGTTGTTTTTCCATGAAAGACATGGGTGAAGCCGCATACGTTCTTGGAATCAGGATCTACCGGGATAGATCTAGAAGGCTGATAGGCTTGTGTCAAGATTCATACATTGACAAAGTCCTACAAAGATTCAGCATGAAAGATTCCAAGAAGGGCTTCACGCCAATGGTACATGGCACAACGCTAAGCAAGAAGCAGAGCCCTACGACGGCTGCTGAGCTTGAGCGCATGAAGAATATTCCTTATGCATCTGCAATAGGATCTATCATGTATGCCATGATCTGTACTCGTCCTGATGTTGCTTATGCATTGAGCATGACGAGTAGATACCAGTCAAATCCAGGTGAAAACCATTGGATTGCCGTCAAGAATATCCTGAAGTATCTAAGACATACTAAGGACAAGTTCTTGGTATACGGTGGAAGTGATGTGCTTGAAGTCAGTGGATTCACGGACGCAAGTTTCCAGACAGACCAAGATGATTTCCGGTCACAGTCCGGTTATATCTTTTGTCTGAATGGCGGTGCAATCAGTTGGAGAAGCTCCAAGCAAGACACCGTTGCTGATTCCACTACAGAAGCTGAATATATCGCCGCTTCAGACAAAGGTGCTATAGCTCAGGCAAAGGAACCAAGATCACACCAGAAATCCAAGCATGTCCTAAGAAGATTTCACTTGATACGTGACATCATTAATAGAAAGGAAGTCAAGATCAGCCGAGTTCAGACAGATGATAACGTCGCTGATCCATTGACAAAGCCACTCCCAAGGCCTAAGCTCGAGTTCCTGACTGAAGCTGTAGGCATTAGAGACATTGAAATGTAATCTAAATTTGAGTGGGAGTTTGAGGGCTTTATTTAGTTATTGATATGTTCTTGTAAAACATTTTATGTTTAATGAAATTATTATTTCAAGATTATTTTAACTGTGATGAAATAATCGTTCCAAAATGATATGAACCATTTTATAGGTCACTGAAGTAAATGACTTGATCTTAAGTAATCAAAGTCATTTAGCTTGATCATGAGACCCTATATTTGATAGATGGCTTATATCATCCTGTCCCTAGTCGAAGGTTGTTGAAATTGGAACACCAACAACCGTGTGAGACTAGATTGGTACGTGACTTATGACAAAGTCTCAGGATGTCATAGATGCACGGCATCAAAGTCAGTACATAGGTGTATGTTGGGGTACATACGACCGGACAAGACCCGCTTATAAGAACTCTTCAGGATATTTATATCTGTGTCATAAGAGATTATTACTACGACTATAGAGTATAGTCCTTAGACCTGAGTTCGCATGCATGTGACTGCACATGAACTAATGCACTTTGATCATTGTCTAATGCTGTCGTTAAGCGATAGTTATAAGGACCTTGTTTGGGTGTATTATGAAATGAGTAGTTTACAGTGATGGAACAAGACGGGATTTGTCCCTCCAATATAAATGGAGTGAATATCTCTAGGCCAATCGGAGATTTAATACTGGAAAATGCATGGCCATGCTCAAACGGACTTTCCCGAGTCGTTTGGATTGTCAGTATCAAATCAGAGTCCGATGAACAAGATTAGGCTTTATAAGGATGACACTAATCTTGCCTTATGACTAATCGAGATATTGAGACAAAAGGATTATGAATACAGAGATTACAGTTCAAGTGGGAGATTGTTGGAATTGTGTCCAGTAATCTCTGTACTGTCTCTAGAACGTAAGAGTATGTCAATGATCAGACACAAGTCATATAATACTGGGGGTCATGATGGCTTGCTAGAGTCCGCTCATGATCTATAAGTCTTGGACTTATTGCCTTTATTATATGATCCCATATGGGTCACACGCCTAAGCTAACGGGAAAATACGAAGGAACGGTTTAGCAGAAGTACGGTAAAAGTGCTAGGCATTTACTGTACTTAGAGAGACAAAAGGGCCTGATTAAATCCAAGGGATTTAATCAGAACTGAGAATTGGGCCCAAAAGCCCATAGGAACTGGACAAGGGTTTTAATTAATAAAACTTGCCCTAGCTTCTTTTTCCTCAGCTATTCCTGCGCCTCCCACTCTCTCTTCTGCGCCTCCCTCCTCTCTCTCTGCGCCTCCTCTCTGTCTTGGTCTAGCAGCCAAATTTCCCGGTGTGCGTGTGTGAGCCTTTGGAGGAGCTATCTCTTGGTGGTTCTGCTGATCTCTGACTCTTACCTCCCATTCCGCTGCATAAACAAGGTAACAGGTGAGATCTATTATGTTTCTAATCAAGAGAACCTAGATCTGCATGTTTAGTAGGATGAATCAATCTGAGAATTGAATCAGGAGAGACTAAACGATCCAACAGATGTTTCCAAGTCGCAAGGGGAATCTGCTGAGAAGGTTGACAAACCTGAGAAGCCGCCATCTAGGGCTGACTAATCGCGCCCTTCTCTCCTTCTTTTTCTGTAATATCTTATTTTTGTAAAACTTTTTATTCCAACTTATGTTTTGGATTTGTAGACCTTACTCTTTGTTCAAGCAATAATTTAAGTTCGCTTTAAGCCTGATAGTGGTTTTGAATCAATCTATCTTTTAAAGCTTATTTGTTTAAACTTACTCGAATTATTGCCGAACCAAATGTAGATTTTCGTCGTATGATCAAGTCTTGCTGTCGCATTTAAGCTTATAGCGACTTTTATCACGAAATCGCGTCACCATGTGTAGCGACTTATGAATTCAACTGAGTTGGACTATTCCTGTTTTAAACTTATCTTTTGATAGTTTAATCAGATAGCGGCTTCAATTTGTGTTGAGTCGTACTAATCTTGTATTTAAGCTGTTTTTTGGTGAGTCTAGCCGGTTTCGCGACTTGGAATACGTGTTCGTAACCATGTCGAAACTTTTTCGTGTCCAAACTCGTTGTCAAAGCTCAATCAATTTAGTGACTTGCCGTAAGGCGTTTTGCGAGACTTATAGATGCTCGGCTTTATTTTAAGGGTAGGAGAATGTGTGAGTCCTTTTTGCTCGACTTATTCGTTATCTCCTACCACGAAAAATTTGCGGGACGGATCCCGGCTTTCCCTTACCGCGATGTGCACCTCGCGTGCAAGGAAGACCATGCCCCTGGCCAGGAGGCATGATGCTAACGGTGCGAGTCGTTGCTCGTCTTTCTGCGAGTCATTGCTCGTCCTTCTGCGAGTCATTGCTCGTCTTTTGCGAGTTAGAACTCGGCTTTTGCGAGTTAGAACTCGGCTTTGTTAGTATCATTAAATATATTAAAATATTAATGAAGGGACTTACCTGTTTTGGCTTTGCATAGCTTTCAAGACGGTAACCTGTTTTGGCTTTGCATAGCTTTCAAGACGGTAACCGATCTGAAAAAATGAGGATTTTATTAGATTTGTGACTGTGCCGGTAAAGGCTGCCTACGTATCTCCGAGGAGAATCAAGTCACTCGTAGTTCAATATATATTTTTTTTTTTTTAATGAAAGAAATCAGCCTTGTCGTCTTAGTGGTACTCCTTCAGGCTTGCCGAGTTCCAGGAACGAGGTAAAGCCTTGCCTTTCATTGACTCAAGCTCGTAGACTCCCGGTTTGACGACTTTTGTGACTTTGTAGGGTCCTTCCCATTTCGCCCCGAGTTTCCCTGCTCTCCACTCCTTGGTGTTTTCGTAAACTTTGCGGAGGACGAAGTCACCGACTTGAAAATGGCGTTCCTTGACTTTCTGGTTGTAGTACCGAGCTGCGAGCTGCTGGTAGTTTTGAATCCTGAGTAGGGCTCGATCCCGCTCTTCCTCTAGGGTGTCAAGAGCTTGGATTAGCATCTTTTCATTGACCTCGGTATGGTGCGGCATGAGAGACCGGCGGAGAGTGTGAATGTTAGCTTCTGCTGGTACCATTGCTTCTACGCCAAAGGCTAACGAGAATGGCGTGGCCCCTGTTGCGCTGCGGGGTGTCGTTCTATGCGACCAGAGGACTCCGTCTAACTCATCTGCCCAAACTCCTTTTTTGCTTTCAAGGCGCTTTTTGATGCCGGCAATGATAGTTTTGTTTGTAGCTTCGGCTTGGCCATTCCCCTGAGGATACTTCGGTGTCGACTTGCTAAGGCGTATATCCCACTTCTTGCAGAATCCTTCGAATACTTTCGAGATGAATTGTGATCCGTTATCTGTGACGATCTCATAAGGTAGCCCGAAACGACATATTATGTATTTCCAGACGAAATTTTGAACCTGGACATCGTGGATTGCGACGTAAGCCTTGGCTCTACCCACTTTGTGAAGTAGTCGGTCATAATGAGCAGGAAACGTCTTTGATTGGATAATGGTAACGGTCCAACGATGTCCATTGCCCATCTCATGAACGGGTAAGCCACGGTTGACGTCGTGAGTAGTTCTGTAGGTCGATGTATGAATGGCGCATGTCGCTGACACTTTTCATACTTGTTAGAATAGGTCTCGCAATCGGTTATCATAGTCGGCCAATAGTGACCGTTCAACTTGATTTTGAGGGCGAGAGACCTGCCTCCGGAGTGGTTTCCGCATGCTCCAGAGTGCGTTTCTTCGAGAACCCGACTTACTTCATCTCCGTTTATGCATCTGAGGAGGATCTTGTTAGCAGAATACTTGTAGAGGATACCTTCGTGTATAGTGTATCGCGCGCTCTTGACTTTAAGTCGTCGTGCTTCCCATTTGTCTTCTGGGAGCTTTCCTTCTGTCAGGTATGCTCTTATCGGAAGTCGCCAGTCTTTATTGTCGCCGGTTAGGACAGCGATGAGGTCTGTACCCTTTGCTTGAATATTGTAGCATATGTCGTCTTCACCACTCGGGATTATTTCTTCAGGTTCTTCTTGATTGCTTTCAGGGGGTGGGATGCTTGGTTCATGGATCGTTTCTACCGGGATCCGTCGACAGAGATTGGGATTAGATGCCAGCGATGCGAGTGCATCTGCCGGGGCATTCTCCTTCCTTGGTATCTGGACAATATCGAAGAATTCGAAGGAACTGGTGAGTTCCAATGCCGTCTTTCGGTAAGCCTCCATTCGTTCGTTTTTAGCTTCGTAGTCTCTGTTGATTTGGTTGGCTACAAGCATGGAGTCACAATGGTCTAAGAGATGTCGTACTCCGATTTCCCGGGCTAGTCTGAGACCGGCTAACAAAGCTTCGTACTCGGCTGTGTTGTTAGACGCCGTAAAACCCAGTTTGAATGACTGCTCTAGAATCTCGCCGGTTGGTGATATGAGACGTATCCCTATCCCGGCTCCTTTTTTGGATGAGGCCCCATCAACGAACAATTTCCAATTTTTATCTTCTATCTCGGTACCGACGTCCAATTCAGGCGATAATTCGACAAGGAAATCAGCTATCACTTGCGACTTGGCGGTTGTCCTGTTCCTGTACTCGATGTCGTATTCACTTAACTCTATTGCCCACTTGGCTAGGCGGCCAGACTGTCCTGGGCTATGAAGGATCGTTCGAAGAGGTTGACTGCTTAATACGGCAATCGGATGTGACTGAAAATATGGTCGCAGCTTTCGCGCCGAGATGACGACTGCGAAAGCCAGTTTTTCCATTACAGGATACCTGGTTTCGGCTCCGTTCATTGTTTTGCTGACGTAGAAGATCGGCTTTTGTTCTCCTCGATCTTCCCGAACTAGTACGCCACTCACTGCTGTCGTTGAAACGACGATGTAAAGCAACAATGTCTCACCATTCTCGGGTTTAGACAGTATCGGCGGGTTCGACAGGTAGTCCTTGAGTTGGATGAATGCTTCTTAACACTTATCGTCCCACACAAATCTTTTGTTCCCTCGTAGGAGCTCGTAAAAAGGCAGACATTTATCCGTTGACCGGGATATAAACCTGTTCAAGGCGGCTATGCGGCCAGTGAGGCGTTGTACCTCTCGAGTGTTCTTGGGAGATGGCAAGTCGATTATGGCTGTGATCTGCTTTGGATTAGCTTCTATTCCTCTCTGAGTTACCACGTATCCTAGGAACTCTCCCGATGTCACTCCGAACGTACACTTAGTTGGATTAAGCTTCATGCCGTACCGGTTAAGGATGTTGAAACATTCCTTTAAATGGCCGACATGCTGAGAGGCAATCAGAGATTTGACTAGCATGTCATCGATGTAAACCTCCATTGTTGCGCCGAGTTGTCCTGCAAACATCCGGTTTACCAGCCGCTGGTAGGTGGCGCCGGCGTTTTTGAGGCCAAAAGGCATGACTTTGTAGCAATATGTGCCGCGTTCAGTGATGAAGGCCGTCTTTTCTCTGTCGTCTGGGTTCATGAGGATTTGATTATACCCTGAGAACGCATCCATGAATGATAGCAATTCGTTCCCGGCCGTCGCCTCAACAAGTCGGTCGATATGCGGCAGCGGGAAACTATCCTTGGGGCAAGCTTTGTTGAGATCCGTGAAGTCGACACATACTCTCCACTTCCCGTTTTTCTTCTTCACGACCACTGGATTGGCCAACCAGTCAGGATATTTGACTTCTTGGATTAAACCGGCTTCAAGTAGCTTCTCTACTTCATCGTTGACTGCTTTAGCTCTTTCAGGGCCGAGTTTTCGCCTCTTTTGCTTGACTGGCTTGTAAGTCGGATCGACATTCAGCTCGTGAATTGTAATGGTTGGATTGATACCCTTCATGTCCTTCATTGTCCACGCAAACGTTGTAACGTTTTGCTGTAGGAAGGCGATCAGTTCCCCTTTGATGTCGTCTGGCAATTCTGCGCCAATGCCTACACACTTGCTTGCATCTGATTCGTCAATGATGACTTGCTGGATCAGTTC
The DNA here is from genome assembly GCA_030180135.1 of Orychophragmus violaceus. NCBI lineage: Eukaryota > Viridiplantae > Streptophyta > Magnoliopsida > Brassicales > Brassicaceae > Orychophragmus > Orychophragmus violaceus. The sequence continues at coordinate 63,661,242 of CM058235.1, forward strand.
TTTCTCCGGTCCTTTTCTTCCGTGTTCTGTGTTGATCATGCAGGAAGGCACCCTGATCTTATGTTCTCTCGCGAAACACGACCGGCTTGCGCTCTGGCATCCTTTGACTGTCTGGATTCCTTTAGGTGTCGGGAATTTCAGACATTGATGGTATGTCGAGGATACCTCCTTCATGCTATACAGCCATGGAGTTCCGAGGATTACGTTATAGATGGTTGGCTTGTCAATGACATGAAACCTCACCAATCTGTTAACTCCTCCTGCGAAAACAGGCAACTTGATCGTTCCAATTGTGTATGTCGTCTCACTTGTGAACCCGGTGAGCGGCTTGGCCTTCTGCTTGATATCCTCTTCCTTAATATCCATCTTTTTGAGTGTATCTAGAAAAATTAAATCTATCGAGCTCCCGGTGTCCACCAGTATTCGAGATACTTGGCAACTTCCGATCAGAAGCTCAACCACTAGCGGGTCGTTATGAGGGTAGTGAGTTCCATAGAGATCCTGGTAAAGATGACGGGCGGATCATCTGACAGGATTGGTTGAGGCGCCTTTTTCGCGGCTAATGCTAGGCGTTCATAGACCTTGATTGACCGGACCGAATCATTTACGGAGATTAGACCTCCCATGATCATGTTGATTCTTCGGATGGTCTTGGGGGTTTCTTCTTCGTCCTCCTCTTCTTCTTCACGGTTGCGTTTCAAAGCTATGCTTTTGATACGCCGTGGTGGTTTATCCTGCTTAGGAGCCTGCTCATCGGCTTTGTCTTCCTTCTTTTGTCCTGATTCTTCCTTTTTTAATCTTTCGATGGCCGCCTTGATCTCTTCATCGGAAAGTCGGGAGTAGAGTGCGTTTCTGAGATTCCGACATTCAGCCGTGTCGTGCAACGTAGCTTGATGGTATTCGCAGTACTTATCCCCTGTAGCGGAGGCTGCTTGCGCCTTCTTTGCTTCTTTCCCTCTTTTATTCCACGGTTTTGATGACCGGGACTTGTCGGTGCCGTCCACAACCATTGTTTTGGCGCTTTTACTGTCATAGTGCTGTCTGGGTTCTCTTTCTTCCTTCTTATCTGCTTGTTTGCCGGAACCGAATCTCTTTGCTAACGCGACCTTCTTCTCTTCCAATTCCACGAACTTGTTTGCCCGATGGAGTGCGTCTTCGATGGTTAGTGGCGGGTTGATGACTAGATCTTGGTAAAAAGGTGATTCGTGCCAGACGGCGTTTGTTAGGGCCGCGATAGTGAACTTATCTGGTGCCTCAGCTCGTGTCATCACCGCCCTGAACCTTTCTACGAAATCTTTCAATGTTTCCTTCTTCTCTTGCGTCATCGACATCAACGCACTCAGCGAAGTGTCCTTACGAATATAGGCAAAGTGATGCCTTACGAATGCCCATGTGAGGTCGGAGAAACTATCGATTGATTTGGATGGGAGTCGGTGAACAGTTGGCAGAAACCGATGTCACGCTCCTCGCTTGATGAGAACCGTGCCTTTGCCGCCATGATTTTGAACGTTGTGAGGTGGGTTGCTGGGTATTTTGTGCCGTCGTACATCGGTAGCCTGAGCTTCTCTCTTTGCCTGATATACGTGTTTGTGATGCGCGAGGTGAAGGGTGTCCTACGAGTTTCTTCGATGATTCGGTCGATCTCGGGTGCGGACCCCTTCACGCCATGGACCTCTCCTTTTAATTCTTTTAGGGTGTCTTTGAGCTCACTCAGTTGTTTCTCGACATGGTTGCGACTTGCTCCGCGAATAGACGCTCCATGAGTTTTCTCGTGCGACATACTTCGCTCGCGGCGATAGTTGTCTCGATGCGAGCCATTCTCATGTCGCGAATTTCGTCTGTGATGCACGTCCCGTGTTCGGTGACTGGTATGTTCATCCCTATCGGGTGAATACCTCTCATCACTCCGGTTGTCCTGTCTTCGACTTTCGCTCCGTTTGGGTTTTTCAGACCCCTCCTTCCGATGTGAGCTCCGCTCGCGAGTATCCTTCTTGTTGCTTTCCTTACGCGGGTTGCACCTGGACTCGCTGCTACGGCTCTGTTCATAGTGGCTTTCCTCAGATGTACTATAGACCAGTCGTCTGGCGACTTTGTCTTTCACCTTCGGCGGCACCTCTCTCCTGGGTTTTTTGGACTGTTGACCTGAAAGGATCTTTGCTTGCTCTGTCTGCAACAGGTTGATTTTCTCTGAGAACGTTTTGATCAGGTCGTTCTGTGACTCGATCTTGGCCATTAGAGTGGCTAAGACCTTGTCTTGCTCGATTTGAGCCTCTGTTTCGCTGAGTGACGGGGCATGTTTGCCGCCTTCTCGAGCTTTGTTTGTCTTGGCGGCGTCTCGCGGCTGCTTGCCGCCTTTCGCCGCGTCGTCTTTGTGATCACTCTGGTTGTAATCACTTTCATCTTGAACGCTTAATTCAACCCTAGGGTTTTCTTGATCGATCTCCTTATGATTCCCTGACATCTCGTTTCAGAAATTTCTCTTAGAAATCCCCACAGTCGGCGCCAATTGTAAGATCTCAACTCGGTCTATCTAAAGATAGAAAGAGTTTTAGGGTTTGTAAATTAGGGATTCTAAAAGAAGTATTTAAGAACACGGTGAGATTATGGAAATTAGGGTTTGAATGCCGGTTTTTCCGAGATGGAAGTCGGCAAAGAGAAGTTGAAGTCGTCGGAGAGATTAGGTCAAAGTTGATTTGCTTAAGTCTCTCAGGCTAAAAGTATTATGAAAAGCGTGTGTTATTGAACGATATGAGGTTCCCTTATATAGGGTTACAAGTCGGTCTAAATAGTAAAAGGAAATAAGAGATAATTACAAATCTTCCTAAATAAATCGGTTTTATTTTTATGGAATATTCCCTCTTTTCCGTTTTACTCGCGCGGCGCCTTGAGTCCGACACCTTCCAAACCCTAATGTGAGTCGGTTATCCCGAGTTCGGTTTACCCTAAGTTTTACCGCCTTGGGCTTTAATACCGACTTTCCATTCTGGGCCGACCTAAACTCATGAATAGGTCTTTTTAAGAAAGTGCTAATCTTGACTCTAACACCGAGCTCCAAAAACAACCACGGGACTGGCCTGAGACACCATTGAAGACGAAGCCGGAAAATAGAGTTCATCATATTTGTGTTAACATATCGTGAAGGTGTAATCCTCTATTTTTCCTAATAGCACATTTATTTTCTTGCACCATATACGCCCCTTTTGCATTACAGATGATACTCAAGAATCTTGAATCCTCTTCTCCCGCTATATCGTTTAGAGGACCTAAACTCATCAATTTATCGAACCAAAAGGAAACAATTTCCATCCCAAAGCTTTGCTTTGATAAATGAAGTTGTGAGTGATATGAGCTTGAGGAATTTCTTCCAGATCTAGGATCCAATACCTGTCTTTTCTGAGATATCCAAGAACGGTTTACCTTTCATCCAATAGTGGTTTAGTCCCGCTAACCATAGTGATCCTGAGTTTTCAAACAATATAGATATTAGCTTGAGTAAGAAGAATCGTGACGTATTGCTTAATCTCTAAATGTCAGTCCTCCCTCATTCTTTAGGGCACATAACTCATCCTACACCATCTTAGTTTTTGTTAATGTATGTGGACCACCCGACCATAAAGCCACACATCCTCTTAATAATATCGAAACAATTCGCTGAAAGACTAAAAATAGAGCACCATAAATTTGTTATTCTAGCAACTAGATGTCTTCAAACCCCGCTCGCAGGGTTCATTTGCTGTAGAAGTTGGTAGGCCTTTTTTATTTTTCACCCCAAATTGGATACTTGATTGTCTCAACTATTATTGCAAATTGTTGCCTTGCATTTGAAATCTACATCCTGAATCTATCGGGAGAGCACGGTAATAGAGTCAGGTTGTTACTGTGTCAGCAAGACGGTATACTGGACATGCTGTAGTTTACTAATCTTCTCATTGGGCCTGCCAATGATAAGAGGGAACCTAAGCAGATAAAAGGCTTGTTGATGTACTGTTGCTAGGCCTTGTAATTGATGCATGTACAGATCTAGAGAAAAAGTTGGGTTCCTCATGGGCATCATAGAGAGCTGAAGAAGGGATCTGGTAGCCTGTTTTTTGTTGAACTGGCTTTTGCCAAGTGATTGCTTTTGTGGACATCTGCGGGCCAGTATCACCTGGAAAGATCACACGAAGGAAACTGGCGTGAAGAATACACCAAGATTTGGTATCCGAGAAAGCGACATCACATTATACAATATACTACATAACAACTATATATTATATATAGTCGTATTAAAATAAATTCTAGTTGCTCGGAGAAAGGAAAAGAAATGCAAATTTTCCTGGCATATGCTTATTTCTGAGATGAATAAATAAAGCAAAGAAAATCAGTTGCATGATTTTTGGTCTATATAAACACAAACAGTGGTGTAACACTTACCACTATGAAGTACACAAGATTCCTTAGTTTGTGAAATATATTTTTTTTTTTCAGAAAACTTGAATTGATAGTAGTTGCAGTTCACTTATGATATATCGTCATCAAAAAAGTGTCGCCCGAATTAAAACTCTCCCAAGCAGTGCCGCTCACCTATATTTGTGACGATCCTCCGCCGGTGGCTCGCGTTTCTTGTCGCCACCGGTGGAACTCCTTATCCCTCTTGTCTTTCCTCTTGGCGTCTTCTTCAATTTCGTCCAAGTTCGCCGGCGGTTTTTGTACATTTTGTCCTCTCTGTGAGCTGCGGTGATGGTTCTACGGCGCAATGTGAGTTTCTTCATGGCCACGCTGCTGGTCGTCTTCTATGGCGGTTGGTGGAGTCAGCTTTCTGGATCTCGTGTAAGGTGACTTTGATTTACTCTTTTGTGCGCGTCTCCTCCCCGAACCAGATCTCTCCGGAGTCCGTCACCTATCTCCTATGGTATGTGTCTGTGGTGATGTTTTTATGGCTATGTGGTTGAGTCGCGGTATGCTAAGCTTTGGTTTGGCTCTGTCATCTCCTCTGGGATGTGTTTGTAACGGATCTAGGCGGGATGTGTAAATTGTGGTTGTTGGTCTTATTATTCGTCTCAAGTTTTGCAATAGATTGTAGAAACGGTTTAATTTTAGGCATGGCCTAGTTACCCGGCTCTTCTCTTGCTGCTTGTTGTGCCAATTGTGTTTTCCCTTTATTGTGGCTCGAATTTGCTTCCGATCTGGTTTGAAGTCTCCGGGTTGAGCGTTTGATCAGGTTCTGCTGAAGAGTTTGTCTGATGGTTGAGTTATTGTTGCGGGAGCATCTACTCTCTCTGATTTGAAGCCCTTGGGTTTAAGTTGGGTGCTAAGCGTCGTAGTGGTTTCGGTTTTCAGTTCTTCTCTTGCGAGGAGGTGACCTATCTTTAGTCAGTAGATGGCTGGGATTGGTGAGCGAGTGTCCGCGAGTAAGAGCTGGAAGTCTTGTTTGGCGTCTTTTCTTCTCGATGTTTAAGGTGTTGCCTTTTGCCTGATCGTCCTTCGTCTTGGTTATTTCTTCTAGTTGTGGCGGTTGAGTTGTTGTTTCCCTTCCTCGTTGCTCTATTGGTCGTCTCCGTCGGGATCTTTGCTGGTGGTGTTCAGTTTTGTCTCTCTCTTAGCTTAGTAGCAGAGTGGAGTTTCGATACTCTTGTTCTTTAGCCAGGTTTCACTTTATTCGGTTCTCTTGGAGTGGTTTTTAGTGTGGCTTCGGAAGGTGGTGCAGCGTGGGTTCTTGCCTAGTTTACGTTTAGCTTTATTTTATCAGTTTCTTTGGTTTCGGCAAGTTATGTCTTGGCCGGCTTTGTCTCTCGTAAATCTCTCGGGCTATGGTTCCTATAATCTTCTCGGGCTTTGTCATCCGATCCTTGTATCCGACCCTTGTATTCGACTTTGTTTATTATAATATCCTTTAGACGAAAAAAAGATAGTAGTTGCAGTCCGCACTCCACACAACTCTCATCAAAAATAAATCTGTTGAGAAACATGACAAGATATATAAGTTCAAGAAAATTACAGTCCCAACTTAGTATATGGGTATAAAAGAGAGAATTCAGAAACACTGAACTGTAAATGCCCCCAAAGCAACCAGAACCATCACAGACACTTAAACAAAAGACCCACTCAAACACAAATACTTATATAAATTACCATTACCAACATCTGATAGTTTCGTTGACTTTACATGTATATTACCCTGCTCTAGCTTTTGACGCTTTGCAGATCCAAAGCATTGATTATTGTTTGTATCCCCATCATGCTCATCCTCTTCCGCACAAAGCTTTAGAGGAGGTGCAAAAAGATTCGACTTTTGTTTCACGCTGAAAGCGAGCTAACCACCTTTTTATGGGAATCATTGGTCTCTAATCTGTTTGGGCCCAATTTTCCTCCAGTGAATTCAGTTGGACTAAGACCTCATATTGGGCCAGCGACTGAGGCCCATATGCATCATGACCAGGCTTGATCGATCAGAAGACATGTTTGATGGGCCGAATCCTCAACTACAGGCCCATACACCAAGTTCCGACTCCGCAGTATAGCTCGATGACCATCCTCAACAATAACGCACGATCTGTTAGCTAGAAAGGAGGAGGAGATCAAGTCAAGGAAGATCCCAGATATCACGGGAGGCATTGGAGCCGACTCCGAAAGTGGGGAAAACAGTTGAACGGAGAGGCTATAAGAAGGACAACTCCATGCTTACCATGGGAATCCGATTCTCAACACATTTCTTCTTACTTAGTACTTGTTATCGCTCATTAGCTCGAGTTCTTTGTAAACACTTAAGCCAATCAATACGAATCCATCTTTTCATCATTCTAAGATTATTTCGATCATTGTTCATCTTAAAATCTAGCCCACCTTTTCCTAAATCGTTACATAAAATACTCAAAATCTTGAGTGTGGGTTTTAGCATCCCTTTTTTGGCGCCGTCTGTGGGGAATATTAATAGATATCTTGTACACCCGAACCCGACCTAAATCTTACTAGCGTGAAAAAGGATCCTAACGCAACAACTCCAATCGGATCACCGAGATCACAAGATCTCAACCAATCGAACGTAAACGTTCAAGCCGAGATCACCGGATCAAGGTCGTTCTTGACTCAAGCAGGATCCAGAATAGTGGACCGACTCCCTGTTTCTCAGCCCACGGGGGTTGTGCCTCCAAGCTTACCCTCGCAGACAATCGAGAGGATAAACTCTTGGACTTGGGTACGATCTGAGGACCGCCCCCAGGGGATGCTCAGGCGCCTCGGGGTAATCCACCCCGGCTCACCATGCTTGACGCGATCTGTTACCGACTGCATGGCGGAGCTCCGCAAAATGCTAGCGGTTCTGATTGACAGGTCGCATGACCAGGAAGTCACTCAGCGAACTGTACTAGCTCGTTTGGATCAGCATGAAAGGAGTCTGCTGAACCTGGGAAACAAGCCACGACCCGTTACCGGAGCGGTAGAGGACGGAACCGCAAGAAGTTTTCTGCCTCGCACGAGGCTGGACTTTGAGGAGGTATACGTAAATCCTGAAGCTCCACGGCAAGCTTCCATGCCTAACGATAGCTGCTACCCAGTATTTAGCCCAGTCGCGGGATCAAGGCATCCCAATGCGAACTCTGTGGCCTCAACCTTGACGAGTATCACAGCCTCCGAAGGAGCGCAACTGCCAACACCCCCGCCTATGCCAACGAGCTATGAGCCGAACATGCATCGTATGTTGGGAGCATCAATTTTTGCCTCTAGTTCGCGACCACCCAGAATGGAACCCGTGACTAATACCGCTCGGCCTCCACTGAGCGAGATAACCCAACACGCGTCCACGAAACGCACAACCTCCGATGTTCGAACGCCGATACGTGAAGTTCCCAACCCCTTCGGGGATAAAAGTGATCCACGGCAACCAAAAAGCCGCAAGATCATGCTACTTGACCTTTTTCAAGCAACTAGAAATATCACCAGTGTAGCAGTTATAGAAAGAGGAAGAGCTCGCATCGCGAACTGTGAAGCGAAACAGCGACCCAACAGTTCGAGGTCCGCGCAAGGATCTAGTCGTTTCGGTTTGCATCGACGATTCTTGTCCAGAAATATGTGTAAATATCGGATCGGAGCTCCTAAGCTCCACCAGAAGCGAGCTCATCAGCTTCCTCAAAGAAAACGTAAACACGTTCGCATGGTCCACCAAGGACATGAAAGGGATCGACATAGAAGTCACCTCACACGAGCTAAACGTGGATCCCACGTTCAAACCTGTAAAACAGAAACGCCGTAAGCTCGGTCCAGATCGAGCTAAAGCGGTTAACGACGAGGTCGATATACTGCTAAAGGTCGGGTCAATCAGGGAGGTGAAATACCCCGATAGGTTAGCCAACCCGATCGTCGTCAAAAAGAAAAATGGGAAGTGGAGGGTCTGCATAGACTTCACAGACATAAATAAGGCATGTCCGAAGGATAGCTTCCCACTCCCACATATAGACCGTCTGGTGGAAGCCACCACCGGACATGAACTGTTGTCTTAGATGCATTCTCTGGGTATAACCAGATCCTCATGAACCCATATGACCAAGAAAAAATGGCATTCATAATCGATCGCGGAACCTATTGCTACAAGATGATGCCCTTCGGACTAAAAAATGTCGGAGGTACGTACCAGAGATTAGTGAATAAAATTTTCGCCGATCAGCTTTGAAAATCGATGGAAGTTTACATCGACGATATGCTGGTGAAGTCCTCTAAGGAGAGCGACCATATAGCATAACTCCGAGAATGCTTTGCGATCGTGAACAAATATGGGATGAAGCTTAACCCAGCCAAGTGCTCCTTCGGAGTACCAACATGATAATTCCTCGGTTATCCGGTAATAGAACAAGGGATCGAAGCAAACCCAAAGCAAATCGCGACCTTCCTGGAAATGCCTTCCCCGATAAACACGAGGGAAGTACAAAGACTGACAGGAAGGATAGCGGCCCTAAATCGTTTTATCTCCCGGTCTACAGACAAATGTTTGCCCTTTTACAACCTCAAAGGAAACCGAAAGTTCCAATGGGACGAGGACTGTGAGACAGCCTTACAGGAACCTAAAAAGTATCTCACCGAACCTCCAATACTGGCAAAGCCTGTAGAAGGCGAACCCCTATACCTCTACATTGCCACCTCGCCAGCCGCCGTAAGCGCGGTATTAATTCGCGAAGAACAAAACGAACAGAAGCCCATATACTACGTGAGCAAGATACTTATAGATGCAAAAACGAGGTACCCAACAATGGAGAAACTCGCGCTCGCGGTAGTAATGGCAGCCCGGAAGTTACGACCGTACTTCCAGTTGCATGCTATAGTGGTAATGACATCACAGCCACTACGAACTATACTATACAGCCCAAGTCAATCTGGGAGGTTGGCTAAGTGGGCGATTGAGCTAAGCGAATACGATATCGAATATCGCAATAGGACGAGTGCAAAGGCTCAAGTCCAAGCAGACTTTATAATCGAACTCCCACCTACAGCTCTGGATAAAGAAAACCAAAATGATCACTAGACCCTCCATGTCGACGGAGCTTCATCCAAACACGGTTCCAGAGTAGGAATCAAGCTCGTAACTCCAACAAGAGAATTAACTGAGCAATCGTTCAGACTCGACTTCAACGCTTCCAATAACAAAGCCGAGTATGAATCCCTTATAGCCGGACTCCAACTCGAAATCAGGATTGCATCACGAGATGTTTGTGCCTTCGACTCACAATTAGTGACGAGCCAGTATCATGACGAGTACGAAACTAAAGAGGAGCGCATGGAAGCGCACGTAAAGGTAGCTCGCGAGCTAGCAAGTCCGCTGAAGGACTTCACACTCGAGAGAATACCTCGGGGAGAGAACTCCTCAGCCGACGCTCTGGCAGCATTAGCCTCAACATCCGACCCTTTGGTTAAAAGGATCATACCCGTAGAAGTGATAGACAAGCCGAGCATCGACTTGGCACTAAAGGCACAAGCTGCAGATAAAGCCACGACAGCGTTGGCAGAAAAACCTGAAAATCCGCCTTAGGCTTCATGCTTTGAAGTTCCCCCAGACCCCAGTTGAGGAAGAGTCCGAGCCCGAAGAACCGAATGCAGATTTCCTTAACAGACCAGACTGGAGGGAACCGATCATAGATTATATCCGACTCGGCTTAGTTCCCAGCGACAAATGGGAGGCCAGAAAGCTAAAAGTGCGAAGCGCCAGATACTGCGTGATCGAGCATTGCCTGTTCAAACACAGCACGTCAGAACCTTACCTGCGGTGCGTGCATGCACAAGAAGATTTTGTCGTAATGAGTAATACTCAAGAAGGCACTTGCGGTAATCACTCTGGAGGCCGAGCCCTAGCCATTCGTATAAAAAGACAAGGATTTTTCTGGCAGACTATGATCGCCGATTGCGAAAACTACATCAGGCAGTGTGACAAATGCCAAAGGCATGCCCCGATCATTCACCAGCATGCAGAAAATTGTCATCGATAGCCGCACCTTACCCCTTCATGAGGTGGTCAATGGATATAGTGGGACCTCTTGTATCGTCGGGACCAAAGCAACTCAAGTACCTCCTGGTCTTGACCGACTATTTCACTAAGTGGATAGAAGCTAAGGCTTACCAGCAAACCACATAGATTGAAGTACGACACTACATCTGGGAGCACAACGTCTGCCGACACAGACTCCCCTACGAAATAGTTACCGACAATGGTTCGCAGTTCATCTCCCGAGCTTTCAGAAACTTCTGCAAAACTTGTAAGATGAGTTTAACGACCTCGACCTCGAGATATCCTCATAGAAACGGTCAAGCGGAAGCTGCGAACAAGATACTTTTGAGTAGCCTCAAGAAAAGACTTGACTCCGAAAAGTCTAACTAGTTTGAGGAACTACCGGGAGTCCTATGGGCATCTCGCAATACACCTCACAGCGCGAACGGAGAAACTCCATTCTCGTTAGCCTACCGAATGGTGGCGATGGTCCCTGCCAAGGTATCAGTTCCGACTATCCGAAGGACCCTGAGTCCGAGACACGAGGAACTAAACGAGCAAATTCTCCGAGATCGCCTAGACATGATCGAGGAACAACGCAAAATTACCAGCAAGCAACTTCCCGCTACTATAATTCCAGAGTCCGACTCCAGAAGTTCAGTGTGGGAGACCTAGTATTGTGCAAGGTCTACGAAACACCATAGAGCGAGGCGCTGGAAAACTTGGGACCAACTGGGAAGGTCCCTACCGAGTCACCGAAGTAGTTCGCGACGACGTCTACAAGCTCACAAATTTCAAAAACGGGGTACCAGTAAAGAGGCCGTGGAATGCCACGAACCTCAATATATACCATATCTGAGTACTCACGACAATCGAATTACGTTAGGCTTGATCCCATGGCGGGGTACGTAGGCAGCTCGAACTAAGAGTGCAGCCACTCTACCAAACCTATCAGTTTTTCATCCTTCTTTTCTTTCCTTTTTTTTTGGGGGCGGGGGGGGGAGTATACGGTTATCACCCAACATATCAATGTAAACTCTGGACTAAACGTTAATAAAGTTTATTTTCATGCTTTACTCTGAGTCCAACTTATTCGACTAACCCCAGAAAGATTATCTTATGGCTAACACAAGCTATAAATCAATGCACATCGCAAACACGCCAAGTCTCAAAACTTTAAGCAACGCGAACAAACGCTTCAGACGAGCCATAACTCGAAGGATCCCAAAAATCAGATCCTCCGGAGCCTACAACTCGCAAACGAACTTCGAATTAAACCCTAAACAACTTTGCACGAGTTAAACATGTATCCAAGATACAACGAACCAAAACGCACTAAGTCGTTGAACGAACTCTAAAATTAAGAACGTCTGGCCAGACTATGCAATCGATACCAAGAGTTCCTTCCTATGACCTAAAGGTTTAACTTGCAAAACTAACAACGCATAAGCAAACATCAATATTTTGCTAAAGCAAACCTCAATATTTTGCCCGGGCATCACCAAAAGCAAAATAAAAAGCTCAACTTTAGCCCAAAAGGGGGCTTTAGGGAAATAAAAAAACACAGATTAAAATTTTTAAAGAAGAGCAGCCATCAGCCCTGGTCCTCATCGTCAACTTCCTCCACTCTGACATCCTAAGTCCCTTCAACGTCCATAGCATCCCTGACCTCGGTCTTCACCGCCTCGTTTGCCCTGGTACTCGCAGATCCCGCCATCATCTTGGCATTCGACCCGAACTCGTTAAAACCCGCGGAGCGAGCCATAAGTTTCACCGAATCTCGGATATTTGAGGAATGGCCTTTAGCTCAGCACTAAGAGAGAAGTCAGAGACTTGAGCCGCATCGAAATCCTTGATGAAAATCTCCCTTTGCTCTTGTAACTTGGTAAGCTCTTCATCAAGAGTCGTAACCCCCCTCTGCAAAAGCGAGATCAACTCGATGTTGGCTTCAACCTCTTGAAGCTTGATCTCGCAGTCCGTCTCCTTCTTCTTCCTCTCAAACTTTCTCTTGTGAGCTTCGAACATGTCATAATAATGACCATCTCTTATCCTCATCCCGTCATGCTTAGCCCGACGAACCGTTTCCTCCATCGTCAGGGTAAGCTCCCTGTTCTGCTCCTCCAGGCGAACTGACCTGTCCACAGCGACCAAACATTCGGACTTCGCGACATTGAGTTGGGCTTCAAAAAGCTGCAAGTCCTCTTGGCATGTTTTGAGAGTGGTGGTCAGAGAATGGACCATGCTTTGGTCTTGCTTTAGTTCTTCCTGGCGAGGGAAACTCCTAAAACATGTTCGTAAAAGGCCACCAGCTAGTTTTCCGCTTCCAAAGACTGCAAGATCAAAACCAGCATTAGGAGAAAACTCTAAGCAAAAAGCAAAGCTAAAGAGACTACCTTTCCACGAGCAGTCATCATCTTAACGTAGAGATCACTCCCTATCAGATTCTTCACTGAGGGAAGAGAACAGCCAGCAGGCTTGCAATGGCGCAGCAGGTGAGCGAGCCCGTCCGGATCATCTGTGATCGGGTAGTCCTTGGTGTGGTCGAACTTCCAGTGGAAGGGCTTGGGCCCGGGGGCATGTGACGTACCATACCCAGCAAGCACCTCTTTCCTCTCGTAAGCTTTCTCATGACGAGGCTTCTTGCTCGAGGGTTGCACTGAGGAGTCGCTCCCATAACTCTTGGAGCCTAAGTAGATCACTTGGTAAGGAACTGCCATCTCTGGCCCTCTCTTAGACTCCAAGCCTCGACGCGGAGGCGGAGGCGGAAGTACGGACATCCCGTGATTGATGGAACCGGTCAGGGCATCGCTCCGCTTTCTCAGCAGGCTTCTTGGATGACTCACGAAAAGTGGGGCGTCTCCTCATGTCTCTCTTTCTGGTAGCGCTAGATGAACCTTCCTCGGAAACGGTTTTCGCATGGGTACCTATAAAACGAGAAAAGAGGTTACCAAAATACCCAAAAACAAGCCAAAACAACCCGAGACTGCAGGACCAAAGGCTCACTAGCACAGGCTGCAGCGGGGCGAATCCTAAATGGACTTGCGACCGCCGGAAGTTCGAACGCACGCCTGACTCTGTCTGCAGTGAACGATGACCAAAGTACGTCTCTGGAACCGAGAATGAACGAAAGAGCGATCAAACGTTAGAAAAACCGAAAATCAACATGCAAGAAAACCTAGCAAAAGCTACTCCTAACCAATAGACTCGGCCCACGAGGTCACAATCCTAGAAGGATCGTAGTCTCCAACCGAGTGACTGTCGATTTTAAACAGAACGGGTCGCTCCCTCCAACGTTCCTCTCGACTCGAATTCGCCAATAAAACCGCCAAACCTCTCCGGGGAGAGAGGTAGAAAGTCCCATACCCTGAGTTGTGTTTAATCAAACACAAGTCGTGGAGGACAGACATGTCAAAACAAACCCCTTCTTCTCGAGCCCTAACCAACATGCCGATTAGATGCTAGAAGAAGTTCTCGGTCATCTGGGGAAACGCCTTCCCTAGCTCGCCGAAAACATCCAGAAAGAACTGAGGAATCGGGAAAATCAGACCGCACTTCTCAAAGTAGGCCTTATAGGCACAGCAGTAGCCCGGTCTGACCGACTCCGGCGTCTCGCCCGGACAAAGAAGCTTCAGCTTCACCGTCTTCGGTACCCCCTATGTCGAATATAGGCTCTCGATGTCCTCTGGCTTCGTGATCGGGTTAGGATGATCGAATACGACCTCCTCTACGACCTATTTTTCTTTCTTTACCCTAATGCTCGTCGATTTCAACATCGATTAAGGCTCTCAAACAGACGAACAGGAAATTTTTTGCGAAAGGAAACGAACAAAGAAATTGCAAATGAAAACTGAAACGGTAAAAAGTAAAGAAAAAAAAGGCAGTCGATATAAAGAAGGGAGTGGAGAAGTTACCTTTATTCGGCGGTTGTACCTTGGAGAGTGGATGCATGGAGAGTTGGGTTATAAAGCAATCATTATTGCGTGATTTCGGGACCCCCCAAATCTTTTCGGATCTCATAAATCCCGACCGTCAGATTTTTGGATTGCTTCCCACGCGCCGCGAGTACGGGTGACACGAACCCTAGTTCCATCTCAACTGTCTGTTTTGGCGGGATTCTCAATCCCTCGCACGATCCGACGGCACACACATGAAACCGAACAGTCCGGGTATCTCAGAGACAGCTCCAACGCCCAGATTCGGCCTCATCCAAAGTATACTGTGGGCCTTCGCAAAGATATTTCACACTTCAAGCTGAGGAGCCCGCTTAAAGGGCTGTGGGCAAATTTTTGGGCCCAATTCCCCTCTAGTGAATTCAGCTGAATTAAGACCTCATCTTGGGCCAGTGACCGAGGCCCATATGCATCATGACCAGGCTTGATCGATCAGAAGACATGTTTGATGGGCCGAATCCTTAACTACAGGCCCATACACCAAGTTCCCACTCCACAGTATAGCTCGACGACCATCCTCAACAATAAGGCACGATCTGTTAGCTAGAAAGGAGGAGGAGATCAAGTCAAGGAAGATCCCGGATATCACGGGAGGCGTTGGAGCCGACTTAGAAAGTGGGGAAACAGTTGAACGGAGAGGCTATAAGAAGGACGACTCCACGCTTACCAATGGGATCCGATTCTCAACACGTTTCTCCTTACTTAGTACTTGTAATCACTCAATAGCTCGAGTTCTTTGTAAACACTTAATCCAATCAATACAAATCCATCTTTTCATCATTCTAAGCTTATTTCGATCGTGATTCATCTTAGAATCTAGTCTACCTTTTCCTAAATCGTTACATAAAATACTCCAAATCTTGAGTGTGAGTTTTAGCATCCACATAATCTATTGGAACTTTTATTAACAAAAGAAGACCCGTTTCCTTCACGAAAGGAGTCGTTGTTTCCTTCCACTTCACAGTTTACATAAACTCCGCATCGAGTTCCTTGTCCTCAGTGAGATCCACATGCGAATGAGGATCCATTCTATCATTGATTTCGATAACTTGGTCCTTGTTATACAAAATCTCAAGCCGGTTCCCATTCAAAACCTCACCAAGAGCTTCCTTCTTATCTTTCAAATCCTCTGCAAATTCAAATTAAACAATAAAATCTGAGAAAATAAAAAGTCGCATAACAGAGACACCAACGAGTTTCAAAGAGCTCAAGTTTATTTCACAAGCTGTCAATTGAAATTTATCAGTAAACAAATGAATATTAAGTGTAAACATCCAAATCTTAGTGAGAGATTCACGTGTATAAATTAAATTACTCAAAACAGAAATCAATCTAGCTTTGTGTAAATAAGAAAGTGTGCTCCTACGTGAAACACAGAAGGTTAGATCGTGTTATTGATACGTCTCACTGCCATCATCATCATAATCATCATCATCATCATCATGCAGACGTAAAATCAGTCAAATGACAATGGAATCTAAATTAGATGCGCAAACAAAACAAATATCTATCGAGCAACATTTACTCAGATTTTGAGTACACGTTATAGATAAAACAAATCGATAGATAAGAAATTGCAATAACTATTTAAAGCAGTCGCATGTATAGGCAACGATCAATTCCTCATCCAAAAGAAATCTTAGATCGAAAGTAAGATCTATGAGAATTGTTTTGAAAAATCTACTACACGGAAGTTGAATAGAAGTCGTTTTACTTGGATTGTGAAACGGCCCTACCTTGTTGGCGTAGTGTGCAACATAGTCGCCTTCCTTGTAACGAACAAAGGTATTATCTTCATAGGAAAAGATGGCTGGTATCTCAAAGGGCAATCTGATATGCCCCTTTTATAAAAGGAAAATCGTCTCTGGTACTTTTCATACCGAAAACAAATCTCATATGCCCCTATTTTATTTAAAATATTGTTTATGATTATTTTTAAATCGAAAACAAAGTAAATTACTGAAAAAACCAGAAAATCTCGTTTAATTACACAGGAAAACCAGAAGTATAACCGACCCAACAAGAATCTTGGAGATGACCGGACATGACCCGATTTTGGTACAGAGAGGCGGGCTGACCCTACTTTACCCGGGTCGGATCACAAAAAAATTGGAAACGATAAAATCCCTATTTTGATTTTTCGATCGCAAACCCTTATTTTGGTAACGGTTCTCGGATAACTCGGGAGAACTAAAGAAATCTAGAAATCTCGATAATCGGAGTTTGCTGAGGAGAAATGGGTGTTGAAACAAGGCGTTCGAGGAAGGGGACGAAGGGTGACTCGGCGACGGAGGATGAGTCGAACCCGCCGGTGGATTCGCCGAAGAAGGGGAAGGCTCCGGTCGAGAGATTGAAAAATCCGAAGGATCCCGGTGAAGCAGAGAGGCTTTTGAAGAAGATGAAGATCGGTCCAAAAGAAGTGGTGGATTCCCAGGGGGCTAGGAGCTCGAGACGGTGGTTACGACGGTGGTGGAAGGTTCTTCTTCGGTTCCAATTCCGAGTCATGGTGCCAATGATGAAAAAGAGAGCTTTGAAGAAGAAGAAGAAGATGGGAGCTCTGAAGAAGAAAGCTCTGAAGAAGACCTAGTTCCAGGGATGGTTCCGGTTCTGGAGAAGAATCAGAAGAAGCAAAAGGAGGAAGAGAAGCAGCAGTGGCGGCCAAAACTATGATCCCAACTCTGGTGTCAATTTCAAACATCTCCAAGGACAAGGAGATCACCATTACTCCGACCCCAACTCCGGCGGCAGTCTCAAACATCTCCAAGGACCAGGAGATCGTCAATGAAACGAGTGGAGAATCTTCTTCCGAATACGAAACCGACACTGAATCTAAAAGTGAGGTAATGGCCTTAGTTTTTTGCAGTGGAAAACTAGTAGAAAAAGGGAAAAATGACTAGGGAAAACTAGTAGAAATTAGGAAAATTAGTAGAAATAGGGAAAACTGTGTAGGGAAAACTAGTAGAAATGGGAAAACTAGTACAAATAAGGAAAACTGTCTAGGGGAAACTAGTAGAAATGGGGGAAAACTAGTCAAATAGGGAAAACTGTCTAGGGATAACTAGTATAAATGGGGAAAGCTAGTAGAACTAGGGAAAATCAGGTAAAATTGCATTGTATATTCGTAATACTTGGTAAAAATAGGACAACTTGGTAAACTATAGCTGTAGAACTTGGGAAACTGGGTAAAACTGTATGGTTTTGTCAGACTTATTTATTGTATAACTGAGTGCATTTGAATGTTATTTGCAGTCTGATGAGAGTAGCAAGCCATTAAAACCAGAGAGATTAGCCTTCCCGACTAGCAGTTATCAGATGAGAAGGAATGGTTTGTGTCACATCCTCAGTTTAAACACCTGTTCCACATGCCGAAGGACCATAACCACAAGGTTCAAGGCATGTGGATGCTCGTGTTGCGAACAGCCAAGATCTTGAAGAGGAAGGAACTTTAGTTTGTTTTAATTGGAGTTCCCCGGAGCTATGGCCTGAGGGAACACGCGTTGATCTCTGGTTTAAACTGCCGAAACTATCCTCTTGGATATAAGGAAAGGGGTAATCTTAATTTCATCAAGCGTCATTTTGGTAAGGGAACGGTAAGACAGGAAGACGTGAAAGCCAAGATTGTAGCAATGGGATCTCATGCTGACAGATTGAAGATGGATGTGTTGTTCTTCCTCTCGAGTATAGTTTGTGGACAAAGGAAGACTAGAAAAGGTGCACCCGACGTTTTGGAAGTATTTCAAAGAGCTGTGATCGATCTCGACTATTGTAGGACATTTCCTTGGGGATATTTTCTTACGACTACATGGTGAAGGAGATGAAGCACACGATGGATCATTTTTAAGCTAAAGAGGAGGTGAAGAATGATGTACAGTGGGTCATTCCTGGTTTTTGTCTTCCTTTGGAGGTAAGTACATTGATTAGGAGATTGTTGATGTTTCTTTAATTGCAATTGTCTAACATATACAATTGTTTTGTAGCTACTAGCGTTTGAGGCGATTCCTCAACTGGGAAGAAGATTCAGGGAAATTTTCCCAAGAGCAGACATAATGTGTCTGAAGATGTACAAGTCGAAGTTCAAGAAAGGATACATGTCCGGGTTTCCTATTGAAAAAATCAAGGAAGAACTTGGTACAGCTCAGGTTAGTTATCCCTTGCATCTGAATTTGATGTTTTTGTATTAACATTTGTATTAACATTTGTATTAACATATATTTTAATCTTTGTCAGGACATTGATAGCATCCTGTTAATCAGTAAGCAAGAAGAAAAAGATCATTTGGCTCAAATCCTCGAAGTAGACGATGATCGTGATGAAGATGATATCGTGGTTGATGGGTGGACCAAGCGTCATCTTCGTGGGAAAACGGTATTCTTTGAAGACATGTTCGAACAAGATGTTGCTGCACGAGGAAAAAAAGAGAATGAACAAGTTGATGCTCCACCGGTTGATGCTCCACCGGTTGATGCTCCACCACCCCAAGTTGATGCTCCACCTCCAACTGAAATGGCCCAGATCTTGGAGATTGTTCGTGGATTTGATGCAAGATTGGCTGCGGTGGAATCATTTGTGGAGGATGAGAAAGCGAGGAGAAAGTGAATGGAGGAACTATGTTGGTTTTTTCGAACTTTTTTGGTAGTATTTGGTAGTATTTGGAATGGTTTTAGATTTCGGTTATGTTGACCTTTTGTTGAATTTGGACATAATTTATGTTAGTTTGCTGAACTTTTGTTGTTCCCTTGGGACATTTGTTATGAAGTGCAACTTTGACTTTGCATTTAAATAAGAAACTATAACAGAGGAGAGATAGCAAACATATATAATTTTAGCAAACATAGTTCAACAAGCTAGACAAGTGCAACCAGCCACCAAATCGTTACACTCTGAAGGCCCCTCTCACACCAGCCACCAACTCCTTGAGCTTAGCAATCTCATCGGCATTGCATTTAATCTCAGTTTGCATGTCCTCAATCATCTTGCGCTGGTCATCAATTTT
Organism: Orychophragmus violaceus; assembly: GCA_030180135.1. NCBI lineage: Eukaryota > Viridiplantae > Streptophyta > Magnoliopsida > Brassicales > Brassicaceae > Orychophragmus > Orychophragmus violaceus. Next base: position 63,680,632 of record CM058235.1, read on the forward strand.
GTTCATTAGCTTGCCAATCTCCTCTTCGACACCACAAACTCATGGTTGATGAAAGTGGAGTCCATCATCCTACATATAAATCACAGTGTTAGCTAGTTTTACCAGTTATACGAGCAGAAACACAAAACAGTGTTACCTAGTTTTCCCAGTTATACGAGCAGAAACACAAAACATTGTTACCTAGTTTTACCAGTTATACAAGCAGAAACACAAACAGTGTTACCTAGTTTTACCAGTTATACGAGCAAAAACACAAAACCATTTAGACCCTGATGAAACATTACCTTGAATTGGTGGCAGGCAGGTAAAGTACCTAATACCTGGTAAAGTATCGAAGTCCCTCTGATACTTTGGAGTCTTGCTGACCTCATGGACGATTCTTCTACCACATGGACATTTCTTTGGGATTCCGTACTCGGCTGAGATAATTCCCTCTAGAAGCTCTTGGTGAGATTTCAGCCGCTTCATCTCCTTGTTGTGCCTCTTCTCGTCTTCGTAGGGATCTAGCCCGAAAATTTCCACACTAAGGTGTGGTCGATAGAGATCGAGAAACTAAAGGGAAATAAAGGGAATTTCGGGTTAGAGGTCGGTTGAGAGTGAAAGAGAGGAAAGAGATACAGAGGATAGAGACGGAGGAGAGACGGAGGGAATTTCTTGGCCGCCTTTTATTCTATGTCCTTCGACGTTTCCCTCCTTCTCCAGCTGAGGGAAATCTATTTACTCTCTTCTGGCCCCTCGTTTTCTTGTAATCCGGAGGTTGGATTTGCATCTCTTTGCTGTAATACGGGACGTTCCATGCAGACATATCCGAGACAGCATAAATGGACGTGCAATAAGCCAATTCCTACAACTCCGTCCAATAATATTTCGAACTCAACTCATGGAGTTCTATTTGGGTATCACGAGCACGAGCTCTATCACTTTTTTGAATGAGTTGAATGCTGCTAGTGCATGGAGACAAGTATACTTCTGAATATTGAAGAACCCACAAGAGCAACTTTTCGCTTCCAAGTTCACCAAATAAACCTTTCCATCAATATCATCGACTTCGTATTCGAGCTCGTAACTGTTTACCTCCCTCTCATTTAATTGCTTAGCAGTAGTCCAGTTATCATGCACGAAGTTCTGGACCAAAGGCACCAGTTTGTCATCAACATGTCTTGACATGGCCTCTTTCCTATGCTTGTTAAACAAATCAGAAAATTTGCGAATGATAGTATCCAGCAGGAGTATTAAGGAGTACTTTCTCGCGTCAAGAAAAATGTTGTTCAGACATTCCGCAGAGTTGCCCGTGTCTACGTTGTATCGTTTACCTGGAAAAAAACATCTTGCCCATTTTTCCTTTACAGTAGTTTCCTCCGCATACTTCACCGCGGAAGGATATCTCCTCTTAAATATCTCGGAACGACTGTAGAACTCAGCCTCTGTGTGAGACCAACCGCATGTTGGATCTCCTAGGATCTAGGGTTTGATATATTGAATTAAACCAACCTCGTTCTTACCTTTGAACTGGCAGCGGAATGAGTGGTGAACGAGATCAGTGGAGCAACGCAGGTGCCTTGCCTCTACCAGATACACACGCACACAAGCTGGAAACGGGATGCTAGTGCCGGATCAATGGGAATCAACTGTTTCAGGTGTTTCTACTCTTTCTGTCAAGAAAAGTGGACGGCTCACTGTTTAGGTCGAAAAACTCATGTTTTATTCGACCTAAAACATGCTTAACGGGCCAGAACAGATTAAGTCTTAATTCGGAAAGCCTTTCCGAAAACCCGAACTGTGTCGACCGACACACAAGCTGTGTCGATCGACACAACATCATTTTGTTGATAATAATGTGTATCCAATACACATTAATATGACCATTACCATAATGATCATTCCCATGTCGTAGCTTCCAGATTGCTTAGGTGTGTGACCCTATAGGATCATATAATACTGGCAGTAAGTCTATAACTTACAGATTGCAAGAGGCTTCTAGCAAAACATTGCAACCGCCCAGTATTATACGAATGTCTGATCTCGACACACAACTATCATCAGGAGTGAGTACAAGTGTGATTTCAGGACACTATCCCAACAATCTCCCACTTGTACTGGAATCATCTATTCCTATAATCCTTTTGTCTCTATATCTCGATTTGGCATAAGGCAAGATTGGTATCATCCTTATTAAGCCAACATCGCGTTTATCGAACTCCTGATCTCATACTGAAACATTACAAACAACTGAACTACAGTTCGTTTGAGTGCGGCCACACATTCTCTCAGTATTCAATCTTCGATAGGCCCTGAGATATTTATCTCCCGTTATACAGGAGGGACAAATTCCATCTTGTTCCATCCCTATTTCAACGCACACTTCATGATATACTTGAACAGTGCCGTTATAGTCGCCAGTTACGGGTCGACGTTTGACAAAGTCAAAGTGTACCAATTCATATGCAAGAAAGCATGATGAACTCAGGTCTAAGGACTATACTCTACAGTCGTAATGAGAACCTCTTATGACACAGATATAACTATCTTGTAGACTTCTCATTAGCGGGTCATGTCCGATCATATGTTCACCAGCATATATCTATGTGACTGACTGCGATAATCATATCATTGGCTCCATGAAACTTAGCCAACAGTCACCTCACAATCTAGTCTCTCACGGTTGTCAGTGTCCCACTTTGACAACCTCGACTAGGGACAAAACATAATTTATGTCATATTTAACTTATAGGGTTTCATGATCAAGTCCTCAACTTGATGACCTATAATATTGAAGGAACGTTTAGTTGATCCTGATTCAATTCATAGATTCATATCAACCTAAACATGCGATCTAGGTTCTTCTCAGAATAGAAACATTAGATGATCTCACCTTTTACCTGTTTGTTGCAGCGGAAGGAATAGAACAGGTCAGAGATCAGATAGATACACCGAGGGATGAATCCTCCAAAGGTTCACACACGCTTTCACAGGAAACAGCTGCTAGACCACCAGGGGAACTCGGCGCAGAGAGAGAGAGATATCGGCTGTGTTATTAGGGTTAATCAGTCTGAAACTCGAGTTTTATGACACAAAACTCGTTCTGTTCCGTTTGGGCCATTTGGCCCAAATGCCAATTAACTCGAAAGCGTTTTTGCACTGCATCGATCGTTGCACCTTGTGCATCGATCGATGCACAGTGGCTAAACCTTTTATTCTCTCTAAGTACAGTAAATGCCTAGCACTTTTACCGTACTTCTGCTAAACCGTTCCTTCACGTTTTCCTGTTAGCTTAGGCGTGTGACCCATATGGGATCATATAATAAAGGCAATAAGTCCAAGACTTATAGATCATGAGCGGACTCTAGCAAGCCATCATGACCCCCAATATTATATGACTTATGTCTGATCATTGACATACTCTTACTTTCTAGAGACAGTACCGAGATTACTGGACATAATTCCAACAATCTCCCACTTGTACTGGAATCTCTGTATTCATAATCCTTTTGTCTCAATATCTCGATTAGTCATAAGGCAAGATTAGTGTCATCCTTATAAAGCCTAATCTTGTTCATCGGACTCTGATTTGATACTGACAATCCAAACGACTCGGGAAAGTCCGTTTGAGCATGGCCATGCATTTTCCAGTATTCAAATCTCCGATTGGCCTAGAGATATTCACTCCATTTATATTGGAGGGACAAATCCCGTCTTGTTCCATCACTGTAAACTATTCATTTCATAATGTACCCAAACAAGGTCCTTATAACTATCGCAGAACGATAGCGTTAGACAATGATCAAAGTGCATCAGTTCATGTGCAGTCACATGCATGCGAACTCAGGTCTAAGGACTATACTCTATAGTCGTAGTAAGAATCTCTTATGACACAGATATAAATATCCTGAAGAGTTCTTATAATCGGGTCTTGTCCGGTCGTATGTTCCCAACATACACCTATGTACTGACTTTGATGCCGCGCATCTATGACACATGAAACTTGGTCATAAGTCACATACCAATCTAGTCTCACACGGTTGTTGGTGTTCCAATTTCAACAACCTTCGACTAGGGACAGGATGATATAAAACATTTATCAAATATAGGGTCTCATGATCAAGCTAAATGACTTCGATGACTCAAGATCAAGTCATTTACTTCGATGACCTATAAAATGGTTCATATCATTTTGGAACGATTATTTCATCACAGTTAAAATAATCTTGAAATAATAATTTCATTAAAACATAAAATAATGTTTTACAAGAACATATCAAGTAACTAAAATAAAGCTCACGAAACTCCCACTCAAATTTAGATTACATTTCAATGTTTCTAATGCCTACAGCTTCAGTCAGGAACTCGAGCTTAGGCCTTGGGAGTGGCTTTGTCAACGGATCATCGACATTATCATCTGTCGGGACTCGGCTGATCTTGACTTCCTTTCTATTAACGATGTCACGTATCAAGTGAAATCTTCTTTGAACATGCTTGGATTTCTGGTGTGATCTTGGTTCCTTTGCCTGAGCTATAGCACCATTGTTGTCACAAAACAGTGCCAGAGGCTCAGCCGCATTTGGTATCACACCTAGTTCCATAATGAACTTTCGTATCCAAACAGCTTCCTTCGCTGCTTCTGAGGCGGCGATATATTCAGCTTCTGTAGTGGAATCAGCAACGGTGTCCTGCTTGGAGCTTCTCCAACTTACTGCACCGCCATTCAGACAAAAGACATAACCGGACTGTGACCGGAAATCATCTGTGTCTGTCTGGAAACTTGCGTCCGTGAATCCACTGACTTTAAGCACATCACTTCCACCGTACACCAAGAACTTATCCTTAGTATGTCTTAGATACTTCAAGATATTCTTTACGGCAATCCAATGGTTTTCACCTGGATTTGACTGGTATCTACTCGTCATGCTCAATGCATAAGCAACATCAGGACGAGTACAGATCATGGCATACATAACAGATCCTATTGCAGATGCATAGGGAATGTTCTTCATACGCTCGAGCTCAGCAGCCGTTGTAGGGCTCTGCTTCTTGCTTAGCGTTGTGCCATGTACCATTGGCGTGAAGCCCTTCTTGGAATCTTTCATGCTGAATCTTTGTAGGACTTTGTCAATGTATGAATCTTGACACAAGCCTATCAGCTTCTTAGGTCTATTCCGATAGATCCTAATTCCAAGAACGTATGCGGCTTCACCCATGTCTTTCATGGAAAAACAACTTCCAAGCCAGTCCTTTACCGACTTTAGCATCGGAACGTCGTTTCCGAGAAGCAGTATGTCATCGACATACAGAATAAGAAATACAATCTTGCTCCCACTAGATTTCTTATACAAGCATTGTTCTTCTTCGTTTCTGATGAAGTCAAATTGCTTGATCGCTTCATCAAAACGAAGATTCCAGCTCCTCGATGCTTGCTTCAATCCATAAATGGATTTGTGAAGTTTGCATACTTTCCCAGCATTCTTTGGATCTATGTAACCGTCAGGTTGTGTCATATACACATCCTCTTCCAGAATTCCATTCAGGAAGGCGGTTTTCACGTCCATCTGCCAAATTTCATAATCATGAAAAGCTGCAGTTGCTAGTAGAATCCGAATAGATTTCATCATAGCCACTGGTGAATAGGTTTCATCGTAATCCACACCGTGAACTTGTCTGAAACCTTTTGCCACCAACCTGGCTTTATAAATCTGGACATTTCCATCCACGTCAATCTTCTTCTTGAAGATCCATTTGCACTCGATGGCTTTTACACCAGCGGGTAAGTCAACCAACGAAAACACTTGGTTGACCGACATGGAGTCCATTTCGGAATCAGTGGCCTTGCGCCACTTAGAGGAATCTGGGCCCATCATGGCTTGATTGAAGTTCGATGGTTCATCACCATCAATGATCAAAAGATCATGACAGTCAGTCACGAGGAATCCTTGATATCTCTCGGGTTCGTGACGGATCCTCCCGGATCTTCGAACTTCAGATACTACAGGTTCAGGCTCTACAATTTCTTGTAGGTCCTCCTGCTGCTCTTCCTCATTAGGTTGAGCAGTATCCTGTTCATCTTGAATTTCTTCAAGCAGTACCTTACTCCCACTGTCTTTCTTAGAGAGAAACTCCCTCTCAAGAAAGTTACAATCCCGGGCAACAAAGATCTTGTTCTCGGAACGTAGATAGAAGTAATAAGCCTTGGTTTCCCGTGGATAACCAATGAAGTAGCATTTATCAGATTTTGGTGTAAGCTTATCTGAGATTAATCTCTTGACATAGGCTTCACAACCCCAAATTCTGAGATAAGACAGCACTGGAGCTTCTCCAGTCCATAATTCATATGGTGTCTTTGCTACTGCTTTCGATGGCGCTCTATTTAGAGTGAACACTGCTGTTAGCAGAGCATATCCCCAAAGGGATATTGGAAGGTCTGTGTGACTCATCATAGATCGAACCATATCCAATAACGTCCGATTTCTCCTTTCTGACACACCATTCCATTGAGGTGTTCCAGGAGGAGTGAGTTGGGATACGATCCCACACTCTCTCAGATGATCACTGAATTCTTGGCTTAAGTATTCTCCTCCTCGGTCGGACCGAAGAGTCTTAATGCTTTTGCCAAGTTGGTTCTGTACTTCATTTTGGAATTCTCTGAACTTTTCAAAAGATTCAGACTTATGTTTCATTAAATAAACATATCCATACCTACTGAAATCATCAGTAAAGGTAATGAAGTACTGATAGTTTCCTCTTGCATTTGTGGACATTGGGCCACACACATCAGTGTGTATCAGGCCCAATAAGTCACTGGCCCTCTCGTTAGGTTTATTAAAGGGGGCCCGTGTCATTTTGCCCATCATGCAGGATTCGCATTTCTCACATGACTCAAAGTCAAATGAGCCAAGAAGTCCATTCGAATGGAGCCTCTTGATGCGTTTCTCACTGATGTGCCCTAAACGACAATGCCATAGAAACGTTCGGTTCTCCTCATTAGGTTTAAACCGTTTGGTATTAATGTTATAAATTGGCGCGGATTGATCGAGTACGTAAAGCCCATTCATAAGAGGGGCAGAACCATAGAACAAATTGTTGCGATTGAAGGAACATAATTTATTCTTAACTGAAAAATCATAACCTTCCAAATCCAACAAAGAAATTGAAATAATATTTCTGCTTATAGCAGGTACAAAATAACAATTATTAAGTTCTAAAATCAATCCCGAAGGTAAAGACAACAAGTAAGTGCCTACAGCTAGCGCTGGAACTTTCGCTCCATTCCCAACTCGTAGCTCCACTTGTCCTTGCTTCAGCCTTCTACTGTTGCTGAGTGCCTGCATATTAGTACAAATATGAGCCCCACAACCAGTATCCATAACCCATGAGGTATTATCAGAAGTAGTCGTATTAACTTCTATAACAAAGATACCTGTTGAAGAAGTCTCAAAAGTCTTCTTCTTCAATTCCTTTAGACCTTCCTGGAATTTCTTACATTCTCTCCTCCAATGCCCTGGTTCTTTACAGAACCTGCATATGTCAGTTGGCCCAGCCTTGGACTTTGGCTTGGGCTTTGGCGTGTCCTTGTCCGCGACTTGGACAGCCTTGGCCTTTCCCTTATCCTTAGCAGAGGATTTCTTAAACCCCTTGCCCTTCTGCACCATAAGCACATTGGGGTCCTTGGCGGTTTTCCTCAAGTTGGGCTCCGCAGTCTTGAGCATTCCGTGAAGCTCAGGCAATGTCTTACTCAAGCCATGCATGTTAAAGTTCAGAATGAACTGATCATAGCTTGCAGGTAATGACTGCAGAATGATGTCGCAGGCAAGTTCCTGGCTGATTGGGCAGTCGAGTTTCTGAAGATGATCGAGATAACCCATCATCTTCAAGACATGAGGACTCACTGCCGCATTCGCAGTCAACTTGCAGTCCAAGAGGTTCTTAACAGTTTGAAACCTCTCAGTCCTAGCCTGCTCCTGAAAAAGCGATTTCAGGCTTGCCATTATCTCGATAGGTGACAATACACTCTCGAACTGTTTTTGCAGCTCCGGAGTCATTGTCACCAACATCAGGCAATAAGCATCATTTTCATCTGACGAATGCTTTTCCCAAGCATTATGCAGAGTCCTGGCGGCATTGGCAGGAGGCCTCTCGGGGAGAGGATCACGAAGGACATAATCCTTCTTCTCCTGCTTGAGGACTAGCCTCAAGTTCCTTGACCACGTCAGGAAGTTCGTTCCAGTCAGCTTCTCCTTTTCGAGAACAGACCGGATCGAGAATGAGTTTTGTGTGCTTGTAGTAGTCATATCTGAAATATATAGATAAAAAGGTTATCAGTTAAAATGTTCAATATGATTAATCTCGTATTAAATTTAATATGATTAATCATGCATTATATTCAATAACATAAGTTACCCTCAATAGAATATAATGATTCCAAGATCCACATATAACTAAGATTAAAGTGGGCCACTGACCGTCACCAAACCTTAGCTTATATCGGTAAGCCCTATATCGGCTAATTATATCCGTGATATAACTCTTGGTTGTGAATCTGGGCCCGAGGCCCAATTCACTCTGATGTCTCAAGGCCCGGGACTCCCGATGGCCTAGTCAAGAAAACCAGACTATACAGTCATGTAATCATTAATGTCTGGGACTCCCAATGACATTTATGAATCACAAACCGTCTTATCCACGCAAAAGCAGACACCCTCACACTGTAAGGCCATGAATGCAATTGAATGGGCTTCGACAGCTGACATAGAATGGACAAGACATCCAACGCTTGATATTATTTGAGGTTCGTAGGTTTATTTTAAAATCATTCCCAAAATAGAAGATTACTATTTCGGGAAACTTTCCATTTTGGAAACCTACTATTTTTGGAAACTTTCTAAAATTGGAAACTTTCTAAAAACGGAAACTTTCTAACTTTAGAAATTCCTTTAAAATCCAAAACCCGCAAATCCAGAAAATTCTAATTAAAGAAACTTTCTAATTTAAAAATTTCGGAAACTTTAATTTAAAATCGACTTTATAATTTTATAAAATAAATTTTAAATTAATCTGAAGAAAGACTCAAATAATTGGCCCAATTGTTTTAACTTCTTGGCCCGAGGCCCAAGAATTTGTCCATGTCCAAGACATGACCCAATTGTCCAATTAAATGACATAACCGGTCTGGTTCATTAAAATTGGTCTAACCAAAATCAATTACTACGACGACCACAATTGTCAACCGGTTATTAACTAAACCGGATTTTCTCAATTTATTTGGTCCAACCAAATCAAATTAGAAAATCCTGGTTTAGGCACTAAATCCAATAATTCTTTCGACATTGGATTTCTTATCCCGGTTTAACCAGACTTAATAAATTTATTAAATCTGTTTATTAAACCGAGACGATTAATTTTAATTAAATTAAACCAAGCCAAAACCCTAACCGCATCGATCCTGCAACGATCGTTCATCGATCCTGCATCGATCGATGCTCTCACGCATGCACGAACGGTTATCAGGTTTGGCCGAGAGATTCTCGCGAGATCCATGCGATCGTTGAAAGATCCATGCGATCGTGGTCAATCTCTCGCGACTGCAACGATCGATCCTTGCATTGCATCGATCGATGCAATGCGATCTCAGTCGATGCAAAATCAGTTTAGATCACATACCAAATCAATATAGCTTGGTCATGCGATTTTTCAACTGTTTGTTTAGGATTTAATTCTTGTTTCTTAAGTGTTTTAATCTTATCAGTAGATTGATTCAAAACACCTCTTTAAACAATCCTAAACATGAATCTAAACAAGAAAAACACAGAACCAATGGCTCTGATACCACTGAAGGAACGTTTAGTTGATCCTGATTCAATTCATAGATTCATATCAACCTAAACATGCGATCTAGGTTCTTCTCAGAATAGAAACATTAGATGATCTCACCTTTTACCTGTTTGTTGCAGCGGAAGGAATAGAACAGGTCAGAGATCAGATAGATACACCGAGGGATGAATCCTCCAAAGGTTCACACACGCTTTCACAGGAAACAGCTGCTAGACCACCAGGGGAACTCGGCGCAGAGAGAGAGAGATATCGGCTGTGTTATTAGGGTTAATCAGTCTGAAACTCGAGTTTTATGACACAAAACCCGTTCTGTTCCGTTTGGGCCATTTGGCCCAAATGCCAATTAACTCGAAAGCGTTTTTGCACTGCATCGATCGTTGCACCTTGTGCATCGATCGATGCACAGTGGCTAAACCTTTTATTCTCTCTAAGTACAGTAAATGCCTAGCACTTTTACCGTACTTCTGCTAAACCGTTCCTTCACGTTTTCCTGTTAGCTTAGGCGTGTGACCCATATGGGATCATATAATAAAGGCAATAAGTCCAAGACTTATAGATCATGAGCGGACTCTAGCAAGCCATCATGACCCCCAATATTATATGACTTATGTCTGATCATTGACATACTCTTACTTTCTAGAGACAGTACCGAGATTACTGGACATAATTCCAACAAATATGTCATAAACTTATTTTGGGACCATTATTTAGATCACAATAAATAATGCTGAAATCAAATTTCATTAAACATTTCCAAAAGAATGTTTACAAGAGCGTCTTATTATAACTAAAACAAAGCTAAAACTCCCACTAGAATCAAGATTACATCTTAAGATCTCTAATGCCTACAGCAGTCGTATGACTCTCATGCTTAGGCCTTGGGAGTGATTAGTCAGAGGATCAGCGACATTCTCGTCTGTCGGAACTCGGCTGATCTTCACATCACCTCTATTGACGATATCACGAATCAGGTGATATCTCCTCTCTACGTGTTTGGACTTCTGGTGTGACCTGGGTTCTTTCGCCTGAGCAATGGCTCCATTGTTATCACAAAACAAAGCCACTGGCTCCAAGATACTAGGAACCACACCAAGTTCAGTCATGAACTTCTTGATCCAAACAGCTTCCTTTGCCGCTTCTGAAGCAGCAACATATTCAGCTTCCGTCGTGGAATCAGCTACGGTATTCTGCTTAGAGCTCTTCCAGCTCACTGCACCGCCATTCAGACAGAAGACATATCCAGACTGTGATCGGAAATCGTCTATGTCCGTCTGAAAACTCGCATCGGTGAATCCATTCACCACAAGTTCTTCACTTCCTCCATACACCAGGAATTTATCCTTAGTATGTCTCAAATACTTGAGAATATTCTTGACAGCTGTCCAGTGAGCTTCACCTGGATCAGATTGGTATCTACTCGTCATGCTTAACGCGTAAGCAACATCTGGACGAGTGCAGAGCATGGCATACATAATAGATCCTATTGCAGAAGCATAAGGTATCCTATTCATGCGTTCTCGCTCAGCATGTGTCGCCGGACACTACTTCTTGCTGAGACTTGTGCCATGAGACATCGGTATGAAGCCCTTCTTGGAATCATGCATCCTGAATCTGTGCAGTACCTTATCAATATAAGTGTCATGACACAATCCAATCAGCCTGTTCATTCTATCTATGTAGATTCTGATTCCAAGAATATACGCGGCTTCTCCCATGTCTTTCATGGAAAAAAAACTTCTGAGCCAAGTCTTAACAGACTGAAGCAACGGAACGTCATTACCGAGGAGGAGTATGTCATCGACATACATTACAAGAAACGCAATTTTGCTCCCACTAGTCTTCTTGTAAACACATGGTTCCTCTTCGTTCTTGATGAAACCAAATTGTTTTACTGCTTCATCAAAACGAAGATTCCAACTCCATGATGCTTGCTTCAATCCATAAATGGATTTATGAAGCTTGCATACCTTCCCAGCGTTCTTAGGATCAACAAAACCTTCAGGTTGTGTCATATACACATCCTCTTCCAGAATACCATTCAGGAAAGCGGTTTTGACATCCATTTGCCAAATCTCATAGTCATAATGAGCTGCAATCGCTAGAAGAATCCGAATGGATTTAAGCATAGCGACTGGGGAATAGGTTTCATCATAGTCAATACCATGAATTTGCTTGAAACCTTTAGCCACCAACCTCGCTTTGTAAATCTGTACATTGCCATCCACGTCAATCTTCTTCTTGAAGATCCATTTACACTCAATGGCTTTTGCACCATTAGGTAAATCGACCAAGGACCATACTTGGTTTTCTGACATGGATCCCATTTTGGATTTAGAGGCTCCAAGCCACTTTTCGGAGTCCGGGCCCATCATTGCTTCCGCGAAGGTCGCTGGTTCGTCACTATCAATGATCATCAAATCATTTGAATTGGTCACGAGAAATCCATAGTATCTCTCGGGTTCGTGACGGATCCTTCCGGATCTGCGAACTTCAGGCTCCACAGGCGCCGGTTCCACAGAACTCTGTGGATCCAGCTGCTGCTCTTCCTCAGCAGGTTGAGTAGCCTCCTGTACATCTTGAATCTCTTCAAGATGTACTTTACTCCCACTATTTTTCTTAGAGAGAAACTCCCTCTCAAGAAAAGAACAGTCCCGAGCAACAAATACTTTGTTCTCAGATTGGTTGTAAAAGTAGTATGCCTTGGTTTCCCTAGGATAACCAACGAAGTAGCATTTATCTGATTTGGGTGCAAGCTTGTCAGAGATTAAACGTTTGACATAAGCCTCACAACCCCAAATTCTCAGGAAAGACAGACTAGGAACATTCCCAGTCCACAGTTCATGTGGTGTATTTTCCACTGATTTAGATGGTACCCTATTTAGTGTAAACGCAGACGTTTCTAGAGCGTATCCCCAAAAGGATAATGGAAGATTTGAATGACTCATCATAGACCGAACCATATCCAATAAGGTTCGATTCCTCCTCTCTGACACTCCATTCCATTGGGGTGTACCAGGAGGAGTGAGTTGTGAAATAATTCCACACTCGCTCAGATAGTCGCTGAACTCTTGACTCAAGTATTCTCCTCCGCGATCCGATCGCATAACTTTGATACTTTTGCCAAGTTGGTTATGTAATTCATTCTTGAATTCCTTGAATCTATCAAAGGATTCTGACTTGTGTCTCATCAAATAGACATAGCCATACCTACTGAAATCATCAGTGAAGGTAATGAAGTACCTGTAATTTCCTCTGGCAACAGTACTCATCGGCCCACATACATCAGTATGAACGAGGCCCAATAAATCACTGGCCCTTTCATTTAGTTTGTTGAAAGGGGCTCTAGCCATTTTGCCCATCAAACAAGATTCGCATTTCTCACATGATTCAAAATCAAATGAGCCCAGAAGCCCATTTCGATGGAGCCTTTGGATGCGTCATTGGACTTAAACCGCTTTGTATTTATGTTAAAGACAGGCATTTCTTGGTTTAAAACATATAACCCATTATCTAATGGGGCGCTACCATAATACGTACCATCACGATTAAAAGAACAAACTTTATTCTTAACAGCAAAATCAAAACCTTCCAAATCCAAAACGGAAACTGAAATTATGTTTCTGCTTATCGCAGGTACAAAGTAGCAATTATTTAAAATTAAAACCATGCCCGAAGGTAAGGACAACTCGTAGGTGCCTACGGCCAGTGCAGCAACCTTAGCTCCATTCCCGACCCGTAGCTCCACTTGTCCTTTCTTCAGCGTCCTACTATTTCTTAGTGCCTGCACATCAGTACAAATATGAGCACCGCTGTCGGTATCCAATACCCACGAAGTAGAACTAGAAGACATAACATTAAGTTCGATAACATAAATACCTAAGTCAGACGCATCATACGTCTTCTTCAGCTTCTTGTAATCTTCCATGAACTTCTTGCAGTCTCTCTTCCAATGCCCCAACTGCTTGCAGTAGTTGCACTTATCCTCAGAAGAAGGCCCGGATTTGGGCTTCGGCTTGAGCTTGTCCTGACTTTCAGTCTGGACAACCTGGGCCTTTCCCTTACCCTTCTTAGGTTTCTTAAACCTCTTACCCCCTTGTACCATCAGTACACTGGGAGTTGCCTTCTTGAGATTCGGCTCTGCTGTCTTCAGCATGCCGTGCAACTCAGTCAATGTCTTAGTCATGTTTTGCATGTTGTAGTTCATGATGAACTGATCAAAACACGACGGCAAAGACTGCAGAATCATGTCAGTGGCTAGCTCCTGGCTAATGGCACAGTCCAGTTTCCCCAGGTTATCAATGTAACCCATCATTTTAAGGACATGAGGACTTACTGGACTGTCCTTAGCCAGCTTGCAATCCATGAGAGACTTAACCGTCTGGTATCTCTCTGTGCGAGCTTGCTCCTGAAACAAAGCTTTCAGGCTTTTAATCATCTCAATGGGTGACATCACGTTCTCATATTGCTTCTGCTGGTCAGAGTTCATAGTCACCAGCATTAGACAATTAACATCTTTGACATCAGCTGAATGCTTATCCCAAGCATTCTTTTCTGTCTGCGGGGCATTGGAACGTGGCCTCTCGGTGAGAACTCTTTCAAGGACATATTCCTTGTTCTCCTGCCTGAGAACTATTCTCAGGTTCAGATACCATTCCAAGAAATTAGATCCATTTAACTTGTCCTTCTCAAGGACGGATCTTAGTGAGAAAGTGTTGATGTGATTTGAGACAGACATAGCTGTAATTAAAAGAGGTAGAGGTTTTAGTTATAATGCTCAAGAAATGAGAATTCTTATCTAAATAAGAAAAACTCGCATTGTATTCGAAACTATGTTTCCTCAGATGAATACAATGAGCCAAGATCCTCAGATTACTAAAATTCGAGTGGGCGACTCGCCGTTGCTCAAACTTTAGTTATCTAGGTAAGAAAATCATTGCTAATTGTACCCAGTACAACTCTTGGTCGTGGATAAGACAAACTATGCCTAATCCACTCTGATGTCTCTGGGCCCAGAACTTCTGACAGCCCAGTCAAGTAAAACCAATCTTTTCTGTCTTGCGATCACTGACAGTTGCACTGCAAGTCTGTCAATGACCACTTGCCTTACTCATGTTGCAGTGGATACCAAGGACTCCAAGACTATCCAACAAACGACACGAGTTTTGACAGTAGACAAGATCGGGCAAGACATCAAGATCACTTGATATTTAGTTGAGGAAAAGAACTATTTTATCTTGATGTATATCCAATATACATCCAAGAAGTTATAAATTTATTTAAAACATTCAGTTTTATTAGTTTTAGGTTCATCTAGAACTTTTAGGATTAAATTGTTCTGGTATATGCAAATTTGTGTTCCAACCAGCATATCTGCGAATGTCGTGTCGATCGACGCCAACCATTGGCATCGGTCGATGCAACCAGACTTAAACTGTTCTTCGATAACCGGTCAAACCGGATCGAATTTACTTAACCGATTCAATCCAATTGAACCGGTTCAGTTTAATGGTCCATGTCGATCGTTACACAACTCTGTGTCGATCGATATTACCAAACCAGAACCAATTGGTTAATTAAAATTAACCGAGCGAGATAACCGGTTCAATCCAATCGAACCGATCTATATAATCGCATTCCATGTGTCGACCGACACACCCAGTGTATCGATCGACACAGCTGGAATACGGGTACTCGATCTCAGATCGAAACCCTAAAATTATTTACGGATTTTTGCTTTATATCGACCGACACACGCTTTGTGTCGATCGACACTTTGCGACAAACCCTAAAATTTTATGCGATTTTTCGCTCTGTGTCGATCGACACACGCTTTGTGTCGATCGACACTCTGCGACAAACCCTAAAATTTTTACGCTTTATTTCGCGGCGTGTCGACCGACACACGCTTTGTGTCGATTGACACAGTGCGATTTCAACAGTTCATCGATTTTCATCATGCATACAATCCGAGATTAACACAAGAAAAACGATTTTAGCAGGCAATATTCCAATTCAACAACAACAAGTTTCGAATTAATTGCATCAGATTCAATAGTCTAAACCCTAACACGCTCTGATACCACTGTTTGATCTCCTAGGATCTAGGGTTTGATATATTGAATTAAACCAACCTCGTTCTTACCTTTGAACTGGCAGCGGAATGAGTGGTGAACGAGATCAGTGGAGCAACGCAGGTGCCTTGCCTCTACCAGATACACACGCACACAAGCTGGAAACGGGATGCTAGTGCCGGATCAATGGGAATCAACTGTTTCAGGTGTTTCTACTCTTTCTGTCAAGAAAAGTGGACGGCTCACTGTTTAGGTCGAAAAACTCATGTTTTATTCGACCTAAAACATGCTTAACGGGCCAGACCAGATTAAGTCTTAATTCGGAAAGCCTTTCCGAAAACCCGAACTGTGTCGACCGACACACAAGCTGTGTTGATCGACACAACACCATTTTGTCGATAATAATGTGTATTACACATTAATATGACCATTACCATAATGATCATTCCCATGTCGTAGCTTCCAGATTGCTTAGGTGTGTGACCCTATAGGATCATATAATACTGGCAGTAAGTCTATAACTTACAGATTGCAAGAGGCTTCTAGCAAAACATTGCAACCGCCCAGTATTATACGAATGTCTGATCTCGACACACAACAATCATCAGGAGTGAGTACAAGTGTGATTTCAGGACACTATCCCAACACCGCACTCCTGAAACCTGTGAGCAACTACGGATTTGTTTGCATTAGAAGCATTTCCTTTCAGGTTTTGGGCCAAATGCCATAAACAATACCCATGATGAGCCTCTGGAAACATGTTTGCTATTGCGTTGGTGAGGCTTGCATTTCTATCTCACAAATACCAATTCGAACGAGTCGCCTACAACACTTTTCAACATCTCGAAAAACCATGTCTAACTAGCTATGTTCTTACCGTCGAGTACACCGAACGCTATGGGATAAATGTGACGATTAGGATCCTGAGCAACGGCGAAAACTAGTACACCACCATATCCTTTCTTGAGGATAGTTGCATCCACAATTATCACTTTCCTCATGCATGCAAACCCTTCAATGCTAGCTCCCAAAGCTATGAATAGATACTTGATTTTTTTTTCCACATCCAATTCCACACTAGTTACCGTTCCAAGATTGACCTATTTTAACACGTACAGATAACGATACAACATCTTGTAGCTATCTTCCGGACTACCATCCAAATCACAAACTGCTTGATTTTTCCCTCTTAACGCCGTCGAGTATGATATTTCTACACCATATTTTCGCTTAACTAGATCCATGATGATTCTAGGCTTTGGAATTTCGAGTTTCCCGAGATATTCCTCATTCAAAAATGATGCAAATAGCTGTGATGAGCCTTTCATACTATCAGTGCTTGCACACTGATCGGCGCGGTTGCATGTGTGCATCTTCGTGTATGTTTTAATCAAGAACATATTCGTGTTATCAATCCTTGCTGCTCGTAGACCCCAATTACATCTTTGTATAGAATATTTAACTACCCACCGCGTTCTATCATAATGTTTTATAACATATTCAAAAGAGTTTATAAATTCCAGACTCTCGACCAACTCTATAACCGCCTTCTTATCTAGGAATTCTTGATGCACACTCACCCCAAAACCGTCTTCCCATGGCGCTACAAACTGACTAGCTTCAACAATGGGTGGTGCCTCACGATATTCATCATGCATACCTGGTGTATCCACAATGTTATCCTCCAATTTGTCATCATCATCCTCTCTCACTTGCTCTTCTTGAATTTCTTGTCCCTTTCAAAAAATAAATGTCACGGAATTAGGTCATATTTCTCCGATTTCATCATGCTCATAGTTCATACCAGAAGAGCTTTTCCCCGCTCTCGACTATTGCGAGGGAAGCTCCGGTCTAGTCACGACTTCCACATACAAAAGACTTCTACGGTTCTCTTTATCAACGGTCATTAGATAACCACAAAGATCTTCATCATCAGAAATACTCAAATGTTTTTCACATCCAACCACCATAGGAATGTACCTCAATTCCAAAACCTTAATTTCTTCTAACGCATGCTTCTTTTATAGCCTAGCTTCTACCATCTCCAAAGTTATCTCCTCTTTGAACACTAGGCTACACATGCGTCCCTGACATTTATAATGGATGCACACTATGTTGCTCATTCTATCCTGCCAAAACAATAGCAAAAAACTCAATATATACTTACAGTTGTACACATTTTTTTCTCAAGTATACTTTAGTTGTTCCTAGTTATATACACAAGTTGTACGATTATCAGAAATACCAGTTTTTCTAGTTATACCAGTTGCACCAGTTATACTAGTTATACATAACGATTCTCAGTAATACTAGTTTTACTGGTTATACCACATACATCAGTTATACTAGTTGTCCCTAGTTCTCCTACAACAGGAACACAAATTTGAATCGATTTTGGATTCCAATATGCTTACAATACACAGCGATTCTACCTCTCAAATGCATTTCTACTCAATTGGTAGTCCCAATCGACCAAGAATCAATGACTAAACAACAATGTTCATACTTATCAAGAATATACCAAACCCAATCCCAATCCCAGTCCGATTCAAATGGAGATGAATGCAGATCGATGGAGAAGCACAAACCTCGGTGGGTTGACGGGGTCATGACGGAGGAACGACTGGTGGCCGGAGACGCGATGGTGCCGACGATGGAGCAAATCCGGATTTTCTTGAAATGGCGGCGTATCCCACCCGTATACAATCCTATTCGCTTTTTTCAAATGTCTTAAACAAAAACCAATGAATTTATGGGGTTCCTGAATTTCTTAAACCAATTAAACCCCAAACCAAATTGGGAAGGGTAAAACCAGTGGTAAAATCGTTTATCCACAAGAGGGAGGGGTATGGAGATTAATAGGGGTTAGGCAAGATTTTTTTTTAAACCCATAAGGCTATTTGAGGTGAATCCCCGTTATAAAAGGGGTTTTCTTTTTGATTTTTTTAAATACGAAAAATGGTGAAATGACTCTAAACCCATAAGAAAGTTAGATAATTACCTATCCTACCAGCCGATATCCGCCTATCCATTAACCCAGCCAAGTCAATCGGGTCAGACCCGGAAAATTCAAAAAAAACCCCAAATTTGAACAATCAAAATCCCTAATTTTTCTAACTTCTTCATCTTTTTTGTTACTCATTCTCTCTTCCTTCTCTCTTCTCTCTCTCGAACGTTTCTCTCTCAAAATCCCTCGAACTCGAACGACAATCCCGACAAAGAATCTCAACGATAAGAAAGAGGCTTTAATTCCAAAAGAGAAGAAATCGATGGCGCCGAACACTCGAGGCAAGAAAACTGCAGAGCCAACGATGGCGAGCGATAATGCTCCTCCGGCGAGCGATGTTGTTGTCCCTGCCACGACCACGGATGCTCCTCCGGTCGATAATGCTCCTCCGACGGTTGATAACAAAACTGTTGCTGACGAAGAAGGAGAAGTTGATCTCGAGAATTCGAGCGAAGGAGATGAGAGTGAAGAAGAAGATGATGATGACGCGACAAAGAGTACAGAAGAAGGAGACGAGGTCGAGCAGCCAAACTCGAGAGTCTCAGAGACAAAAGTGGTACCAAACAAGGATGTATCCGAAGAAGACGATGAGGAGGAATCCCATAACAGCTTTGATTCCCATTTGGTAAGTATTATACCGATTTAGTTGTGTAAAACTAGGGAATATTTGGAAAATGGTTCTTCGTTGGATTAAATGATGAAGAAATAGTTTGCATTTGTTGGCTGTTAAGTAAAACTGGGTATAATTAGTTTAGTAAAACTTGGTAAAACTAGTTAAGTAAAACTAGGAATAACTTGGTAAAACTGAACACCGTATTACTGGTAAAACTCGGTAAAACTGGATAAGTTAAACTTGGTTAACTTGGTAAAACTAAACTTGGTATAACTTGATAAAACTTATTGTTGCAGAAATCCGGTGATGAAATGACAGCAATGCAACCTCTGAGAATGTACTTCCCCTCAACGGAGTACAAGAAAAAAAATCAAGATATCGACGCGGTGCTACGTTGTTGATTTTCTGTCGACCCTTGATTCTTTTCAGCCTAAGCTAACGACTACTGAGAGGAACTGGTTTGAAGAGCATCTGCAGTTCAAACACATCTTTCGCCTGCTGAAGGATGGAAACCACAAGCTGATGGGCATGTGGATGCTACTCCTGCGAACCGCCTGCATCAAGTGTGGTTCGTGGTTTACGGCGTTCCGATACGTTATGGACTGAGGGAGCATGCACTTATGTCTAGATTAGAATGCCGAAACTATCCGGTTAACTATAAGCAATTGGGTGGCCTTAATTTATTGAGGAAACATTTCGGGTACTCGATAGTTAGACTCATGATGTGAAAGAGAGCTCGATGGGATGGGAGCTTCTCAAGATAGACTGAAGATGCTCGTACTCTACTTCCTTTGCAGGGTCATCATCGGTCAGACGAAGCGTGGAGAAGTTGCTACTCTGGTGGTAGATTTTTTTCTTAGAGCTCACTACAATAAAACTGCCCCATAGCCACGGATTTATTTGTGGCTATGGGGCTTAATCCGTGGCTATTTCAGTCATAGCCACGGATAGCCGCGAAAAAAATCCGTGGCTATGGGCTCGTGGCTATTGGCTTTTCGTGGCAATTCGTGGCTAGGCTTCCACGGATAGCCACGAATTAGTTCGTGGCTATATAGCCCCGAATAGCTGGGAAAGCTTTCGTGGCTAATATAGCCACGAATTGCCACAAATAAAGTCGTAGTCTTAGCTACGAATTTTCCACGATAAATTTTGTGGCCTTAGCCACAAATAGCCACAAAATATTTCGTGGCTTTTTTAGAAAAAAATACAAAATACAAAAAAAAATTATTATTTTTATTTATTTATAAACAAAATACAAAATACAAAAAAATAGAAATTACAATACAATATATATATGTATATATAAGAAATCCATCCTTATATATACATCTTCCGATGCACAATATATATGTATATCTCTTCCGATGCACCGCCTCTGCACCACCGGCGTTGCACCGCCTCTGCACCACAGCCGTGACCCGAACCCGCCTCGACAAGCCATGACCCGAACTCGCCTCGACAAGCCGTGACCCAAAGACGCCACCGCACCACGTCTTCGTCCCTCTCTGGCGACAATAAACGGTGACTCTGATTCGTCTTCATCAATCTCTCACAGCCTCACTCGTTGCTGATTCGTTGTTGTATCTGGTACATGGGAACGAAAGCCGTGGCGGAGCTGTGGAGGAGGAGAAGAAAATCCATGGCGGAGCAGTGGAGGATGAAGATGGCTAGATATTGGCTAGAGAGGAGGATGGAGATGAAGAGTTCAGATGAAGAGCTAGAGAGAAAGATGAAGATGAAGATAGGAAGAGATGGAGAAGAAGAGTTCTTTCACGAGGGAGAGAGATCGTATGAAGATGGCGTGAGAAGATACGAGAGAGAGAGGATGATATGAGATGTGTGTTATCGCTAAGTTATATCAACCATTTATTTATTTTAATCCAATGATTGTTGTTTGTGATCCATGTGAAACCTTATTAACCGATAAGATTGTTTTGTTATTCACACACAATATATTTGATGATATATTTTAGTTCTTAATTAGCATCAAATTAATTTGATTTAATTTTATGTTTAAATATAAAATTTAAGATTAAAGTTTCAACTAAAATATTAAACTAATTAATATATATGATTTAGGGTATAAAGTTTAAAAGATTATGATTAAGATTTTAAGATAATGATAGAAAACAATAGATTTGGAAAATAAAAACATTTTTTAAGAATTGAATTTCTACTTATGGATTATTATAGGAATTAGAGTTTTGTTAGTTAGATTTTGTTTATAATTTAGGGTTTTAGGTTTGTTTAGGGTTTAGGGTTGTTTAGGGTTTAGGGATTGTTTAGCGTTTAGAGTTATCAATTTTGTAAATATTTAATTTTTAGTTATGGATATATTATAGGAATTAGAATTTTGTTAGTTAGATTTTTGTTTGTAATTTAGGGTTTTAGGATTTGTTTAGGTTTAGGGTATAAGGTTTGAAGTTTATATTTAAAGTTTTAAGTTAAAGTTTGAAAATAGTAGATATGGAAGTAAAAATTATCTTTATAAGTTTTAATATTAGTTATATGTGTATAATTAGTTTATATTTTGATTATATAGTTTATTATTAAGAGTTAGGTTTAGGGTATGATTATTGTATATGGTTTAAAAGATTGAGTTTAAGGTTTAAGTGAATGTTTGAAATAATTGATTTGTAAAAAAAAAATTATAATCTTAATTTTGGATATGTTATAGTATAGAAATTAGAATGTTATATTTTTGTTTATATTTTAGGGGTTTGGGGTTTATTTAGGGTTTAAGGTTTATTTGAGGTTTATAAATATTATTTGTATAAGTTTTGAATCCTAATTTCATATTTTGATTTTATAGTTTATGATTAGGACTTTAAAGTTTAGAATTTGGGGGTTTTAGGGAATATTTAGGGTTTAGAGTTTTCAATAGCTACGGATAAAATCGTGGCTATCCGTGGCTAACTCATTCCACAGATATTTTGTGGCTATTTGTGGCTAAATTAGCCACTATAGCTACGATTTCAATTTGTGGTTAGGTAGCCACGAATATATTTGTGTCTAGTCGTGGCTATGCGCTTCCACGACTAGTTCGTGGCTATTCATTGCTAATTATCCACGGATAGCCACAAATGTATTTTCGTGGCTAAATAGCCACGAATTGCTACGAAATAGCCACGAATTTCAAAATTTGAATTTCGTGGCTATTTCGTGGCTATCCGTGGCTGAAAAAATAGCCACGACCAATCTGTGGCTTGGACGTGGCTATTTCCAGTTTTTCTTGTAGTGGCTGTCGATGATCTTGACTTGTGCAAGTCTTTTCCTTGGGGGAGATTTTGCTACGATCACATGGGCGTTGAGATCTCTCACACGATGGACTATTAAGTTGTGGTTTGAGTAATTGTTCTTGTGCTAATATCTAACTAATCCTACTATATGTGTGTTGTTGTGCAGCTGTTATCCTTTGAGGCAATTTCAGAGTTAGGGAGTAATTTCCACGAGCCAATTGCAGGGGCAGACCATAATTGTCCAAGGATGTCCAAGGCTCAGTTGAAGAAGGGCAAGATGAAAGGGTTTCCTCTTTCAAAAATCGTTGAAGAAATTGCTAAGACTAAGTTTCATAAGGGCATTGATAGCATCATGCCAAATCGAGATGGACATGAAGAAGCTCTTATTGAGAGAATATTTGAAGAAAACAATGTCCATGATCTCGACGATCCTGTTGTTCAGAGTTGGATGAAGCGTCTTGTGGCTGGGAAGAAGGTATTTTTTCAGGAGATGTACGACGAAGCGATGTCTTCCCGAGTGGTAGAGGACACTACAAGAAATCTGTGTCTTAGCCGCGGATTAGCCGCAAAATTTTGGTAGCTAATTTTGTAAACCGCGGATAGCCACGAATTAGCTGCGGCTTAATAAAAATTCATTTCGTAGCTATTTCGCAGCTACTCGTAGCTATATAGCCACGGGATGAACACGAAAATTCGTGGCTATATAGCTACAAATAGCAGCAATGCCGTCGTGGATATAATTAGCCACGATAAGCTACGATACCATGATCGTAGCTATATAGCTACAAACTTATATAGCCACCGATCGTAGATATGTAGCTACGAATAGCTACAATAATGTCGTAGAACGACTTAGCTGCGACTAGCAACGAAATATATCATGGCTAAATAGCTACAAATCTAATCCGTGACAATTTGTGGAAATATAGCCACGAATAGCGATGATAACGTCGTAGAAATTCATAGCTGGGAATAGCTGCGAATAAGTTCGTAGAAATATAGCCGTGAATATGTTCGCCACAATTCATGGCTATTGCCAAGACCATATATGTGGCTATCCGTAGCTATGTAGATAAATAATTGAGTTCACGGGCTGTCAGTATGCATTGTCAAATCGCCATTGATATCAATCAATTCTTGTATGTACGCAAAGAATATATTCAATTTAGTTACGGCCATAGCCGCGGCTATCCGTAGCATTCATTTTCTATATAAAATGCATGAGAGCTCATCCTCTTTTCACACATTCAAACACTTAAAGAAAACATTCGTATATCGGTTGGAAAAAAATTGAGTGATTTTCCTTCGTTTATTTTTCATCATTATGAGTGATTTCTTTTTATCGAGGGAATGGATGTATAAATGTTTAAAACGTTCTACTCATTCTATGTGTGAGAAGTTTAAGGAGGGATTAAACAATTTTAATTCATTTGCATGTAATCAAGATTATTATCTTGAACACGAAGTCTTATTCTGTCCGTGTAAGAGGTGCGAAAATCAAAAGTGTCATGATGCTAATATTGTGGCGACTCATCTTCTGTTGAAAGGCTTTACGGAAAAATATTATGTGTGGACACACCACGGAGAACAAGGTTACTATAGCGGTGAAGCATCTACAAGTCATTATCACGGTGAAGCTTCCACAAGTCATCACGTGAAACAAGGACTGGATATCCTATGAAAGTTCCGATATATGAGTTTCGTGATCCCAATGAAGATTTCAACATGTTACTAATGGTGCTGGAAATATCCACGAATCAATCTACCATAATTAATTTACCAAGCTTTAAAAGCCGCAAATCAACCTTTATACGATGGGTGTGCTGATGGGAGAACTCAATTGTACATGGCGCCGAAAGTGATGAATTGGAAGTCAATTTCAATATCCCGGAGGAATGCCTAGACAATATCTCTCAAACATTTAATTATGTTCTTCCATCGCCTAATAAAGCTCCTAAATCATATTACGAGACAAAGAAGTTGACACGGTTTCTTGGGTTGCCATGTCATAAGATTGATGTCTGCGAGGATAATTGTATGCTACTTTGGAAGGGAGAAGATCGTGAGTTGTTACATTGTCAGTTTGGTGATCGGCTAAAGCGACTATATCAATCAAAGACTAGTGCATCGCAGATGAGACGGCATGCTGAACATGTGTCTCCCGAAGGATGAATGCATTATCCGTCGGACCGAAGAGAGTGGAAACATTTTAAGGAGGTATATCCTACATTTGCTTCTGAGAGTCACAATGTTTATCTGGGTTTATAAACTGATGGATTTAACCCAATTGGTATAAACGGGCAATCATACTCTGTTTGGCCCGTCATAGTGACGCCATATAATTTACTTCCTGGGATGTGCATGAAGAGGGAATATTTCTTTCTCTCTATATTAGTGTCGGGGCCAAACAATCCAAAAAATCTTGGATATTTATCTACAACCGTTGATTGAAGAGTTAAAGCATTTATGGAGCGACAATGTGGAGACTTATGAT
Source organism: Orychophragmus violaceus (assembly GCA_030180135.1). Taxonomy (NCBI): domain Eukaryota; kingdom Viridiplantae; phylum Streptophyta; class Magnoliopsida; order Brassicales; family Brassicaceae; genus Orychophragmus; species Orychophragmus violaceus. Next base: position 63,705,875 of record CM058235.1, read on the forward strand.
GATTTACGGAATTAAATTTTCACGATGCGAGCTGCTTTGATGTGGACAATCAGCGATTTTCCCGTGTACGGTATGCTATCAGAATGGATGACACATGAGAGGTTTGCTTGTCCACATTGTATGGATGATACAAAATCTTTTTGGCTGCAACATGGAAGGAAGCACAATTGGTTTGATTGTCACTAGATTTTTTTGCCTGGAGGACATCCTTATAGATGATTCTCTCTCTCTCTCTCTCTCTCTCTCTCTCTCTCTCTCTCTCTCTCTCTCTCTCTCTCTCTCTCTCTCTCTCTCTCTCTCTCTCTCTCTCTCTCTCTCTCTCTCTCTCTCTCTCTCTCTCTCTCTCTCTCTCTCTCTCTCTCTCTCTCTCTCTCTCTCTCTCTCTCTCTCTCTCTCCAACCCTGTCTACAACTCCGATTTGCGATCTAACTATGACGGTAAGTGGTTTCGTCTCTTTCTATCTTGCTACGATTAGTTTTTGTCTCTGTCTCGATCTCTCTTACTCTGAAGTAAACAAATCAATTTGTCTGACATGCATGTTTCAATTCGTCTTAGATTTTAGTGTTTACTTGTGTCGGTTTTATTCGTCTGACATGCATGTTTTGATTCGGCTTAGATTCTAGGGTTTGTTTGTGTCGGTTTGATTTTTCTGACATGCATGTTTTGATTCGGCTTAGATTCTTGGGTTTTGATATCTGGTTTTTTCTATTTGTTCATGTCTGTGTAAACCTTAAGAACTGCTTTGAATCTCGATTGTCTATTAATTTCTTGTTTTTAACTCGCTTTCTTTGACATGCATGTTTGGATCTACTAGTTTCTGTTGGTTTAAACCTTAAATACCGATTCGATTCTAGGTTCTTGTCTGTGTATGTTTGATTTTTTTGTTCTCTCGAGATAGATTCGATTCTAGGGTCTTGTCTGTGTCTGTTTGATTTTTTTTGTCTGTGTTTGTGTCTGTGTCTGTTTGATTCTAACTCGATTCTCGATCTGTATATTTTTTTTGTTCACTCGATAACTCGATTTTTCTGTCTGTTTGATTCTAATTCGATTTTTTGTCTGTTTTATTCTAACTCGATTTATAGTTTATGTTCTCTCGATACTGTTTGACTTGTCTGACTTCTCTGTTTGCAGATGAATCTGCTATGGACTCCTTCCTCAGGAACTTCATGCAGAAGGCGTCAAACACAGACGCGGATTCCTCCTGGAGTAGTGAGACAAGCCACCTCATATGCATCTCGACATCCTCTCCCCAGCTTAGCGGCGGTGATGAGTTCACCAGACTGGATTAACATTCCGCATCTGCATCCAGAAAGGCTCAACAGAGGTTTATGCTGAGTTCTGTCTATAATGTATCATAGTGTTGTTGTAGATTGAGATTGGAAATGGGTATGTGATATATCATGGTTTTTACCCATTTTAGACCATGATATAGATGTGTTTTAGTGTCTTTTGTCTTTGTTTAGAGTCTTTTACAGGTTAAATCAGGATTGGAGCTAATTGGAGATATTTGGAGCATTTTGGGACTTTTGGGACGTTTTGGCCGAGAGCTTAACTCACTGTTCGTATAATTGATCATGCGTCGATCGTTGCACTCAAAGCATCGATCGATGCAGTCGCGAGATGGGCCGTACACGTCGGTTTGACAAGTATTGAAGATTTACAAAGAAGCCCAAGATAGTTCCAGTATTTACACAGAAGCCCCATCCGAGATTATGCCTATATAATAGAGTTTTTAGAGTTTTTATTATAAGTTTTGACATACGCTTTATAGTTGGCTTTCATAATTAAGAGCAGGGGATTTTTAGAGCTTTTGGGGCTGATCTGAACCTGATTCATCATCTGTATTTGGAGAAGATTTCGAACCCCTTTTACTCTTATTCTTTTATGCAATTTACTTATCATATGATCATGATTTCATTATCTATGTCTGAGTAGATTCCTAGTTAGGCTTAGGGTTTCTCACATAGGATTTCATGACTTGCTAGACTTGTTCAATTTCAGTTAAGGATTCAAACTATATCTGTTCTTCAATTTAATTGTGCTTAAAGCTAGTTCTAACCTGATCAATTAGAATCTAGATCTTAGGTTGCTAAATACGTCACGGAAGTGGGGTTTAGGAATCTGAACTAATTAAATTGGGCAATTAAACTTTGCGCAAACGGAAGTTTGGTTTAGGATAATTGTGAACATATCAAACTTGGACTTATTGCTAGTTTAATCTGTTAGTTCTCGCAAACGGAAGTTTGGTTTGCTGCACTTAGACTTAGAGAATTATCGCAAAGGAATTTGGTTAATTCTATATCTGTGTTTTGAGTTCTAGAACTGTGCTTAATTAGATCTTTGCTGAATGAACTGTCTGCTAGTCTGATTTCCTGAGAATACCCTAGGTTTGACGCTTTTAATTACTTGCTTTCACAACCAATAATCTCTGCTACTGATTTACTTTCTCGCACTACTTTCAATACAATCACATTGCTTATTTCTAGTATTCATTCCCTACAGTTTGATTCTCTTGAGACCAAGTGTCCCTGTGGATTCGATAACCCTATATACTACTTTGACATTGCTGTTCACTTGCAGTTTAGTATAGGGATTAATTCTTGACCTATCAAGTTTTTGGCGCCGTTGCCGGGGACTCTTAGAGTCTTCGATAGGACCAAACTTAGGGTTTTACTAGAAATTTTTCGTTTTTCGTTTTTGTTTTTCGTTTTTTTTTATTTTATTTTATTTTTGCTGACTTTTCTCTGTTTCTCTCTGTCGCAGGTACGAATTTCGCCTTGCGTCGATCGTTGCACCCTTTGCATCGATCGTCACTGAGCGATTTGAGATTGAATCGATCGTTGCACTGATAGCATCGATCGTTGCTGGACGATTACAGACAGTTTATGCCAACGCAGAACACTCGAAGTAATCCGAACTCGAGCTTAGTTAATCTCAACCTAGAAGAACTTGGACGTCTAGAGAGGACTATCAGAAGAGAAAAGAGAGAGAGAATGGTTCGAGAACGTCTGATCTTGATACCAGATGCTGAAGGTACCCTGAGGGACCAAGATAACAACCCGTACAATGCTGCTGGGCATCGGGTTGATGCTGAAGGGAATGTCATCCCTGACCCCCCTGAACCTGAGCAACAACCGCAAGATCGAGCTCAAGGTAGAGAGATGGTAGTTCATGAGAGGACACTAGCTGATTACAATAGACCTGATGAGTTTCATGCAAACCGAGCAGCTCTAGTGCTTCCTGCCTTCGAGAGGAATGATTTTGAGGTAAAAACTATCTACTACCAACTGATGAGGCAGATTGCTTTTCATGGTCTTCAATCAGAGCAGCCTATGGATCACATTGACAAGTTTGAGGACATAGTCACTGGCATGAAGTATGAAGGAGTATGCCCGGACTATCTGTTCCTTAAGTTGTTTCCGCACAGTCTTGCTGGAGACGCTAGTGCATGGCTGAGACAACTGGCACCTGGTCAGTATACTACTTGGGCAGCCTTAAAGAGTGAGTTCCTGCGCCACTTCTACGATGCTGCGCGCTCAGATCAGTCCAGACAGGACATACTCACTTTTTCCCAAGGAGCTGTGGAGCCTTTGACAACTGCATGGATGAGATTTAAGCAGTATCAGCGTGATTGTCCACACCATGGATTCACAGAAGTACAGCTGATTGGTATTTTCTTCAGAGGAATAGATCTTCCTTATCAGACTGCTCTGGATAATTCCAGTGATGCCAATTTCAGCACCAGAACTCCTACACAAGCTAAACGGTTGATAGAGAACCTGATTGGCAGCAATAGTTGCAAAACAATGGATGAAAGGAGGAAGAAATCTGGTGGAACCGTAGAGAATTCTGATATAGCTAACATAAGATCCAGATTGGACACAGTTTACAATCTTCTGACAAGTAAAAAAGCTGTCCACTTTGCCCAAGATGTAGAGGTGATTCAGACTGAGGAGGACACTCAGGAAGAGGATGTGAATTTCATAGGAGGTTCCAGTTTCCAAGGTAATAGATTTAGTAATCAACAGGGGAACAGATTCTCAAATGGAGGACAGAATGGTGGTTTTCAGAAGACCTATGGACAAGGTACTCAGAGAACCTATGGATCTACATCTTATCAGACTCCTCCTGCACCTACAGCCCATGAGAGCAAAATGGAGGCTATGATGGAGCAACTGATGGAAAGTCAAACCAAGCTTTCTGTAGACAACAACAAGAAGCTGGACGCTGTCTATCAGGACCTCAATGGGAAGTTTGAGACATTGAGCACTCACATGAAGCAGTTGGACACTCAGGTGAATCAGATGTCCAGCTCACTGAAAGGAAAAGGAGTTGCAGACACTCATATTAAGGCATGTTCTGTACTGATTAATGATGGATCTTATCTGGGGGAGAAATTTGAGCTAAGTACAGCTGAGTTGGTGACTGAGGAAGAATTTTCGGATTTCTGTGAAAAACTCTCGGGTGGAAGTTGTGATGATCGCGATGCAACGATCGATACACATCTGGCATCGATCGATGCAGGTCGTGAACAAGCAGAGAATCCGTGGGATGAAAATGAGATTGATGCAGAACTAGCCCGCCTATTCCCTGATACATCTGAAATCACTCCAGAGGATGTTTATGCACGAGCTATTTGGCACTGTCCCAAGGTGTCTGAAGTGATTAAACAAGAGATTGAAGAGCTGAAAAGGCTAGAAAAGAGTGGTGAAGACTTGGAAGAAATTCCATCATCTGATGATCCACCTTATCATCCATGTGTTCAGAAATATTTGAACAAGATGTTGCCATTAGATGAAGAGCTGAGAGAATGGGTGATAGTAGTTCCTCAGCATATTAGTGATTTTCTGTTAACTAAGGTCCCAAAGAAACTGCCTGATCCTGGAGTCTTTGTACTTGATTTTTCTATCTTTGAAGATAGTTTTAGGCGTTCTCTGTGTGACTTAGGAGCTGCCGGGAGCATAATGCCTTACTCTGTGGCAGAGAAGCTGGGTATGTTGGATTTTGCTCCTACTAGGACACGTCTTATCCTAGCTGATCAGTCCATGCGAGTTCCTGAAGGGCTCCTTATTGATATTCCGGTAAGAGTTGGAAACTACTTAGTTCCAACGGACTTCCTTGTGCTGAAATATGCCTGCGATCCGGATGAAGCTTTATTGCTTGGGAGACCATTCTTGGCTACAGCAGGAGCTGTGATTGATGTTAGACAGAGTCTAATAGACCTCCACCTGGGAGATGAGACACTGCGATATGAGATGGAGAAGCTGCGGAAGCCACTGATAGATGGACAGACTTTCAAGATCTTGGAAGCAGATGATGAGCAGCTGAATGAGACTGTGATAATAGATCCTGGAGCGCATTTTACTCCATCTTTTCTTGGACTGAAGCATTCTGCAACAGCCTATTCTCCACCATGGATGAGGAGACTTGAACAGAGACAGAAAAAGTCTCTGTCAGGATCTTCCGGAGCCTGAAAGATCTTGCGCGTCCGGTCAAGCTATTGACCTTAAACAAGCGCTGGGTGGGAGGCAACCCACCATTAGGTATTAGTGTTTTTCTTTTTAATTTTTGGTGTTTTTGTTAGAATTTTACGTTTGTTTTTGTTTCTGGTGCAGTCATGTTTGCAGGTCTCGGATTAAATCGCAGTGCAGCGATCGATGCATTTCTGCATCGATCGTCACAACACGAAAGGAATCGCATTGCAGCGATCGTTGCGGTCCTGAGCAACGATCGACCATACACGAAAGTCGCCAAGTAACGGTCGATGCATCTAATGCACCGATCGATGCTGTGCGACAGAGGTAACCCGACAGACATAAACTCACCTTTTCAATTTTTTTTTTTATTATTTTTATTTTCTTTTTACCGATCCTTCGCTGGACACTACTGGGGACAGTGTGTCTTAAGTGTGGGGGAGGTGCTACTGACGTTTATCTTTCTGTTTTCTTAAGAGTCAGTCCGTTTTTCAAAAATTTTTGTTTTATTGAGTCAAATTGTTTAAGTAAGAAACTATGATTTTCTGAGAAGATTTACAAGACTTGCAGGAACTTAAGTAACCATTGGGATGAAGTTGCAGGATCTATCTCTGACTATTAGAAAACCCCATCACAGATCAACCTACTGGGAACACCCATATCACTTCAGGTACCAGAGGATCCTTTACTGACTTCACCCCTAATACTGACTTAGATTTTCTCACCTAAGGGCTTGGTATACTTTATGTCGGATTCCCTGTTAGTTCTGACACAGCCTGTAAACCTGTCCTATTTAGTCCCCTTCTCCCCTTCTATAAAGTAAAAAAAAAAGATAATAAACTGAGGATGAGTTAGTAACTCCGAAGTGGTCATGGGAATGGTAGCAAACACTATTTTCTCTCATGTGATCCATGGAATGTGTCCAAAGTACACCCCATAACGGGAAGAACACTGATAAAAAAAATAAAATGATACCCAATGTGGGAAAAATCAGTTGTTAAAGAAGGGAAAGAGAAGAAAGGGACTAGAGAAAGATAGTATGGTGGTCTAGAGCTGATTAGGTAAGAATCCATGTGCCTTTAGATCGATACTCCTTAGGTGAGACCGCACTTAAATACTTGCAGAAGTCAGTAGGGAGAATTTGAATGCTTGAATGTGATTGTGGAGTTTACCTAGGACAGTTGCTAAGTGTGGGGGAAGTACATGTTGGTCTTGATATCCTGTGATTGATTCTTTCAGTGGTTTACTAAGGGGAATCTGAGTATTGTAGCTTCTAAGATGAAATGAGTTTCTGAAGAGTTTTCAAACCTCTTCACCATGTTTTAGTTCTATGTTTTGCTTGAGGGCAAGCAAAAGCTAAGTGTGGGGGAGTTGATATATCATGGTTTTTACCCATTTTAGACCATGATATAGATGTGTTTTAGTGTCTTTTGTCTTTGTTTAGAGTCTTTTACAGGTTAAATCAGGATTGGAGCTAATTGGAGATATTTGGAGCATTTTGGGACTTTTGGGACGTTTTGGCCGAGAGCTTAACTCACTGTTCGTATAATTGATCATGCGTCGATCGTTGCACTCAAAGCATCGATCGATGCAGTCGCGAGATGGGCCGTACACGTCGGTTTGACAAGTATTGAAGATTTACAAAGAAGCCCAAGATAGTTCCAGTATTTACACAGAAGCCCCATCCGAGATTATGCCTATATAATAGAGTTTTTAGAGTTTTTATTATAAGTTTTGACATACGCTTTATAGTTGGCTTTCATAATTAAGAGCAGAGGATTTTTAGAGCTTTTGGGGCTGATCTGAACCTGATTCATCATCTGTATTTGGAGAAGATTTCGAACCCCTTTTACTCTTATTCTTTTATGCAATTTACTTATCATATGATCATGATTTCATTATCTATGTCTGAGTAGATTCCTAGTTAGGCTTAGGGTTTCTCACATAGGATTTCATGACTTGCTAGACTTGTTCAATTTCAGTTAAGGATTCAAACTATATCTGTTCTTCAATTTAATTGTGCTTAAAGCTAGTTCTAACCTGATCAATTAGAATCTAGATCTTAGGTTGCTAAATACGTCACGGAAGTGGGGTTTAGGAATCTGAACTAATTAAATTGGGCAATTAAACTTTGCGCAAACGGAAGTTTGGTTTAGGATAATTGTGAACATATCAAACTTGGACTTATTGCTAGTTTAATATGTTAGTTCTCGCAAACGGAAGTTTGGTTTGCTGCACTTAGACTTAGAGAATTATCGCAAAGGAATTTGGTTAATTCTATATCTGTGTTTTGAGTTCTAGAACTGTGCTTAATTAGATCCTTGCTGAATGAACTGTCTGCTAGTCTGATTTCCTGAGAATACCCTAGGTTTGACGCTTTTAATTACTTGCTTTCACAACCAATAATCTCTGCTACTGATTTACTTTCTCGCACTACTTTCAATACAATCACATTGCTTATTTCTAGTATTCATTCCCTACAGTTTGATTCTCTTGAGACCAAGTGTCCCTGTGGATTCGATAACCCTATATACTACTTTGACATTGCTGTTCACTTGCAGTTTAGTATAGGGATTAATTCTTGACCTATCAGTATGTGTTTAGGTTGCAGATTAAGAACTGGAATGAATGTGTTTGTGTATGCTTGATAAAGATTGAGATTGGGAATGACTGTGTTTGTGTCTAGCCTCTGTTTCTAGTTGTTGTTTATGACTGTGTTTGTTTATGCTTGTGTTGTTGTTTGTTTGTATTTGTTCTGACCTGCACAACTTCATATACGAATTCGAGATTGAGATTGAGTTCATTTTCAAAATCTGTTTAGAACTATTGCTTAAAACACTACAAGAAATGTGGGTATTAATAGCATCGGAAGATAGCGTTTATTACAGTTCTGCAATTGTATACAGACAAAGGGTTTTTTCATAGTGTTTGTTATTATAAAAAGCTATATTTGTTATCGCAGGAAAATAAATTTTTAGCCGCGTAAATTTGCTAAGTGCCGGCGTTTTACCATTGCAAATCCAAAATTCAAGGCTATCTTATATCTTAACTTTTAGTCAAAATAACTTAAGTGAATATTTTTTCAAAGTATTCAGTGAAAAAGAAGCGGCTAATGAAAAATCATAAGAGCCAAATCGCTCTCATATTAATAAATGAATCCCTAAAAAAAAAAATAAACGCAGAGAGGAATTCGTTATCAGTTTTCATCTCTTAGGTTTTCCCTTGTCCACACCAATTCTGATAAGCTTCACGGCGAGATTCTCGATCTCCAACATGTTGCCGCTTTTCTCCCCTTCTCCGAAAAGTGATGGTAAGACATGGACTCTCAGCGAATTCCTCCCATCCACCGGCGAATCTCTGTCTCAGAAGAAGCGAGGACAAGAATCAGAAGCTCCACCAAGGAACAAGATACGAGAACAGCAAAGGCAGGCCTTTCTCTCTCTTAATCCTCATATGTTCTTCCGAATAGCTTGAACCCTCCGATGTGAAGTTTCCAGGAACCAAAACCAATTTGTATTCGTTTTATTCGTTATCGCTCTTCCACGGTTTGTGTCGCTGGCTTGAACCACAACCAATTTGTATTTAGATGAAATATTGCTTTATGAATCAAAGCTATACATAATTCTGCAGGGAGGAAGTAAAAAGAAAATTTATGTATTTGCAAATTCTTTAGCAGTTCAATTCTTACACATCATCTAAGATGCTCTTCACGCTTGTCTCTGTGAACTCTTGTTGGCATTTCTATCTCTCAGTTTATGTCGACTTCACATGTTCCAAACTTGGATGTGAATAAGGATTCAGTGTTGCTAGATGTGGCTTCACAAACCACAGTCACTAAAGTTGTCGATGCTGTTCAACAGTTAATTGACATGGTGCATTCTTTCACTTAACTGGTAAAAGAATCAACAGTTCTTGTTGAACATGTGAATTTTATTAGCCTAAAAGGAAGAATCTTTATCTAAATAATCTCTGTAAATTGTGTATTAATTTAATTGTTGTGTGATTGCAGGTGGTGTAATATAAGAAATCGAATTTTTCCTTTTATTGATTGCTACATTCTTTGTGAACAGTCTTGTTTCTGCTTGTGGATTGTAACATGTGAAGTTACTATCGGTTAGTAGAAATGACTTTAAACTTGATGGAGCTGGTCGTGGCAATTGGGGATCCAATGAAGTTGAAATTTCTCCATAAGCATCTTAGTTGATGTATGTGTTTTGTGCTTTGTTTAGTGTCTTTTTTTTTGTCAACCTTTGTTTAGTGTCTTTGTGCTGTTTTAAAGACAAATCTTTTTTTCGACTATTAAAGTGACTGAAGAATTCACAAGTGTTGGAGAAAGCTATTGAAAAGCAAAGTGGTGAAGATGAAAATTTTACAGTGATCCAGAGTTTGGTTTCTTTTTATTGCTTTAAGCGTTGTTAGTCTTTTGTTTTATTGCTTATGTAATTTTTATTTGTGATAATGTTATGTCTTTATTTTTGTTAATAAATTTTTTTTTGAAAATAATATTCAGAAACTATAGTAAATGATACTATAAATTCGATTCAAATAAATAAAATAAAATAAGATTTACTTCATTTTTTATAAATAATATATAAAATAAATAAATAAATAAAATAAAAGGATACATAAGATAAAATATTGAATATCAAAATTTAAAATATCAATTTTTATAAAAATAAAAATATGAAAAAAAAAATTTAGTTTAGGGTATATATAGGGTTTAGGGTTTAAAATATTATTAGTCTATTTCACAAATTTTAGGTATAAAGTTTTGTCTTATCCTTATTTCACATATCCTTTCCGATTCGATCATCTTCTACCTCGTCTGATTTGTTTTTTGGTTTGATGACTGTTCTTAACATTCTTTGCTTCTACATCAAACTAATTCTTAAACTTTATTTTAGGGTAGAAAAAGAGTTGACTGTTCTTAACATTCTTTGCTTCTACATCAAACTAATTCTTAAACTTTATTTTAGGGTAGAAAAAGAGTTCAGGGTTTAGGGTTTAAGTTTAGAGTTTATGAAATAATTCAAATATTATATATATACTCATAATTAAAACTTAACACTTTAAAATATTGATATACATAAAACTAATATTTAAAGTATTTAAATATATAAATTACATTGTAATACCAACAAAAGTTTTAGTTTTTAATGGTTTATTCTAAATGATATTATTTTAATAAGTTGTACAAGTGTTATATAGGTATATATTGTGATTTGGTTTTGAAAAGTTCTTACATGTTTTCAAGTTTTACTCAATGATAGATCATGTTTACTAATTTAAAATAAGTGATTGTAAGATTTTTAATTAGGTTTTATTGACTTAAAATTATGAAATTTGTAAATGTTTGAGAAAAAAAAAGCTTTTGATCAAAAAAGGTGAAAGCTTTTGATTGGCTAAGTCATGTATACAAGGATTGGTCATTCTTTAATCATCCACCATTGAGATATTAAAATCCAACGGACCAAATTTCTCTCCTTGTTTTTTTCTCTTCTATTCTTTTTTTCTCATTTGGTCAGAAATTAATTAATTAACAAATAAATAAAAAAACTAATTGTGTAATACTTTAATCATATATCTAAAGCGTTTTCTTTTCCCCAAATCGTCACTCTCTATCTCTTGAATAATTTGCAGCATCTAAACCCTAAAATCAGTGGCCACACAAGCGTAGTGCGTGAGAGCAAAGTATTTGTGGTTTCAGATTTTCACAGAAGCCATGGCGAGGAAGAACGGCCATGTTAGCCGAACAAGGTTAGTGTGCCAGTGATATACGATTGATCTGATTTATGTGTTCTTCACCGGAGGATCCGATTCCTATTTCTCTCTGTTCCGTGAGATCAAGTTTTGTCTTTAGTTTCGTTTAATGATTTCAAAGGGACAGTATTTGAACCACTTGAGAATTAAATTTTGTGGCTGGGAACTGGGAATTTTAATAATTTTGTGTTGAGATGATGACGTTCTCTGTTTGACCCTCAAGCTTGTTGTTAGCATTGAAAGTGTATATCCTTGGCTTTCCTCTACTGGTACTTTTATGTTTTTTGTGTATAGTTCCCAAGCTTCTATACCTCTTTGCAAAGATGGAGATAGTGTCCCGTATTACCGCCCACTGGTTCCATGTATAAGCGGAACCACGACTAAATGCTAGATTGCTATTTAGAACAGGTTCTGTCTTAAATTCGTCGTTTTAAATTTTGTTCCGTCTTAGCTGGGTATATACTGTCTTGGATCTCATGAGGTTTTTTAAATTCGTCGTTTTGGTGTTTTTGTTTTGATATATTTTGTTCTAGGCTCTTCCTAGCAACTCATTGGTTACCGTAGCTTCAAGTCATCATTATTAGTGATGGAGGAACATGAATCTCCATTTGTTTTCTTCCATAGCCACGACTTTCTGTTTTTTCTTTAAGTTCTCCATTGATACCTCTTGTCTTCTCTTAATACGATTTCTGGTTGTAGTCCAAACCTATTTTTTTATTGTTGGACTTGGTGCAGGTTGTTCCAAAAGTATCTTGTCCAATTTTGTTGTTCACAGATACAACACAATTACAACACGATTCTCCATCCGGACGTATGCAAGTAGCAAGAGGAAGCTTATTTTGTGAATGATATTTATTAGTAAATGTACAGCTTGTTATCTTGATGGTTATGTTCTGATTTTAGTTTAGTAATTAATAGCTTGTATGCTTGATGATCATGTTCTGGTTTTGTAAACATGGAAATGTTTATGGTTTTTATAATGAATTAATTGTTTTTATTATTATTATTACAAATACTCCAAAATATATTACAATTAAAAAAATTATTTGTAATTTATTTTAATAAATTTTCGGATAATTATAAAATAAATTACTAACACAAATAATTTGTTATCTTTGTAAAACAAACTGCTATTATCAATGAGTTTTAATAATAATTATAATACGTTATTATAAATATTAACAATGGCATAGAGAGAGGAATGCTATCGTTGTTTAATTAACTATAGTGTACGTCAAGTCCGTTATCTAAGGTGTCCGACCTACAATGATGGGCGCTGTCAGAGCGTTTTAGGAAACGCTATGATAGTTGAATCATAGCATTTATCAGGCGCTATTAGTACTCACATTTCTTGTAGTGGAACATTGCATAATATGTATATTCATACACGAATTCGAGATTAACATTGCATTAATATAGGTGTTTGAAGTCTTCTGTTGTTTATCTGTTTAGAACTATTGCTTACAACATTGCATAATTTGTATATTCATACACGAATCGATATTAACATTGCATTAATATAGGTGTTTGAAGTCTTCTATTGTTTATCTGTTTAGAACTATTGCTTAGAACATTGCATAATTTGTATATTCATACACGAATCGATATTAACATTGCATTAATATAGGTGTTTGAAGTCTTCTATTGTTTATCTGTTTAGAACTATTGCTTAGAACATTGCATAATCTGTATACTCATATGCGAATTCGATATTAACATTGCATTAATATAGGTGTTTGAAGTCTTATGTTGTTTATCTTGCTTGGTCCGTTGCGATTTAATTACTTTTCCTTCTCACAGGCTTGACATCGATGACTGTATAAGGAAGGACATAGTTGTTGGGTATCAATCGAAGTTCTGGGGACTATGGTGGAACTATTCTATTGTCCCACATGATAAGAAGGATGAGTTGTGGGTAAGTTTCGTGGTAAGTCTTATATTATTTGTGCTTATTACTTAATGTTTATTGAAATGGGAATTGATACTAACCCAAATTTCATTTTCTTTGTAGCAAAAGTATTACTGGGAAGAAAATTATCACAACATGGTAGTTGATCGTTACACAATGATTCTTAGAATATCAATCTCCGACATTGTAAGCAAGAGGAAGAAGTCAGGGAAGAAGCCTGATTTCATAGGCTTGGCCGATTGGGGTGCGAAGCTAGAGAAAGGGGAAGAGGCTGAACACCAGAAGAGGTGCAAGAGGAATTCAAAGAATGCATCTTCTAATTCAGATGGCTTAGGGTCGCATCGTCATACCTCATGAGCAAGAACCCACTGACGAGTTGCTTATGACATGGTTAGTGTTTTTTTATCTAAAATTTTGGTAATGAAAGTTTTTAATATGTCATATTAATATTTTTTGTTTTCTGCTAGGAGCAAGAGACTGGACAGAAAACGGCTGCTACAACGGTCGTGCTTAAGACGCACACTCGCAAGGATGGGACCTGCATTGACAAAAGAGCCGAATCTCTTGTCGCTGCTTCTCAGGCTCTGGCCCTTGAGCGATCACAGTCCTCCTCTCTCACCGAGGAAACATTCTCCACACCCTCCAACCACGACCTCACTGCCGCATATATTGAGGTAGTTGTTTAGATTGTTTCTTGTAGTTATCTGTTGGAGTACTACTTAGGATTTATGCTAAGTTTGATTATGATTGTTGTTTAGATTGTTATCTCTTATATGTTTAAGTTCTTCTTAGGATTTCTGCTTGGTTTGATTAATTATAGTTCTTTAGGTTGTTTAGATAGTTGTAATTATGTATGCTTAGTTCTATTTCATTTTGCTTAATTATTTATGTACTTTTCTATTTGCATAAAGCTACTAACGGCAAGGGCCAAATTTATGGTCTTGGATCAATCCAGTACCTCAACTGCCATCCTGATGAGACAGCAGCCGCCTCAATTCTTCAGAATTCCAGAGACGATGAGGAAATAGAACATGCGAAGAGGTGTGTCAAAGATTTGAAGACTGGCATGGAGCTGTTGCTGAAGATTAATGGATACGATCCTGTCACGTATTAGCCAGTTGCTCGTGAGAGTGCAGCCTTTGCTCCAAGTCCACGTTATGAAGCAAGTCAGCAGCCTAACATGATCTCGGACAACACACTCCCAGTCGGCCATAACCTTCCTCATTAGATCTAGGAGAGAGTGTTAGGATGTGTAAAAAAGTTTGTATTAATCAGTCTTTTTGGTTATGAAATAAAATATTAGATGGCTTTTTAATTATGCACTAACTATTACATATGTATTACAACTCTTTTGGAATGTAAATATATTTAGGCTTTCTTTCAAATGATTAAGATTTTAGTTTCAACTAGCAAGAACAAAACAGGTTCTAATCTTATTTATAACTAAATATTCGTAGCATTAGCAACAAATTTTTTTTTTTGCTTTGGCCTGTATATCTACAGAATGCTACGACATAGTTCGTGGCTAACATATCTACGAAATAAGTCCTTGCAATTCGTAACTATATAGCTACAAATATGTTGTGGATATTCGTAGCCATAGCTACGACAAAGTTGTAGATACTCGTCGCTATTATAGCTACGAGTAGCTACCAACCTTTCGTAGCTAAATTGCCACGAACCATTTGTAGAAACTCGTAGCAACTTAGCTACAATATATTCGTTGTTATTCGTAGCCATTTCTACGATTAGGGTTGTGGCAAAGTGTGGCTAAACTAGCTACGGTTAGCAACGACTCAATTCGTAGAAATATTTTCTACGAAAGCTGTCGTGGGTATACGTAGCAATATAGCTACGACGAGAGTCATTGCGATTCGTAGTTATGGCTACAAACTGACTTCACAACTATTCGTAGCTATATTAGCTACGGTTTGCGTTCTCGCTTTTCATAGCTAATAGCTACGAATATCGTCGTGGCTATGTGGCGGCGGATAGCTACGAAATGTCAATATCCACGAGCCCATAGGCGCGGATTTTGTTCGTGGCTACTCGTAGCTATTGCTCGAATAGCTACAAAATTTGGCCGATAGCTGCAAAAAAATCTGCGGCTATGTCGTAAGTTTCTTGTAGTGGGAAAAAGGAAGTGCTCCAAAATCCGTGGAAAAGGGACCTGCTGTCATTAATACACCTGGAGATATTGTTGCGATCAGAATGGGATGCAGAAAACGATGGAAGATGGGTTTAAGCTGTTGAATGAGAAGTTTGACGAGATGTATAAGAGAGTCAAACCCATTGAAGAATACATGGCACATATGAAAGAAATTGAAAAAATAAATGGTAAAAATAGTCTCCAATATTAATGGAAATAATTGGTAAAGATGTATTATAATTGTATTTGATTGCAGGTCGAAGAAGACCGCGCATAGAATAAAGCGGCAGAGAAGGCAGCTGGTAAACGTAAGGTGACGGATATTGTACCTGAGAGGCCTAACACAAGGTCGAAGAGGGGTTAGCACTTAGTTGGATGTTAGGACTTTTATTTTTTCTAGTACTATGTTGGTTTTAAGTTGTTTGTTGAACTTTGTGGGTTTTAAGTACACTGTTGAACTTTTTATCTGTTGTAAAACTGGTGCTATTAGGTACAACTGGATCTGTGCTTAAGTAAATATACGCTTGGAAAGGTTCCCGAGTAAAACTGAGTATAACTAGTTAAGTAAAACTGGTAAAACTCAGTAAAACTAAGTACGTAAGTAAAACTGAGTATAACTAGTTAAATATACGTTTTGAACTGTTCTGAGTAAAACTAGTAAAACTGGGTATAACTAGTTAAGTAAAACTGGTAAAACTTGGGAAAACTAGTTAAGTAAATTGGTAAAACTAGGTATAACTAGTTAAGTAAAACTTGGTAAAACTTGGTAACACTAGGTAGTATTAGAACTGGATTGAACATAAATAAGTCATACAAACTGGAGAATAGAACTAGTTAGCATTACAAACTGAAATGAACATAAATAAGTCTTCCATAGATAAGTCTTAATCTTTGATCCGACCCACAACACTCGCCACCAACTCCTTCAGCTTTTCAATCTCTTCTCCTTCGTTCTTGAGCGACATTTCCATCTACTCAATACGATATGTATGGCTTCGAAACTTCTATGCCTGAGAGTCCACCGTCTTCCTTAAGTTAGTGGCATATTCCTCGACGCCTTGAACCAGAAGTTTCCGAATGTGTAGGTCATTATCTTGCAGATAAAGACAATAAAGTTTCAAATGATGCTTAATCACCAAATCAACAAATCACCAGATCAACAAATCTCACCGTAAACGCATTGCAAACAAAGTGCCTCCTTCCCACGCCAGATTCGGGTTGTGTAGGCTCCACAATGATTCGATCACCGCATGGACATCTTGTCGGTATGCCATTTTCACCATCTGCAATGAGGAACATTCTATCGTAATCCTTCTTCTTCCTCTTCATGTCACTGTAATAAGGATCGGATTCGAAGTTGTCCATATTCAGGAGAGAGAGAGAGAGAGAAGAAGATGAAATGAGAGACAATGAGTGAAAATTGAGAGAGAAAATTGAAGAAACTGATGGGAGAGAGAAGGAGAAGTGGGAAAAAGAGATATAGTGAGAAGAGAAGAGTAAAGTTGGCAGTTTTTTAGTTTGGGTGCCAAAAATTTGGCTAAACTTAAATTTTGCCGCCAAAAATTGGTTAAATTTAAATTTTACCGCTCAAAAAAATACACATAGTTTTACAGGATATAATAGTTTTACAAAATTTCCAAACAGTTGTATTTTGGCTGTTTTCAGTTTAATCAGTTTTACTGAAATTTAAAATTTGAGTTTGTAGTTTTACAATTTATTTTACTTAATTAATTTATCAATCTAATATTTATGTGTATTAATATGTTATAATTCTCAATTTTTGAAACTTTATCCTCTTAACTTGTCCATTATTTCAAAAATGATCTTGAAAGTATATGAACATTGTTGGTGGAATTACTTTGTTGAGTGATTTTTCGATTAAACTTTTAATCTAATTTGTTGTAATAGCAATGTGTGACCACTATTATAGTAAAAATGATATATATATATATATATATATGTTAACTAATTTGTCGAAAAAATTTCATTCGAATTACGATAATCACTTAGTATTATACAGTATTACCAGTTTTACCAACAGAAAAAGATGTGACATATAGTTACTAGTTTTCAATCGTGTCTTCCTGTCTTACAAGTAACATTACAAATGGTAGATTACAAAAAAATTACAACCATCCAAACATCAACCATTGAAGTGATTGTCTTGGCCGCCTTTTTTTTTGAGTCCTCTTCCTCTTTCTTCTTTCCCCTGTTGATGGAAACCTGTTAGTTTTCTTCCTTCCCTTCTTTTTGAGTTTGTCAGGAGGTAGTATCTTCAAATTTGTGATGTTATACGGAACATCCCACTCTGACATATCCAGCAATAAATAAATTGTCTTGTAATACGCCAGTGCTCACAACTCCGTCCAATAATATTTCGAAGACAACTCATGTAATTCCATATCCTTAGATCTATAAGGATCCTGTTTGAATTTAATGAAAGCGGAAAGAGCATGCACACAAGGATACCTTTCAATGTCAAAGAACCTGCAATAGCATGATTTCGACATCAAGTTCACCAAATAAGGCTTTCCATCGCTACCGGTGACATCATACAGAATCTCGAAACTATTTAACACCACGACAATTAATGTCTCAGGTTCTTTCCAAAGATCATGATTATGGTTCTACACTATAGGCACTACCTTATTATCAATCATTCCAGATACTGTCTCCTTCCGATGTTCGTTAAACCACTTCGAAATTTTCTTTACAATCGTATCTAGCAAGGGTATTAATGCGTACCTCCTGACCTCCTTAAAAGTATTGTTCAAGGACTCCACATTGTTGGTTTTGTCTAGGTTGTATCTTTCTCCAGGAAAACAACACTTTGCCTTCATTTCTTTCACGGTACTTTTCTCCAGATACATGGCAGGGAATCTCGTCTTAAAAGAACTATAAGTGGCGTCGAACTTAACCACCGTGTAAAGCTTACTCATCTATGTAACTCTCCAGGCAAGTACGTCTTTGTTCACATTAGAAGCATGTGCTTTCACATTTTGGGACAAATTTCATACACAATACCCATGATGAGCTTGGGGATACACATTAGCTATGACATCAATGAGGATTGCATTTCTGTCACTCACAAACACCAATTCAGAAGAGTCTGCAACCACGGTTTTCAGCATCTAAAAAAACCAAGTCCAACTTTCATTTTTCTCACCATAAAGTATCCCAAAAGCTATGAGATAATTATGATGATTAGGATCCTGAGCTGAAGCGAAAACTAGCCAACCACCATATCCATTTTTGAGAAAAGTTGCATCCACGATTATCACTTTCCTCATCACTTGAAACCCTTCAATGCTAGCTCCCAGAGCTATGGATAGGTACTTGAATTTTTTCTGCTCATCCAATTTCACACATGTTACTATACCTGGATTTACCTTTTCCAACATGTACAAATAACAATACATCATCTGATAGCTTCCTTCCGAACTACCACGAAAATCACAAACAACTTAATTTTTCCCTCTCAACGATGTGGAGTACGATACGGCAACACCAAGTTTTGTCTTTATAAGACCCATGATAATTCTAGGAGCTGGAGTTTCCATTTGTCTTGGATAATCATCATGCAAAAGAGATGAAACTAACAGAGGAGTGCCTTTCCTCTTTGCGTTGCTTCCACTCTGACTACTTCGACTACATGAATGCAAATTAGTGTACGTTCTGATCGAGAAAATTTGCGTCTCTCCAACCTTTGCAGCTCGTAGACTCCACTTGCAGCTTTCTACACGATATTTTAACACTAATCGCTTCCTGTCCGACTTCTTTACTGCATAACCAAAACACTCATTAAATCCGCATATATCCACCAAATCATGCAAGAGCGCTTTATTTGGAAATTCTTGACGCACACTCAAACCCAAACAGTCTTCCCATGCCTTTATAAACTGACTTGGTTTTACAATAGGTGCTGGCTCGACATATCTATCACACTTATCCGATATATCCATACCTACATCACGTGATAAATCATCCCCATCCTCATCCTCATCCTCATCCTCTTTTGCTTCATGTTGTTCTTGTACTGCTTTTTCCTTTTCCACGTACAGAGTTAGGGCTTTAGCTCTGATTTCATTGTCTTTTGACTGCAACTCTTCATAGTTCATACCAATAGAACTTTTGTCCACTCTCGACACTTTCTCGGTCAGTTCCGATACATTGATGACCTCGACATACAAAACACATCTATGGTTATCTTTATCAATAGGCGTTAGGTAAACACAAAGATCCTCATCATCAAAAATAGTAAACTCTTCCTCACATCCCACCCGCAATGGAATGTAACTCAATCGCAGCTTAACCTTACTTACATCTAGTCCAAGCTTCTTATATACCCTATCTTCTATCATCACCAAAGTTATCTCTTCCACTGATTTCTTCAATAACAAACTGTACATCCGACCTTGGCATTTAAAATGTATGTTGACGTTGTTGTTCATTGTATCCTGCAAAAACAATATAAAAAACACAATCAGTACTACTAGTATTACTAGTTTTACCGAATTTCTCAGTTGTCTGAGTTTTACTCGTATTACTAGTTTTACAGAAATTACTCAGTAGTGCTAGTATTACATAGTATTGCTAGTTTTACAAATATTATCCAGTAATGTTAGTTTTACGTAGTATTACTAGTTTTATAGAAATTACCCAGTAGTGCTAGTATTACATAGTATTACTAGTTTCACAGAAATTGTCCAGTAATGTTAGTTTTACGTAGTATTACTAGTTTTACCAAAATTATCCAGTAATATTAGTTTTACTGGTATTACTAGTTTTACCCAATTCCCCTATCTCAAAAAATGAAATTGAAATGAATTTCGATTTTGAATTCCTCTAAATGGGAGAATATAGGGTTCTAATCGGATTTAAAAACACTCTAATTCAACCACGAAACCCATACTCTAGCAATTTAACACACCACAACGCAATGTGCATTCTATTTGTCGGATTCAATCCAAAGAAATGATTTCCATAACATGCAGCTTAAATAGGAGCCAAAATCAAAATAGAAACAATCTAAGGTAGACGAAATAAAGAACAAGTCTGGATTTTGCTCGTCGGAGTCTCGCCAGAGGAGGAGAACCAGCTCCTCGGAGCTTGAGGTCAAGATCAAAGCAGCTAGGAGAGCCGCAGCTCTTTTTTTGGGATTTGCGATTTCCAGATTTAAAAAAAAAAAAAAACAAATGGGATCCATGGGGAATGTGTCGAAATATGGGTATGGGTCAGGGGTATTTCTATCAAACAACATTTCATTAAAATGTAGAGGGGTAGATAGATTATTTTGGGTATAAAAGATTATTTTTTTGGATTTAAGGGCATATCAGATCATGTCTCTCTTCACAGATTTCGGCTCCGCTACATCGGCAATCTTTTCCTTGTCTCTATCTTTCTCCTGTTGAAGCTGTTTGAGAAGAACGCCCGCGGTGTAAATCATCCAAGCTAGCGTATTAGCCGATGTTGGGATCGCGACGTCAACTTTAGCCATTGCCGAAACTAAAAATTGAAGGTTGATAGAGGATTGTGGGTCAGAGTAAATCTTTGCAGAGGTTTCGAGGAGGTTTGTGCCTATAGAAAATGTTGATTTATAAGACCTTAGGCTGACGGAGATGAAAACAGCGGAATGCAGAAGGTTTCACTGATTGAATGATTCGTGTCACAACAACTACAATTGAATGGGCTCATAGAAAATGAGAAATTAATTAGCATGTTGTAATGGTGTCTCCAGATATGAATGTGCAGACAATGGCTATTGAGTTTCATGAGGAAGAAGGAAGAGAGACAGGAGGAAGAACATTTCAGAATTATTGGGTTGATTAATGGTTTTGGGTTATTGCTTGTTATAGGCCTGCGTAGGTAAGAAATTTAGATGGGGCAAGTTGTTTTGAAGCCCAACGAAAATCCAGGGGACGCGGATATTGTATGTGGAGAGAATAAAAAAAAAAACTTTGCCATATATAAAAATTGGATTGCTAATGTAGACCCCTCGAGAGTGGAGAGAATTTTACTCCTATTATATATGATTATTGACTTTATCAATTTTAATTGACCTTCATAAGAAGATTTTCTTGAACATGTAATGAATGGTGATATGATTTGTGAGACTCATAGTCCAACCTTGTCATGTTTCTCGTGGTGATAGAAAGCCCAAACTACTGGATATGTAGCTTTTCCAAAAGAATACCAATTTCAGCAACCCATTCCATAAGCTCTTTTCGCATTTGTCCAGATATATATATATCGCGGATTTGCTCGTGTTTATCGCTAAGTCATACCCTTTTCCAAATTGAAAAAACCCTCAATCACTCCCTTTGAGACAAGCAGCTGAAACATCTATAAAGACAACCATATCAATGCAAAGCTAAGATGTGTGAGACATAAATCCTTAAACTTGGGATGAAATCCAAATTTCTCATATGCTGCTTTATTGAGGTGACGCGAGAGAAAATTCATGGCTATCATGAACGATATCAGTGATAACGAAAACCCTTGTCGAAGACCTCTGGAACTTGTAAAAACTCTTCCAACTCTCCATTAACACTGACCGAGAACGCTGGGGAGGAGATGCAACTTTTTATCACACTCAGTCTCCTAAGATCTCTTACCAATCTTACCAACATCCATTTAAAATTTTCAAAATCTTATTAAAAATCCCAAAACATAAAAGTCTTACAATATGTCTCAATTTGAAAAAACAAAATTCGAATTATAATCAATTTAAAAATCTTAAACAAAGGTATAAAAAAGAACCCCTTTCCCTAAAAGTTTGGCACCACGCCAAGATTTATATTCGTGCAACTCCTCAAATGTACCTACAAAGAGGGGTGTACGTTGAATTAGCCAGTTAAAGCATATCTTAGGGATCCACAAACTTAACTCAATCATCACGGTAAGAAAGCACAAGTCCTAAGTTAATATCACCTTGCAAGCATCACTCTAAAAGAGACACTTGTGAGAAAGAAAGAAAAAACAAGACTATCTAGTCTCCCTAGACTCCCCACTAATATCCATAGAATAAACCACCGGTACTCCTAAGTGGCTCCACAACTGTCTGCCAAACCGGTGCTCGCCAATCTAGTGTATGCCAAACCGGAACCATGGTCCATCATAATTCCTCCGAGATAAACAAGACAATCCGAAACATGCATGAACA
Source organism: Orychophragmus violaceus (assembly GCA_030180135.1). Taxonomy (NCBI): domain Eukaryota; kingdom Viridiplantae; phylum Streptophyta; class Magnoliopsida; order Brassicales; family Brassicaceae; genus Orychophragmus; species Orychophragmus violaceus. The sequence continues at coordinate 63,728,329 of CM058235.1, forward strand.
AACAGTCATCCCCTTTAGGGGCACTATCTTATTTGCTAAAATATCTACACATGAGAACCCCCCCCCCCCATTTGTCATCTCAATTTTCACATTCACTATTCACACATCATTCAACTATTTTCATGTTATATAACATAAATCTCTAGGTGTTATTTTTACATCAACAATTATATCTAAATCCATATAATCTAACATGATATTAACAAGGGGCTAAATGCCCATAAAATTGTGAGAGAAGGAGAAGTACTTCACAACCAGTCTTCACTTTTGCTTATTTAGAAAAATGGATCTTGATCTAAGAGAAAAGATAAAAAGAAGATCACACCAAAACATATTTGCACACTATGATCCATGAGAAAAGAGAAAGGGGATTAGCGATCAGATCTCCCACAAGAACAGACTCACAACCACGAGACAAGTTGAGGAGAAGAGAAGAATAAACTGTTTGCGGCTAACCTCACAACTGGAACGACATCACTTTATGGAGTCTAGTAGGCGATGACTCGGACAAATGGGGTGGTGTCTCCTCTGCGAAGGCTCAGCGGGCAGCAGCTGGTTAGTTAAACAAAGGAGGCGGCAGCGATGGCTCAAATATTATGCAGGGCTTTGCTACTTTGTGGATTTGTGAGAAAAAAAAACTAAGGGTTGGCCCCTTTTATACGAGAGGAAGTGGAAAACCCTAGATTTTTAACCCCTACTAGCCCTTGGAAAAAAAATGGAGTTGGCATAATTTTCTTGAGCTTTGAGTGTTATAATTCTCTTACACGAACCAGAAATTTGACCTGTAATTCAACTCATCACCATGCCAACCACTGACATTTTCAAAAATCTCCGGATAAATTTCACTCAACTACAACTCTGGTTCACAAAATTCTTCTTAAATCTCATCTCTTTCCCAATGAACCAAAAAGATATGTGTCTTTTTCCCATGAACCTATGCTTTCCAGTGCTCTACAATTTCAACAAGATTGCTGCTACTGAGACGTTTTTATCCACATATGTTGGTGGCTTAGGTATGATTAACTATGAATCTCGAACAACCTTACCCAAAATTGATACATGGAACACATTGTGGAAATCTGGAAACTATTGTGATGAATCTAACTGATATGCCATTGCACCAATCCTTTCAATAATCACAAATGGTCTCATGTATATTAGTCTTAACTTCTTCAACTTGGATCACTTCCCCGAAAAGTCCCCATCTTCAAATACACATCATAGCTCTTTTTACGACCATGTGATTATTTCAGTATATCCTTGAGCAGTTTCTTTTTCTCCATCGCTTGTTGGATCATTTTTGTTCATATATCTCAGATCTTGTCTCTCCCCCACTTTTGTCCAACACAAGGGGTCCAAAAAGGTCTCCCAAACAGAACCTTGTATATGGACATTCCTATGCTTGAGTTGTAACTATTGGTGTTGGTGAACTTAACATGATATATACTTTTCCCACTTTACTTGCCATTCATGCACTATATATCCTCCAATGTCTTAATAATCCGCTCTGACTATCCATCAGTCTGTGGATGGTAAGATCTATTGAGGTGAACCTTTGTCCCCACTGTCTTTAGGAAGGCATGCTAGAAAATTGAAGTGAATTTTGTCTCTATTCGACACAATAATAATTGGAACTCCATGAAACCTTACAATATAATTCAAATACTTATGAGTAAGAAGATATATCTGCTCCATCCATCTTTTAAATCACAAAGAAATGATTGGACTTGGTGAGTCGGTCCACAATCACTTATATTGCATCTTTCTTCACTAAAGTCATTGGTATCATAGTAACGAAGACTATTATTAGCATGTCTCGTTTCTATTCTCGTAAGGGAAACCCTTAAAATTACCTGCTAGAAACTTTCCACTTCTTTTACCAACTAGTGTGTCTGACACTGATAAAACCACGTGGAAACGTCCTTATTCATATCGTTCCAATGGTATTACCTTTCCAAATCCTAATACATCTTTGTACTACCCAGCCGTATGTAAAATTGTGACTGGTGTGCATGCCTCAAAATATCACCATTCAGCTCCTTAGAGTATGTTACACTTACTCAGTTTCTGAACCAATAAGTGTCATTTATTGTTGTGCGGTATCCAACCACTTCCTTGTTGATCAAATTCCGTATGGCACTGTCATATTTTTGTGATTCCACGATGTTCCATGATAGGTCTGCTTAATCCAAAGCTTTAACCCAGTCTTGTCCTCTTACACAAAAATGGCGCACAAGTTCAGACTCGTTAAAGTCACTATAAGCTCTTGCACTTCCTTTGCTTTCGAAACATCCGTCCTCTGTCTCTCAAGGCACCAACCACCTATTTGGCCTTCCCAGGGTTCTACTTGATATCCAGATCATAATGGACCAACAACTCTACCCATTTTTCAAATTCAGATCTCCTTAGAAATGATATACTTCAAACTCTTACGGTCCGCGAATACTTGCACATTTTCCCCATATAAGTATGCCTTCATATCTTTAGGGGAAATAATACTGCTGCTAACTCTAGATCATGCGTAGGATAATTAACATCATGCTTCTTCAACTGCCTTGACGTATAGACTACAAGTTTCTCTTATGCATGAGTACACACCACAAACCCACTTATGATGCATACATGTAGACTAAAAATGGCATCTCATACCATGGTAGCACTAACATTAGCGTTTGAGTCAACCGTTCCTTTAACTGCTCAAATTTCTTGGCACAAGTTTCCGTCCCTCGAACTTGACATCTTCCCCGTCAATCTCGTTAGTGGCTTGGCCATGATGGCAAATCCCTTCACAAACTTTTGGTAGTATCCCACCAAAACTAGGGAACTACCAATTTCAATGGCAGTCTTGCGCATCGGCCAAATAATAATAGAGAATATCTTCTCTAGATCTATTGTTACTTCAGTTTGCGAAAACACATGACCCAAGAATCCAATAATACTCTACCAAAAACTGCACTTGCTTATCTTAGCAAACGGTTTATGGTTCCATAGCTTATTCAGAGCGACATGCAAGCCAATCATTCTCTTATAGGCTCCTTGAATAGACTAGGATATCATCGATGAACACAATCACACACATATCTAAGTTTCCAAAAGACATTGTTCATCAACTTCATAAAGACAGTAGGTGCATCAACTTCAGAAAGTCTAAAACTTTTGTCACTCTTCTTAACAAACATGACATGTGTTCCCCATGGTGAGTTACTCGGTCGGGTGAATCCTTTCTCGACCAAATTCATTAGTTTCTTCCTCAACTCAACCATCAATGCGCTAGCGCTAAAAGATATGTTACCTTTGACACGGCTTCCATTACAGACTCCAACTATATCGTCAAATCATTCTCTCATGTTGATGGGGTCATTGTAGCGGCCGAATATGTCTGCATCTCGACTGCCAGGAGAATGGCATCCAAACTCAAAAATTATACCTCTTATTTCATTGAAATTGTGGACAAGAATGCCTTATTCACCTTGCCAATCGGCTTCTCGTCTTACAACATTAATGTACTATCCCTCATTCTTATGAAGACTATATCCCCTCCTCCCTGGGAATATGAATGCTTGTTTATGCACATTACATTACTGCTTGGTGATGTGTAAACTAATCCATCCCCAAGATCAACTCATAACGGTTCAACTCCATCTTCATCAGCTTCCCTAATAAGCCAAAACATACTAGCATCATTGTCACATCCTCACAACACTCTCTTCTAGAGCTCTTTTTCGCATGATGGACTACAAAAAGGATTATAAGAGAACGTACTAACTGAAGGAACAAGAACTCAATTTCTCGACAAGTGCACAAGAACTGAAGGTGCCCTAATTTTAATCTTTAAAAAGCCCTCATTTATTAAAAACTTTTGAAGACCTTTGAAATAAGAATATAAACACTCTACCTACCCTAAAATGTCTAACCTAACATGACCGATTAGACTTAATCCCCACTTTGATACCAACATTTAAAACATCCATTTCAAATTTTCAACATCTCTATTAGAAACTCCCAAAACATAAAATTCTTATAAATCTATCTCAACTTCAAAACAAAACTAAGAAAATACTCAACTTACAAGTATTAAACAAAATCATAAAAAGGAATCCCCTCTCCCCAAAAATTTGGCACTACACCAAGACTTCTACTCCTGCAACTCCACAAACGTACATGCATAAAGGAAGGATGTGTAATTTTAATTAACCAGTGAAAACGGGTTCCAAGGAACCAAAAAACCAACTTAATCACAATACAACAAGCACAAGTCTTAAGTTAATATCACATTGTCATCATCACTCAAAAAGAGGCACTCATAACTCTCTAGTCTCCCTGGCTCCCCCCCCCCCCCCCCATTGATGCCCATAGAGTAAAACATATGTACATCTTTAGGTCCTTAAGTGGCTCTACCATTTTACGCCTAACCAGCACATGAAAAACCGTCACCAGGGTACATTACACCCCTTCCGACGATGAAAATACCAAACTGGATGATGCCCAAACAAAAAAATCATATCCTTTGGTACATTATCTTACTTGCTAAGATACCTACACATGGGAAACTCCCATTCACCATATCAATAATTACCATCCCCACATCATATAACCCTTTTCAATTTAAACGACATAAATCTCTATGTGCTCTTTTCACTTCAACATAAATAAATAACTATATTTAAATCCTTGTAATCTAAGCTGCTATGAACAAGAGACTAAATGCGTGGAAGATTTCGAGATAAGGAGAAGAACTCCACAACCAGTCCTCACCTTTTCTTATTTCCAAAAAACATATTATAATCTAGGAGAAAAGACAAGAAGAAGATCACACCACAAAAGATCTTCACACTATGATCCATGAGAAAAAGAGAAAGGGATATGGATTATATCTGCCACAATAGGTGACTTACAACCGCTAGAGAAGAGGAGGAGAAGAGAAGAAAAATGGTGGCGGCTTACCTCACAACCAGAGCTGGCGACACTCGGCGGAGTCTAGGAAGCGACGGCTCGGATGGATGGGGGCGATGGCTCCTCCATGAAGGCTCTGCAGCGGCTGGTTGGTCGGACGAAGGCAACAATGTCGACGGCTCGGAGATTCTTTAAGGCTTCACTACTTTGTGGATTTATGAGGAAAAACCTAAGATCTTTCCCTATTTATAGGAGAGGATGTGGGAAACCCTAGGTTTAACTTCGTTGTGTCTTGGAAAAATGAGTATGATCTAATTCTCTTGGGTTTGGGGTGTAACACTTGATTTATGATATAAGCAGTTCCGAAAATCCCATTGCTTTCAAAATTGTATTGTGAAATCCCACCGAACGTATCAAATGCTTTGGTGAAGTCTAGTTTTAAAACACACATAGAAGAAACCGAATATTTTGTGGTAATGGTTGGCTAATTCAGTCGCTAAAAACATTCTCTGTCTTTTTAAAAGAACACTTTGATTCAGCAGTATTGCTTCCAACAACATCACTTTCAATCTTTTTAAAAGCAACTAGATTTTGATCCGCGCTAAAGAAGCGCGGATACATATATTTTTTTTAAAAAAAAATAAATTTTGAATCAATATTTTTGTTTTTATAATAAGTTTGTTAATTATTCAACATAAGTTTTTAGTAATTGAATATTATGATGATTGTTTGTTCAATGCGGGAATGCACTGAATAAGTTAGTGTTGTTTAAAAATAATTTTGCAATATTTGCTTTTAATAAAAAATTATTATAAAGTTATTTTATATAAGCTTAATTTGTATTGTTTTGATTTTTTTATAGAACATCATATGCTCATATATGAATTTTATTTATATATTTAATATCTTAATAATTAAATTTATAATTTCATATGAATACAATAACAAATTTATAAAGTCAAAACATGATAATCCGTTCTTTGAACATTTTTGTAATGGTTAATTCATCTTTTCAACTTGTCTTCTAATGACTTTTTCAACACATCTATAATAGTCTTAATATTTTGAAATTTGACAAAACAATCCGTCAAAAATTGCAATCGAAACATCAAATGTAATCTAACCCATCATATGATCGAATAATATAAATATTGAATAATTTTAATATTTTATCAAATTAAATATATATAACCGTCTTTCAGTAGACAATGTTTATTATTAATAGTATAGATAATTGAAATTGATTAACCAATTTCAACCCGTTCTATAATGGTCTAAATATGAAGATTTTTTTATGTTTATTTTATAGATCAAAATGTAACTAAAATATGATAATCTATTAGTTTAACATTTTTATATTGGTTTAAGTTGATTTTTATGTTTTATAATTAAAACTGCCTAATTCATCATTTTAACTTGTCTTCCAATGAACATAAATATTTTTAAATATTTTTTATATTCGAAACAAATTAATTTATATATTAATCCATCATATAATAGTCTAAATATTTTGAAAATTTGATAAAACAATCCGTCCAAAATTGAGATCGTAAAACATCAATCGTAATCTAACTCATTATATATTCAAATAATATAAAATTGAACAATTTTAATATTTTATCAAATTATAATATATTAATTAAAATTGGTTAATCTATGTTTTTAACCCCACTTCCAATAGGCAAAGTTTATTTTTAATTTATAGATAACTGAAATTGATTAATCTTTTTAATCAGTTTTATAATGGTCTAAATATAAATATTTTATTTATTTTTGAGATCAAAATGTAACTAAAATATGATAATCTGTTCATTTAACATTTCTCCATTGGTTTAAGTTCATTATAATGTTTTTATAATTAAAATTGGTTCATCTTTTTAACTTATCTTCCAATGAACACAAATCTTTAAATTTTTTTATAAAAAGTAATAATATATATATTTGAACACATCTTATAATTGACTAAATATTTTAAAATTTTGATAAAACAATACTTTAAAAATTACGATCGTAAAAATATCAACTGTAATCTAACTCATCATAAATTCAAATAATATAAATATTAAATAATTTTACTATTTTATCAAATTAATAAAATGATAATTTGTTTTTAATAGTATAGATAATTGAAGCTGGTTAATCTGTATTTCAACCCGTTTTATAATAGTGTAAATATAAAAAAAACTTATAATTATTTTATAGATCAAAATACAACTAAAATTATTTTTAATAAGTTTTAATAATAAATAAAAATTTAGTAATTATTGTTATGAAGAAATCAAGAAATAAAATATTTTTGTAAGATTTTGTTATAATATGATATATATATATATAACAAAAAGATATTATGAATATATATATTTAATAAAATAATAAATTATAGAATATTTAGATTAAAATATAATTTAAAATATTTTACAATAAGTTTTATTTATAAATTCGAAATTAATAATTATTATGAAATTGAATAACATTTTTTATAAAATTTTATTATAATATAAGATATATATTTATATTTAAAATAAAAATATAGTAAATGATATCTAAATATATTATGAGTACTTTTTAGAATAAAATTAAAATATATATATATATATATATATATATATATATATATATATATGTTTAGAATAAAATCATTAGTTAGAGAATATCTAATATGACTCACAAATAGTTTAAATATATTAAACCCAAAAATAATCATAATAAATGACTAAAATATTTATTAATTTAAGACATATTATACATCAAGCAAATGTTAGTCTTTAATATACTCTATTGTTTTAATAGTATTGATTAGAGATTACATTGTACATAGAGTTCTTCTTACTTGTCCATAGACTTTTTTTTGGAATCAGCGTCAATATCGTTGCGTTAACTCCACTAAGCAAGAAACTGTTTATGAAGAAAGATTGGAGTGAAACGCGTGAAGGAGAGAGAGTGACTCTCTCTGCCTTCTCTCCTCCTTTCCCTCTTTTTTTGGTTACTCCGCCTTTTTCCGGTTTGCCTCTCCGCCGCCTCCCTCCTTTGGCGGTGTGAGAGGGCTAAAAAATTCCTCCTTTTGCATGGTCGAGCTTCATCTGCGGTGAGAATCTCAACCTCTTTTTCTTCACGGTGGCTTTCCTTCCGCGGCGGTGTGGTGAGTTCTGTGGCGGTGCGAGTTTCTGTCGGTGTCCTAGCTCTTTGAGGACGAGATCCGGCGTCGGCGGTGCTCTCAGTGTTCGGCGGTCCCTCCTTCAGGCTTCTCGGTATCGCTCTCTTCCGATTTGGTGTAGCGTTGGGTGGATCTAACGGTTTTAGAGGTGGGGTTCTGGCGAGTGGGTCTTTGGCGTGAGTCACCTCGGATGTCTCTCCGCTGGGTTGTTGTTGCTAGGGGACGGCGACTCAACTCGGTAACTAGTTTTCCCGGCGGTGTATTTGTGTCAAATAACCCTTTCCCCCTCTACCGGTGCTTTTGCCTCTAGCCGTTAGCTTCTTCCGCCTCCCTCCTGTCGCCTGCTTGCTTCTTCCGGTCGCGCCCTGTCGTTTTCGGTAAGTCTTGCGGTGGTTCTCTGGTTTCCACTGGCTTTGGCGATTGCTTTCGCCGCCTCTTCCCCTCTTTCCCTGCACGGCGTTGGATGGATCCGTGTCTGCGCTTCGGCGGCGGCGGCTCCAGCGTTTCTGTCGGCGAGATGGTCCTGTTTCTCGGCGGTCAGTGCGGCGTCTCCCTCTTCTCCGGTGGTGTCTGCGCCTCGGCGGCGGATGCAGCAGTTAGGGTTTCGTCTAGGGTAGTTGCTAGGGTTCTTTTTTGTTGGGCCTTAGTGGACTTCGGCCTAAGGGAATGGGGCTACTGTGATGTTGTAAAGGGTTTGGGCTTCAAATCGAGCCCATTATCGGAAGTGTAAGATGGGCCCAAAAAACAAAAAACAAACAAAAAATTTTAATAGAAGAATTTAGTCAAAAAAGAAAGATTGAACTGTTCCAACAGAATCTGAGCATGATTTGCTATCAAAGTTTTACTATGATTGTTTTTTTTTTCTCCTCAACATGCATTGTTATGTTATTTTGAAAAAAAAAAGGTTTAGGGATCGGGATTGTCAACAAAAAGTCGAGAACTAGGAAAAGCGGAGTAACGATTTTTATTAGAAAAATGAGATAATTTGGGTGAAATGTATTGAGTCCACAGTGAAATAATCTGTACAAAATTTCAGCTTGGAGGTATTTGAGTTTAGAACAAATGTTAGTGTTGATTGTAGGAGTTGTACTTGTCCTTGTCTTTTATTTTATACTCCAAACAAGTGCATATTCTGAAGCAATCAAATTATCTTGACAACAGAGAACGTCATCAACTTTACATGAACCATTCACTCCAAGGGAATGCACCATTTTAGCAGTAACATAAAATACAAACAAACAATAGAGAAAATAGTACAACTCCCACAGATAAATGAAGTCCAGGTATCTGATCTTCCAAGTAAACCACCTCAGGCAAGCCATCTGCTGGAAATAATATAGGTTTTCAAGAAATGGAAACCAGGTGCACTGGAGAGTTAACATATCATCCCGGGGAGTATTACGAAACACTAGATCTTGTTGAAACGGCAAGGCCTTTAGAGCCAATGACACTCAGAGACATTGACTAAAAGTGAAACTGACCCATCACAGATACAGAGTCATGCCTACAGTTGGAATCTTTAGTGTTCAGGGAAAGACTTGAGAACTGCGATTCAAGATCTTTGCTAGTAGCACGTCCGAGAGTTGCTGATGGTTTATGAGTTTGTTGTTGCTGATACAGAGCTCGTAGTCTTCCAATCTCATTTTCAAGCAACTCTTGTTCCACTGCATAATAGACAACTCATGACTACTTTTGCTACAAAATCCAATAGGCTAACAAAGCTTGCTCAGCTTATTATTATTTGTACCAAATAATTTCGTACTTGAGATCAAACTTACATTGTTTGATCAGCTTCACCTGAGCTATAGTTTCGAGTCGGTGCTTGAGAGCTTTATTTTCCATACTCAAAATAAGATTCCGCTGATTGAGAAAATCAAGCTCAGCTGAAACTTTGGACCCTTCTGCCTGTCAATACCAAAATAATCCATACTTTCAGTGCTCCTGAAATTGTAATTTAATAAATAAATCTTTCACAAATACCTGCAATGTTTGTACATTTCTTTCTAGCTCAGATATGTACCGGAGCTTACGGACCCGTGATCGTTGTGCAAATTGCCTGCGGGAAGCAGAAAATAACCATGTTAGTACAAAGATGTGAAGAACAATATCATAGATTGATTTGAATAGGTAAATAATTCAAGAACGAGTACATACTGTTTTATATTCTCAGCTTCATACGTCACAGGCTGAGGATTAGAATTGTTTTCCTCAGGAGAAAGAGTGTCTGCCGTTGCATCTTGAGACATATATGATGCTCCCATGTTTTTCCCAGCAACACCCTCTCGAGTGGAAGGTAGCCAACAAGCTACCAAAGAATCCCGCTCTTGAATTCCTCTTTGAGTGGTAGAGCTCGTATTCCTATAACTGAAATCATTTTGTAGAGTCAAACTTATATTTGTAGAATTAGCCACGTCTAGATAAGCATAAGAGTCACTTGAGGAACGCCTATGACCACATTTGCGAGCAGGGCTCTCTGGCTCATTGAGAAGATCATCAAGCCAGAAGGGAAGCTCGGAGGAAGTCCGCTGGTGGTGCGTTTTCTCACCATTAAGCTTGTGACCACCGTGCCTTGAACCACAGGGGATTTTGGGAGGGAGCAAAGCATTTTTCAAACTCCTAACACTCTCTGATCCCTTTGAGCCAGCCATCGCCACTCTTGCCTGCCAAAACAAAGCAGACAACATCAAGCAACAACAATTATAGAAACAGCATCACATTTATGTTTTCGTTCATACACACTTTGTTTTAAGCCTCATAAAACTAGCTAGTTACAGGGACTAATGATATCTCACCTCGACCAAACAAACCTCCTCAAAAAAAAAAAAAAAAAACCGAGAATCCATAAGAAAGCAAATAAACCCGAAAGTATATTAGCATATACAGATTCGTAAAACGAAAAACTAACCAGTGGGAAGAGATCCGAATCGAATCAAAAATCTGGAAAACAAAAGTTTAAAATGTTGACTCCGCCTTGTTCCGTTCACCGGAATCGTATTGTAGAAGGAGATTGAAGGAGGGTGGATGAGAGAAATTGTGGGGAATTTAGTCCTCAAAAGGTAAATCGACCCTTTTCGTTTTTCTTACTTTTAGTATTTAAAACATCATCCCGAATACTTTATCATTATTTTATATTTGCCCCATTTGTTTGTTTTCGCGGCTTTGCGATTTGAAAAGTTCAAATGACGAAGAAGATTGATCATGCCAAGTCTCATTTTGGTTATTTGACTAGTAATACTAATTAGCTCGTATATTTTTTTTTTAAATGCTAAATTAGTTCTCAACTTCTAATACAATGATGAAACCTTTTATATATCGTCTCTCTTCCCTATATATTAGACGGAAAAACCCATAAAAATACATAACTTTAATTACATTTGTGAGAAAACATACAATTTATTTTGGTTACTATGTAAATATCTATCATTTTTTGTTGTTTTTTAAATACTCAAACTTTCAAAATCGTGTATTTTAACACCAATTTTTAAACGTCGTCAATTTCATAAACAGAATAATTAACTAAATGTTTAGTTAATTAACTAATGTTAAGTTAAACAATACTCCCTATGTTCCTAATTGATTGATGTTTTAGGATTTTCACACATATTAAGAAGACAAATTAAAACATGTTCATAAATGCATCGTTTTTTGTTATTTACTGTTTTCTATAATTTTAAACCAATAACAATTTAATAAATTTTATTGTCTCTTTTAAAGTATACAATTTATCATCATTAATGGATAAAAAATACATAGAAAACATAAAACATCAATTTTTATGAACCGAGGGAGTACTAAAGATCGTTTTACCCTCACTTTAGTTTCTCCCCAAAACACATCAGCCCTAATTTACTCTTGCTTCATTCTCCCCCTCTGCAACAGTCCTCATCTCTCTTAGCTTCTCTCTCACTCCCTACGACTGTCTATGCTCACACGACATCATTCATGCTCGACCCTCGTCTACATCCTCGCTCGATCTCGTCTCAAAAGCCACGCTCGTGACGTAATTTTGCTCTCCGTCTCGCACAACGACAAAGATCGCATCTCAAAAGTGTTTCATTCTCTGATTAAGAGTTACAATCAATGTGGGTCTGCGCTGACAACGACAAATCCCCCAACTACGTAACTGCTAAGCAGTACATCGAGAATCACTACAGAGCTTAGACGAAGAACATCCATGAGAGGAAAGAGAGGTATAAATCGTCTCTACATCCGTCTTCATCTTCATTCGTTTTTCACTTTAGAGAGATTTGAGATTTGGAATATCCCTTTTAATTTTGATTTGGTTTTCGGAGACATTATTTAGGGAAAATTTAGCTGAGTGAGTAGCTCTTAACTTGTCCCGCGAATCCATTTGTTTTATCATTGATGATAATCACGCTGGTTACTTTGTTGTCTTGACATGGTTTGATTTCTTGCAGACGTTCGATCTTAGAAAGAAAGTTAGCTTCTTTTGGAGTGCCAAAGGAAGAGCAGATGAACATGATTAAAGATTTGGAGAGAAAAGAGACAGAGTTTATGAGGATCAAAAGGAACAAGATAAGTGTTGACGATTTCGAGATTTTGAGAATCATTGGAAGAGGTGATTTCGGTGAGGTTTGTACAACATATGCCTTTAATTTCTTTACACATTCTTGCAGTTCGAGCATAAACAACTTAACGGGGATACATTTTTGTATGGTTCTTTTTATAATGAGTATGGTACTGTTAATCTTATAAATAACTCAATATGACTTACAGGTCGCGTATGTTGGGGAAAAAAGTTAATCTTGTTTATCATTACGAGTTTGATGGTAATGATATTTGGCACCATTGTTTCTTTGATTATCAACTTATAGTGTAGTTTAGCTTTAATCTGGTGAATGCATGTGTTTTCTTCTGTTAATCTCATGATAGAAATTACATAGTTGCCTGATGAAACACATCAATAAACAAAATCTATGTCCCAACTGGTTTTAGGTAATCAATGCATGCTCCTCATGTTTTGGCTTGTAAAACGATGGTGGGTGTGATCGGAAAAGGACACATGAATGGTGTGATCTATGCGTTGGTCTCGGATTGTGGTGATCTCCGGTTTAGAGAATTGGTGGGAAGAGGAGATTCATTTGTGATGGTGGTAATTCATCGAATTCTAAATTAAAATGGCTTTGAAGAGCCTTGCAAGAGATACAATTTTAGGGTTCTTGTTATGGGAGTTATATGATCAGTATCTTAATTTTGTGATGATGAACCAAAACCCTTCCTGATAGAGTCGTCGCAATCCAAAAAGTGTATAAAAAATCTCACAAATTTGAGTATATATATTTGATTGTTTCTTCTTCTCAATTTGAATTCAGTCTCAGATTTTACCTCAACCAAAATCCATATCAAATTTATCTTAAAAAAATGAATAAAGTATCTATACTATTAAAACAGGTGACTGACCATGGTACATAAATGTTGTTTCCGAAATTTGCCCTTGATTTTATTAGGAATTGTATTATTCATTAAGGGTAAAACTGTAAAAAAACAATTTATATTTGATTTATTCATAATATCTTATAATATCTTTTGTTTTCCTTTTTCTATCCTAATCATATATAACAAAAATCTTTTTCAAAATTTTAATAAAATAATAATTAATTTCGAAATTAATATTAAAATAAATATTATAAATTATTCTTAACTAAAATTTAACTTAAAAAATAAAATCAAGCATAATTAAGTTACTAAATAAATTGGTACATATAATTATATAATTTAATACATAATTATTTTATAATTTATATAATAATTAAAATTAATAAATTATTATTAAAATAAGAAAGTAGTATATAATATTTAAATAATAGTTTAAACTAATAATATTATTGATAATCAATATATTTAACATAATATATTATATTTTATTTTTTCTATTGCAATAAATGTAACCAAGTATTGTTAATATTCTTTTCTATATCTACATATATATACTATAATTTAACTATGACTTTATATAAATTCGATAAGTAATATTATTCTTTATTATAAAATTATAAATATAAAATAAGTTTTGTTAATATTCTTTTCTATATCTACATATATATACTATAATTTAACTATGAATTTATATAAATTCGATAAGTAATATTATTCTTTATTATAAAATTATAAATATAAAATATTTTTATTCTGAAAAAATAGAATAAAAAAGAATATTGTTATTAAAATGTATGATAAGTTTGATTCAATTAATGTTTTTAAGATGACTGTTTTTAAAAGATTGTTTTAACAAGTTTTCAAAATAATTACACTACTATAAAATGCGTTGAAATATAAATTAATTTTTCATTAAAAAATTATTTAAAAATATTTATATTTATTGGAAGATAATTTCTTTTTGAAAAAATGGAAGACAAGTTAAAAAGATGAATTAACTAACTTTAATTATAAAAACACATTAAAATGAACTTAAATCGATCCAAAATGTTAAATGAACGGGTTATTATATATTAGTTACATTTTGATTTATAAAATGAAAATTAAAATCTTTATATTTAGACCATTATTAAACGGGTCAAAAATAGATGAACCAAATTTAATTATATATACTACTAAAAAAATGTCTACTAGAATACGTGATAGTAATATGTATTAGTCAATTTCAATTGATATATTGTTAATTTTATAAATATTAAAATTATTTATAAATTCATAATCACGCGTTAAATATATTATTTTAAACAAACAATTAGATATAACAATAAGTTAACTAAGTATTTATTAAAAATAACAATGAGTCACAACTACTAAAAATATAACTTAACAATATCAAAACAAAAATAAAACCTATTAAATTTATTTTCACATTTAGCACCATCTCATCATATTTTTTTATTTATTTAATATAGATTGGATTGAATAGCTAACAAACTCAATTTATAAAAATATAAATTGAAAATAAAAATATATTTTTAAAAGAAACATAAATCCGCGCTTCTTTAGCGCGGGTCAAAATCTAGTTATCTATTAAACTGATAAATTTAGTAAAATTAAGATATGGGTAAAATAGTCATTTCAAAATAATTAACTATTTTCCATTTAAAAAGTTAACCGTGTTTAAGTCAATCTATTAAACTTCTTAACTATGGTTAAACTTGGGTGTTAAAATACACGATTTTGAAAGTTTGGATATTTCAAAGAGAACAAAAAACGATAGATATTTATATGACAACCAAAATAAATGGTGTATTTCTGGCAAATATAATTAAAGTCATGTGTTTTTAAGGGTTTTTCCCTATATTATACATATAATTGTCGTGATTAAAAGAGAAATAATTGAGTGCTTACCTTTCTCTCTCCTCTCTAACCTCTCTTTAGAGCGACTAACATGATGATTTCCGGTTTTCTCCGGCCATCGGCGTCTCGTCGGTGGTCCGGCTGTTTATATTAGTTTCTTTGTCGTTTTGTTTGCTTTTTCTGCGGTTATCACCACCAATAAGCTTCGGCGTCGGTTTTCCTATGTACCTTATGACAACCGACTTTTGCTTCCGACTTAGTTACCAGACTCGTTTTAGCTTTCTTCTGGACAGCTTCTCTGTCCGTTTATCGATCAAGATCTAGCGAGGCTGCATGTTCGTCGACGACTCTGTTGTTGCTCTCCCCACCGCCCTCTCATCGTCAATCGGGATATGGAGTTGCTCTCCGGAGGGTTCTTTCTCCCGATCAAGTTGAACGGGATATGTAGAAATCGTCGACTCCGTTCTTTTCCGTACTGACCATGATGTGTTGGTTCATCACCCGTTACAAGACCCATATTTGATGCTTTGTCTGTGGTTGTGAGGAATCTCAATCCATAGATTCAATGGTCTCCGTCAATTTCGACTGGCTCTTGGTCGGCAGGTCTTACGGGATGCAGCGACAGAAGTTTCAGATGGCCGGAAATGTTCCACCGCCGTGCATGGTGCGATTGCGACACGTGGTCGATGTTTGGCTTGGTCAACAAACACATGTGGTGCTGTATCATAGCAAATTTTTCTGTTTTGATCCGTTTCTGTAATAAGCCTTCAGCACACTTTCCTTGTTTTTAATTTTATCTTGTATTCATGTAAAGTTTGTACTCTGCCCATTTAATGTTGGACCTTTATAAATGGAAGTATTGTGGATAAAAAAATTATTTTTTTACCCGATAGTAAAAGTTTTTTTTTTTATCGTCTAGAATACTATTCCAATCATGAGTGATATTTGATCTAATCATAACACTAAGAATCTTCTGATCAAAATCAACACTATGATTCAACTACCTGGAGCACCTACGATTACGATGAACAGCTTCACGAACAATGACTCCATGGTTCAGCTCTCCCCTGCAACACTTGATCTACGACGAACGGCTTCACATGTACCACACCTACGATGGACAACTCTCCCGCAACACATGAGACCATGATGGCTGGTAAACTGCATTCTCTGGGAATCGAATTCCAGATCTGATGTAGAAGCCTTTAAACCCTTGACCACTGGGCCAAGAGGCTTCCAAGTTTTTTTTCTTTTAAAAAGGTTATATATAATATACAAAAGAGCATAGAAAGACAAAGACATTAATCTAGTTACAATTTACACGTCATAAACACTACACAAAGCAAAAGAGGATCTTTTGTCGAAGATCATGTTTTAAGCATATGGGCCATTTATTTATTAATTTTATTTTATTTATATAATGATTGGTGAGTTGGAATTGATCTGTTACCTAACTTAAAGTGCCACAACATGGGCCAAGTTGATGATCAATATAAATAAGAACTGAAAATTAAATGTTATTTTATTAAATTTATATATTATTTATATCTTTTATCGTTTCACAAAATGACAAAAACAAATACAATCTAAAACTGTTATATTTTCTCCAACATGTCTCTCAGAAAATTAAATCTAATTTTCTTGTTCCCAATCCAGTCTGTGGCGGCCCCTATCTTTCCACAACCTTATGATTTTTATTTATTCATCGTTAATCGATGTGTTAACTAATCATTAATCACTTCATATTATAAATAATCCTACTTGTTTATGTACTTTATGTAATTAACACCTTACTTTTTGTCTGCTTTTTCTTGATCCAATATTTTTGTATTATCCATGCATATTAATGAAGCTTCCGTGTATAATAGTAAAAGGTAAGTGGGACGAGATGTATAATAAAAGGTAACCGGGACGAGAAAGAGACAGATCATCACTGAGTCAATTGCACCTAATATATTTTATTTGTAAAGTAATAGCATATTTTATTTGTAAAGTAATAGCAATTTTATATTTTTCCAAAACCTTTTTCAATTTTGTATCTTTGTAAATGATTTTTTGTGTGTGCAATGTCTATTTTAACCCTACTCAAAATACTAACTAAATTTATTATAGTTAGCTTGTAAAATAGTTAGCCTTAAAGATCCTTTTTGAATTAGATCAGATAGTTTCTAATTATTCTAAACTAGTTAGATTTTTTTTCTTTTGAATCAGATTGCAAATTGTTTTTGTCTTAGCTTGGCAAAGAAAACAAATTCACGAAAGGCAAAAAACGGGGGCGAGATGCGAAGTCGATGTCACTGTTCATGGCCTATGAAGGGCGTCTCCCTCCGTAGGAGATGTGTCTATCTGGAAGAGTTTTCGCCGGTAAAATCAGCCTCCTCTTCCACTAAAGTAAGCTCGCTGCCGATTATGATTGAGATTTGTATTTTACATTGTCATCGAGTTTTATCATCTTCCCAGGCAGGAGATTTAACTAACTGGAAAAGATTTCATCGGTGAAAACAACCTCCTCTGCTTAGATTGCTTCGTGGACCTGTTGTCATCTAACCGGTCATTCTCGTTTTCAGTCAGTAACAATAGATTCAGACGGAAGAGGAGGCTGTTTAAAGCGGTATTGTACAGTGCCGCTTCGTGTTAAGGTGGATAGGTTCTAATGAGGTAGAACAGGGCAATGGCAAGAACAAGTTTTCGCCGATGGTGGATGGCAACGAGTTTCAACGAGTTCATCACAATGCCTTCATATCATCCTTTTTTGTTCGCCCCTTTGAACCGATTTGGATAGCGAGTTTTGAATAAATATGGATAGCAATTATAAATTGCACACGAATCATAATGATAGCGCTGTAATGCTAGTTTCTGATGTACTGATACAATCAGGTTTTAATCCCTAGATCTACACTGCAAGTGCACAGTCGTGACTAGTATTATATAGGGTATCGAATCCATAGAGACTCTAGACTCTTGCGATAGATTATAGAATTTCAGGTTAAGCTAGGTAGAAGCGGTAGAAAGCAGTAAATCGGAACAGAAAGCAAGTAAACAGTTTGTAAATCAGAAGGCGAAAGCGCCAGGTCAAGAGAGTTCCCAGGAAATCAGGAACATAAGCTAATCAATCAATCGAGATCTAATTAAGAACTGTTCTAGAACTAGAATCACATAAATATAACAGACCAACTTTCGTTGCGAATATTATTTATGTCTAACAACCTAACAAGCCAACTTTCGTTGCGAATCCTAGAGTTCTAGACAAGCATTAATCTCAAGTTCTTTCGTTCACAATTCTCCTAAGCCAAATTTTTTTTCGAATAGTCAAATTGCTTATCTAAGTTCTTTCTAGTTAATTAATCAACTGTCTTGCAGAAATCAACCTAACATCAATAATCTAAGTGGCCAATTCAGATCAAGCATTAAGAACAACCCTAGATAAAGAACTAATAGATATGAATCCCTACAGATTGATCAACCTATAATTCCATGAAATCCCTTGTGAGAATCCCTAAACCTAACATGTAAACTACTCAGACATGATCAATGAAACATAAATCATAATGAATAGAAAACCAAATATCATAAAAGAGAACCAAAGAATATGAGTTCCAAATCTCTCTCTCTGAATAAAAGAATGTGTAAGTAAAGCGTAGCCTAAACAAGTGGCTAAAAACCCTAATATAATGATATAAACTCGGCTGGGGCCTTTTTGCAAATCTGGGAAGTTTCTGGGCAAAAACTGTAATTTCAAAATCGACCACTGCGCCGACCATGTGCAGAACTGCGTCGACCACTGCGTCGACCATGTGCAGAACTGCATCGATCGATGCAGTGCGAAAACGCAGCCAGTGAACTCTGTGAGATCTCTAAATAGTGCATAATTGACCCAAATGCTTTCAAAATGTCCAATTAGGCTCCAAATGTCCTTAAACCTGTAAAACACCTGAAAAGACTCCAAAACACATAGAAATACTCGATAACAAAGACATATACCATGGTTAAAAGTCCTAAAAACCATGATATATCAACTCCCCCACACTTAGCTTTTGCTTGCCCTCAACCAAACAGAAAACCAAGATCAGGAGAAGAAGTTTGAAAACTTCAAAAACTCGTTTCATCGTAGAAGCACCACACTCAGATTCCCCTTAGTAAGCCACATGAAAATGAACCTGCAACATCAAGACCAACATATACTTCCCCCACACTTAGCAACTATCCTGAGTAAACTCCACAATCACATTTAGAGCATCCAAATTCACCATACTGACTTCTATAAGCTAATAAGTGCGGTCTAACCTATGGAGTATCGATCAAAGAACACATGGATTCTTACTCTATTAGCATCTGACCACTCAACTGTTGCTTCTGGTTCCTTTCTTCTCTTTTCCCTTCCTTAGCACTGATTTTTCCCCACTGGGTATCATTTTATTTTTTTCTATCAGTGCTCTTCCCTTATTGGGGTATACTTTGGACATGTTTCCAGGGATGCACAGGAGGTAATAGGGGTCTCTACCACTCCCGCGACCACTTCGAAGCTACTAGCTTATCCTCAGTTTATCTCTCTTTTTTTTTTTTACTTTCAAGGATGGGGAGATGGGAACCATAGTCAGACATGTTTACAAGCTGTGCCAAAACCAACAGAGGAATCCGACTCGAAGTATACCAAGCCCATAGGAGAGAAAATTAAGTCAAGTTAAAGGTGAAGTCAAGTAATGGATTCTAAGAATACCTGAAGTGATATGGGTGTCCTCAGTAGGCTGGTCTGTGTTGGGTTTTCTAATAGTCATAGATCATCTGCAACTCATCCAATGGTCACTTAAGTTCCTGCAAGTGTGGTAATCTCCTCAAAAAGTCTTTGTTTCCTACTCAATTTGACTCAATAAAACAAATTTGGACTGACTCTAAGAAAACAAAAAGCGTGCGTCAGTAGCTACCTCCCCCACACTTGAAACACACTGTCCTCAGTGGTGTCAAGCCCAGGCTTGGTGAGAAAAGAAATCGGAATGAAAACAAACCGAAAAAGAAGGTCAGAACACTTACTTGTCGTCGGCCTGTGTCGATCGATGCCACTAGGGTGTCGATCGATGCAAGGCGAATATGCCCACGGTTATGTAGATAACCAGTGTCTGAACCGCAATTGAATCGGCAAACCGTACATCGCAACTGTGTCGACCGATGCACTATGTGTGTCGATCGATGCAGTGCGATTCTGCCTGTTTCTCACGCCTTTGAACACACAAAAATTGAAAATCAAAAACACTAAATCAAAACGAAAAATGAAAAGAAAAACGAACCTACTAGTGGGTTGCCTCCCACTCAGCGCTTGTTTAAAGTCAATAGCTTGACTATGGGAAGGAGATCGGACTTATGGAGGATTCAACAGAGACTTGGAGTGTCTCTGTGAATTTCTCCTCATCCAAGGTGGTGTATATGCTGTTGGATCATGAGATTTCCCAAGGAAAAAGCGAATAGAACCAGGGTGGGAGCGAAGCTTGGGTGGGATTCTGCGTTTTCCTGCATTCAAAGCTGATGGATTAGGAGATTTGAGTTTAGAAGATCCATACCTTTGCTTTGGTGGAAGAGACAGATTTGGAGCTTTCTGCTTAAGAGCAGTTGCAGGATCTGAAGATGTTAGAGCAAGTTCATGGTGAACTCCCATCTTCTCTTCTCCAACAGGAATCTCTGGTTCCACTTCCACACTAAAGCTCTGTCCATCGATGGTGAATTTGTTCAGCTTATCCATCTTGAACCGCAAAGGATTGTCTCCCAGGTGGAGATCAATCAGACCATGTCTCACATCAATCACAGCTCCAGCAGTAGCTAAGAAGGATCTACCAAGCAGTAGAGGATCATCAGGCTCAATCTCATACTTCAGCACCACAAAGTCTGTTGGAATAAAGTGGTTTCCAACTCTGAGAGGGATATTCTCAAGAACTCCTTCTGGATATCTCTTTGATCGATCGGCTAGGACAAGAGCGATCCTAGTGGGCTGGAAATCCATCAGTCTCATTCTCGCAGCCACAGAGTATGGCATGAGATTCACACTTGAGCCAAGATCACACAAAGACCTCTTGAATCTGTCTTTGTAGATAGAACAGTCTAACATAAAACCCCCTGGATCTTTTAGCTTCTCAGGAATCCTACCATGAATAACAACATCGCACACTTCAGAGACCATCAAGACACCTTCTTATTCAGTCATGTTACTAGAAATTAGGTCTGTAACACATCTCCTTACCATAGGAATGTTCTTAACAGCATCAATCAATTGAGATTCAGTTAGCTGTTCTCTCATCATCTCCATGCACTTTTCTAACTGAATCTCTTGCTTGGACTTCCTAGGGAAAGGAATCTTCGGTTTGTAGACTCTTTCTTCAACTGCAATCGGCTTCTCTGGAGAGACTGGCTGCTCACGCCCATGGTGTCGATCGACACTAAAATGGTGTCGATCGATGCTGACACTCGAAATTTGTGTCGACCGACACACATCTGTGTCGATCGACATAGTATCTTCATCTCGAGAATGTCTCGGATTTTTCAGCTCCCAAGCCTTAGTATCTTGATTCTGCTCAGCTCCATCTTCTGCCAAAGCTGTCTTAACATGTTCTGTCTGTATACTGGCTTCCACTTGCGTTATCCTAGCATCCAGATTATCAACTCTGCTTGTCAAAGTCTCCAATTTTCCACTCAGATCCTGATACATGAAGTCCATCTTTCCATTCAGATCTTGTGTCATCTTATTCTTTCCAAGAAGTAGCTGCTCAAGCATGGACTCAATCTTTGTATGTTCATTGGATGGGGAGGCTTGGTGAGATGAATAGCCATAATCATTCGATCTCAGAGCTTGTCTCTGTTGATTTTTATATGTCTGTCCATGATAATCAGCTCCATCTATATAATTCACCTCTGCAAATTCTTCAGCTACTGCATCAGATCGGATTTGCCTCTTCCTAACTAGGATGCTGTGGACAGAATCCACCTTGTCCCTTATATCAGCTATCTGCAAGCTATCATTTCTGCCACTAGATCTCTGCTTCTCCTTGTCAGCATTCTTGACACTATTGCTAGTTATCAAGTTCTCAATAAGCTCTTTAGCTTCCTCTGGAGTCTTGGTATAGAAGTTCCCATCACTTGCTGCGTCCATAGCTTTCTGATACCAAAAGTCAAAACCTCTGAAAAAGACACATAAAAGCTGTACCTCAGAGAAACCGTGGTGTGGACAATCTCTTTGGTACCTTTTGAATCTCATCCAAGCTGCCTTAAAAGACTCTGTAGGTTCCTGCTTGAATGTCAAGAGGTCATGTCTAAGCTGTTCGGATCTAGCATCGTCATAAAAGTGTCTAAGGAACTCCTTCTTGACTGCATCCCAAGTGGTCAAAGATCCTGGTGGTAGCTGTTTCAGCCAGTAAGTTGCTTCCCCTTTTAGAGAGAATGGGAAGAGCTTACAGAAAAGATAATCTGAAGAGACTCCCTCAGCCTTGATACTGCTAGCCAATTCCTCAAATGTGTCTATATGATCCATAAGATGCTCGCTAGAAAGACCATGGAACTGATGCTGTCCAACCAATGCGTAGTACCCTGGTTTCAGCCTGAATTCAGCTCTGGAAAACGGAGGTGGTCGAATCGCAGACCGATTAGCATAGAATTGATCCGGTCTGTTATAGCCACCAAGTGTCTTCTTCTGACCAGCCTCTTGTTGTGTAGGTTCCGCGCCCACGACAACCTCTGGTATGATGGGGTTTCCTTCCCCATCCAGTTTCTGACCCTTCGCGTTGCGTATATGACCCTCTTGGTCTCATAAAATGTAGTCCTCACCGCAAATCAGAATTATAGGTTCCATAGAGAGAAACCTGCTAAACGTTCAAGTGCTCGGTATCTCGGTCGCTTTGTGTCAATAGATGCAGGAACAGCGTCGACCGATGCAATGCAAAAACGATGTCGATCGACACACATAACCGTGTCGATCGATGCAGTGCGATTACAGACGTACCTGAAACGCAAGAAAAAGAAAAATTAGTAACAAAAACGAAAAACCTAGTCTAAACCCTAAGTTCAAATCTATCGAAGACTCAAAAGAGTCCCCGGAAACGGCGCCAAAAAATTGATACGATCAGGTTTTAATCCCTAGATCTACACTGCAAGTGCACAGTCGTGACTAGTAGTATATAGGGTATCGAATCCACAGAGACTCTTGCGATAGATTATATAATTTAAAGTTAAGCTAGGTAGAAGTGGTAGAAAGCAGTAAATCGGAACAAAAAGCAAGTAAACAGTTTGTAAATAAGAAGGCGAAAGCGTCAGGTCAAGGGAGTTCTCAGGAAATCAGGAACATAAGCTAATCAATCAATCGAGATCTAATTAAGAACTGTTCTAGAACTAGAATCACAGAATTATAACAGACCATCTTTCGTTGCGAATATTATCTATGTCTAACAACCTAACAAGCCAACTTTCGTTGCGAATCCTAGAGTTCTAGACAAGCATTAATCTCAAGTTCTTTCGTTCACAATTCTCCTAAGCCAAATTTCTTTGCGAATAGTCAAATTGCTTATCTATGTTCTTTCTAGGTAATTAATCAACTGTCGTTGCAGAAATCAACCTAACATCAATAATGTAAGTGGCCAATTCAGATCAAGCATTAAGAAAAACCCTAGATAAAGAACTAATAGATATGAATCCCTACAGATTGATCAACCTATAATTCCATGAAATCCCTTGTGAGAATCCCTAAACCTAACAGGTAAACTACTCAGACATGATCAATGAAACAAAAATCATAATGAATAGAAAACCAAATATCATAAAAGAGAAACAAAGAATATGAGTTCCAAATCTCTCTCTCTCTGAATAAAAGAATGTGTAAGTAAAGCGTAGCCTAAACAAGTGGCTAAAAACCCTAATATAATGATCTAAACTCGGCTGGGGCCTTTTTGCAAATCTGGGAAGTTTCTGGGCAAAAACTGTAATTTCAGGATTTTTGTGTGCAGAACTGCGTCGACCACTGCGTCGACCATGTGCAGAACTGCATCGATCGATGCAGTGCGAAAACGCAGCCAGTGAACTCTGTGAGATCTCTAAATAGTGCAGAATTGACCCAAATGCTTCCAAAATGTCCAATTAGGCTCCAAATGTCCTTAAACCTGTAAAACACCTGAAAAGACTCCAAAACACATAGAAAGACTCGATAACAAAGACATATACCATGGTTAAAAGTCCTAAAAACCATGATATATCATGTACAAATATGTTGTTCTCTCTCATAGCATATGATGTAAAATCCAAATGAACTATCCATCACTTTTTGTTTTTTCGATATATTTATAACTATCCGTAAATACTATACCCAATGGATAGTTTTTCGATATATGTTGGGAAACTAATTTTGTAACCCTAAAACTGTCTTGTCGACCAGTTCTTCTACAAAGCTATCTTGTCATCACTTTTTAACATTGGTATCTTATATATATGTATGATATATGTTCATTCTACTTATTGAACCGGTTATAAGAAATAGTCCACCCAGTTGTTCGAACGCACTCTTCACAATTATGAGTTTCACGTCTACTTCAGCTACTCCTACTTCTGAAAAACCATTACCTTGTAGGTCTATAGGCGTCGCAGCACCAACCATGTGCTTGTGTGGCGAAGACATCGAAGTAGGATATGGTACAACTCCTTCCAATCTTCATCGCAGGTTGTTCAAATGCCCCGAAGCTATCCAGGTTAGTTGCAAACCGGATTCCACTCTCTTTTGTATATTTACTTTCTTTTTTTCAGTTTTTTTTAAACCCCGTTTTCCCAACAGCACCCAGATGAAGGCCACTTAAGCGAGTGGGTGGACGACTCCATTATGAAAGAGGTTGACAGGATTGCCAAAGATCTCAAAAAAAATCGAGAAACATCAATGTTCTAGAGAAGTGGTCGAATTCGGTTGGAGCCGAATTCGAGATCAAGATAACAAGAAAAATCTCAGTTGAGGTTTGATAGGTCTATAAGTTTTTAATCCTATTATACTGCAAGTGCACAGTTAATGCAATTATAGTATAAAAGGTATTGAATCCCACAGAGACTCTCAACCTTACGATAGATTTAGAACGGTCAAGTTAAACTAGGAG
Source organism: Orychophragmus violaceus (assembly GCA_030180135.1). Classification (NCBI taxonomy): domain Eukaryota; kingdom Viridiplantae; phylum Streptophyta; class Magnoliopsida; order Brassicales; family Brassicaceae; genus Orychophragmus; species Orychophragmus violaceus. The sequence goes on from CM058235.1 coordinate 63,753,736, forward strand.
AAAGTAATGAGAAACTAAAAAGCAAGCAAAAAAGTAAATCAGGTAGCATGAGTGGTTTGTGTTAAATTGACACGAAAGTGTGATTTAGAATCTGAACTATTTAGGTTGATCAAATGAATTACTCGCAAAGAAATTTGGTTTAATTGAATTGTGAACATATCGAACCTGAACTTAAGGCTAGTTTAATCTGTTAGGAATTGCAAAGAAATTTGGATTTCTGCTATTAGACTTAGAGAATTCTCACAACGAAAGTTTGTTAGTTCTATATCCGTGTTTGAGTTCTAGAACAGTGCTTAATTTGATCCTGACTGATTATCTGATCTGCTTGTCTGATTTCCTGAGAACTCCTTAGACTTAGCGCTTTGAGTTGATAGAGTCTAGATTCTAAGTGATCAAGTTAGAAACTAGTGTTAAGCATAATTCAGGTTGAAGAACAAATATGATATGAATCCTTAACTGATAAATAAATCTAGCAAGTCATGAAATCCCTAATGAGAATCCCTAAACTTAACTATGAATCTACTCAGACATAGATAATGAAAACATAATCAACGAATAATTAGATTGCATAAAAGAGTAAGAAACAAAGGGGTTCGAAATCTTCTCCAAAAGCAGGAAGCAATACAGGTTCAGATCAGCCCCAAAAAGCTCTAAAAACTCTCAGCTCAAAGTATGAAAGCGTATCTAAAAACTGATGTAAAAACCTAATTATAAAGGCCTAATCACGACTGGGGCTTCTTTGTAATTATTGGAAACTTCAGGGCCAAAGTGTAATATCCATATTCTTCATTAAACCGCCGAAGATAAGCCCATCTCGCTCGTGTGTCGATCGATGCACAATGTGTGTCGATCGATGCAGATCTCTGTTTTGGACAGTGAACTCTATCTCTCGGGTCAAAACTCCAAAATGCTCCAGAAAGCTCCATAATCACCAAATCCGCTCCAAACGTGCATATTGTTGGGAATGTCCTGAAATCTATTGTACTTGCTCTTAAGTGAAAGTCGTATTGTCGAGATGAGACAATCATATGACACTAGGCAGTCATAATGCTTTTCTAGAAGCCACTTATGATCAATGAGTTTAGAACTCATTGCTAGTGTTATATGATCCTACAGGGTCACACACCTAAGCAAACTGGACGTAGTATACGAGGTTGATCATTAATGTAATGATCTGATGAATGCATATTTGATATGCATTCGATACCAATTTTCTGGGGCAGTGTCGATCGATACATCAAGTGTGTCGGTCGACACAACTCGCGAATTGCCAGATTAAAATCGGTTTAATCGTTGGTTAATTCGGTTGTGGTTTAAGTCGACATATATAAGATATATGGTCGACCTAAACACTGATCTAACCTAATACACAGCCACCAGAACGGTAAGAGAAACCTCTCGAGAGATCTGATCTCTAAAGGCATTAGCATCCCTCCTGTTCAGTTTGTGTGCGTGTGGATACCAGTAGAGGCACATCGTTTGAGGTGATTCGTGATCTTGATTATCTGCAAAACCTTCCGCTGCTAATAACCAAGTAATCCTGAGATCCTAATGATTCGATTATATGAACCCTAGATCCTAGGCCTGGAATTCATACTAGGATTGCCTAATTGGATTAAGATCTGCTAGAAATTCCTTCAGTGGTATCAGAGCCTTAGGGTTCCATTGAATCTGTAGCATGTTGATTAGATTAGTTGAATCTGGATCTCTGTATAGTTGATACAAACATGCTAAAATTCGTTTTCATGAAAATCTAGTTTTAGGTTTTTTGCTTGAAAAATGATTAGGGTTTATGGCCCTGTGTCGATCGACACCAATCCGGTGTCGGTCGACACGGAAGGATGACCCGAATAAATCTTAGGTTTCGCCTAGTGTCGATCGACACAAGAGTTGTGTCGGTCGACACAAACCTCGCGAATTTGATAAATCGGTTCAATTGGATTGGACCGGTTATCGAGCTTGGTTAATAACGGTTAAACGCTAAGAACGGTTTATTGCGATTGGTTTGATTAGGTTAGCATCGACCGACACTAATGTAGTGTCGATCGACACTGACTGGTTATCATAAAACCGGATCAATTGGATTGATCGGTTATCGCAAATTGGTTTTGGTTAACCTGCATCGATCGACACTAAAGTAGTGTCGGTCGACACAAGGTCCGATGGTTTAGGTTATTGAATCTGAAATCACAGAACCAAACCAAAATGAACCATTTTAATTAGAAGAATTAAAACATAATAAAACTGAACGTTTTAAAGGTTCCGTTCCTCAACCAAATATCAAGTGACCCTTGATGTCTTTCCAATCTTGTCAACTGTCAAGGCTCATTTCATTGTGCGATAGATTTGCAGTGCAAGGTGTCCACAATTACTTGAGTAAGACAGGAGGTAATCGTGTTGATGGACTTGCAGTGCAAGACATCAACAATTACATGACTGAAGAGATTGGTTTACTTGACTGGGCCATCAAAATCGTTTTGGGCTCAGAGACATCAAGTGGATTGGGCATGAGATGTCGATCCACAACCAAGAGTTATATTGGATATAACTAGCAAGGTTGTTGCTTACCTAGATAGCTAAATTTTGGGTGCTAGCCAGTGGCTCACTCAAGTTTAGTGAAATATGGGTCTTGGATCATTATATTCATTTGAGGAAACATTGTTTGAATATAATGCGAGTTTTCTTAATTGTTAAGACTTCTCATTTCTTGAACATCATAACTAAACCTCCCTTGTTTTCCAGCTATGTCTAGCACAAACCATCGTAACAATTTCTCCCTGCGATCCGTCCTTGAGAAGGACAAGTTAAATGAATCTAACTTTCTTGAATGGTATCGGAACTTGAGAATTGTTCTCAAACAGGAGAAGAAGGACTATGTCCTTGAGAAAGTTCTCCCCAAGAAGTACCGAGCCAATGCCTGGCAGTCAGATAAGGATGCTTGGGATAAGCATTCTAATGATGTGGTGGATGTGAGTTGTCTCATGTTGGCTACCATGAACTCGGAATTGCAGAAGCAATATGAGTACGTGGAGTCGCCAATAGAGATGATCACTGGCCTGAAAAGTATGTTTCAGGAACAGGCACAAACTCAAAGATACCAGACGGTTAGATCTCTGATTGAGTGCAAGATACCAAAAGGCGAACCAGTCAGTCCTCATGTCATTAAGATGATGGGTTATATTGATAACCTGGGGAAACTGGATTGTCCCATTAGCCAAGAGTTGGCTACTGACATCATTCTGCAGTCACTGCCGTCAAGCTATGATCAATTTGTTATGAACTATAACATGAACAACTTGACAAAGACGTTGACTGAATTGCATGGGATGCTTAAGACTGCTGAACCTAACATCAAGAAGGACACCCCAGATGTACTTATGGTACAAAAGGGTAAAAGGTTTAAGAAACTTGGTAAGAGCAAAGGTGATGGAAAGACGAGCTCGATTGTGAATCCAAGCGAGTCTGGCCATGCTCCTAAGGTTAAAACCAGTCCTTCTGAAGATGTTAAGTGCCATTATTGTAATGGTTATGGGCATTTGAAAAGAAACTGCAATAAATTCTTGGAAGATTATGAGAAGCTGAAGAAGACGTACGAGACTTCTTCTTCAGGTATTATGCTATAGAAGTAAATGTTACTTCTTATAGTCCTACTTGTTAGGTATTTGATACCAGCTGTGGTACTCATATTTTGTGAAAATGTGCATGGCCTGAGCAAAAGTAGGACTATGGAGAAAGGACAAGTGGATCTATGCGTAGGAAATGGAGCAAGAGTTGTTGTATTAGCCGTAGGAGTATTTCATTTGTTTTCTTTTATGGCATGTTTTGAATTTAAAACTGCTACTATGTATCTGCTATGAGCAGAAACATTATTTCTATTCCTTGTTTGGATATGGAAGGATATCAGTTTTCAAATTAAGAATAAGTGTTATTCGTTTGATTACAATGATATATTTTATAGTAGCAATCCATTAGAGAATGGACTTTATGTTCTAAACCAAAATGTGCCTAACTATAACATTAGTACCAAGAGATTCAAGTCAAATGATAAGAATCAAACTCTTTCTCTGGCATTGTCGTTTTGAGCCACATAAATGAGAAACAGATTCAGAAGCTCCATTGTGATGGGCTTTTGGGCTCATTTGATTATGAATCATAATGAGTAAAGTGAATCTTGTTTATTGGGTAAAATGACGGAGGCCCCTTTCAACAAAAGTAGTGTCGATCGACACAAACGGTGCGTCGGTCGATACAGGTTGCGAACGATCAAAATGAAAGGGCCAGTAACTTATTGGGCTTTGTACATCCGGATGTGTATGGCCCGATGAGCACAAGTGCTAGAAAAATCTTCAGTACTTCATTACCTTACTGATATTTTCAGAAGGTACAGTTATGTCTTATTAATGAGACATAAATCAGAATCTTTGAAAAGTTCAAAGAGTTCCAGAATGAAGTACATAGTCAATTTGGCAAAAGTATTAAAGCTCTACGATGAGATCATGGAGGTGAATACTTAAGTCAAGAATTTAGTGATCATCTGAGAGATTGTGAAAGTGTTTCACAATTCACTCCTCCTGAATCGGACTTTATTAGATATGGTTCGATCAATGATGAGTCACTTAGACCTTCCATTATCCTTCTAAGAATACTCTCTAGAAATGTCTGCGTTTACATTAAATAGAGTTCCATCAAAATCAGTTACAGAGACACTACATGAGATGTGGACTCTAAATGTTCATGATTTGTCTTTCATGAAGATTTGAGGTTGTAAGGCTTATATAAAACGTTTAATCTCTGATAAGCACACACCCAAATCCGATATGTGCTACTTCATTGGTTGTCATAACGAAACTGAGGCATGATACTTTTACAACCGGTCCGAGAACAAATTTTTCGTTGCTCGGAACCATGTTTTCTTGAGAAAGATTTTCTTTCCAAGAAGAACAGTGGGAGTAAAGTACAACTCGAAGAAATTCGAAAAATCACAGGAAACTGCTCAACCTGATGAGGAAGAGCAGCAGTTGGATCTACAAAGAGTTGTAGAACCTGCAACTGTGGTGCCTGAGGTTTGCAAGGATCTGGTGAATGTATATTCGATATACATTCAAATGCGAGTTTCTGAAGAGGTGTCGATCAACGCAAAAGTTGTATCGATCGACACAGATCGCGAACCAAAATATTTTGGTTTATGACTTAATTAACTACGGTTTGAATCTTGGTTAATTAGGTCGTGGTAAAAGTATACATATGAGATATGTGCACGACTTTTACACAAAACTGAAGCTCGCAGATCCAAAAGGATCCGTCACGAACCCGAGAAATGTGAATTTCTCGTAACCAATTATCGTGATCTATTGATCATTGAAAGTGACGGGCCTGCGAATTTTGAAGAAGCAATGATGGGCCTTGACTCCAAAAATGGCTGAAAGCCGCTGAATCCGAAATGGGATCCATGTCACAGAACCAAGTATGACTTGGGTTGATTTACCCAATGGTGTAGAAGCCATTGTGAGTAAATGAATTTTCAAGAAGAAAAGTTGACATGGATGGTTATATTCAGATGTACAAAGCTAGGTTGGTGGCAAAAGGTTTCAAGTAAATTCATGGTATTGACTGTGAAGAAACCTAATCCCAGACACCATGCTTATGTCCATTCGGATTCTCCTAGCTACCGCCACTCATTATGATGACGGGCAGATGGATGTGAAAACAGTTTTCCTTAATGGAATTCTGGAAAGGGATGTGTGCATGACACTACCTGAAGTTTTCATTGATCCTAATGAAGCTAGGAAGATATGCAAGCTTCATCAATCCATTTATGGATTGAAGCAAGCATCTCGGAGTTGAAATCTTCGTTTTGATAAAGCAGTCAAAAGGTTTGACTTCGACAGGAACGAAGAGGAACCGTGTGTTTACAAGAGGACCAGTGGGAGCGCAGTTACATTTCTAGTATTGTATGTTGATAACATACTACTTCTCGGAAATGAAGTTCCATCGTTTCAGTCTGTTAAGACCTGACTCGAAAGTTGTTTTTCGATAAAATTATGGGAGAAACCGTATACATTCTTGGAATAAGAATCTATAGAGATAGATTGGATAAGCTAATTGGATTGTGTCAAGATACTTATGGTGATAAGGCCTTGCACAGGTCCAATATGCAGGATTCCAAGAAGGGCTTCGTGCAAATGAATCTTGGTATTACTCTTAGCAAGACGCAGTGTCCTTGGACACACGCTGAGCAAGAGCGAATGAGGGTCAGACTACTGCTAAAGGCATTAGATGTCTTAAGATATGATCTTAATTTTAGTGGGAGTTGTTGTTGTTGTTAATTTTAGTTATGATATGATGTTCGTATAAACATAATTTGATTATGTTATTGAAATCTGACATCTGTATTATTTAATAATGGTTATTAAATAATAGTCCCAAAGTAATTTATGACATTTTTATAGGTCATCAAGTATGCGACTTGATCATGAAACCCTATAGATAATAAATGACATAAATTATGTTGGTCCCTGGTCAACGTTGTTAAAGTGGGACATTAACAACCGCGTGAGACTAGTATGTGAGGTGACTGATGACTAAGTTTCATAGAGTCATTAATAAGAGTATTAAAGTCAATCACATAGATATGTGTTGGAGAACACAGGATCGGACATGACCCACTGATGAGAACTCTACGGGATAGTTATATAAGTGTCATGAGAGTTTTCATTACGACTATAGAGTATAGTCCTTAGACCTGAGTTCATCATGTTTTCTTACATGTGAATTGGTCCGCTTTAACCTTGTTAAACGTCAGCCGTAACTGGTGACTATAAAGGCATTGATTGGGTGTATCATGAAGCGTGTGAAGAAACAGGGATGGAACAAGATGGGATTTGTCCCTCCTATATAACAGGAGATAAATATCTCAGGGCCCATCGAAGATTTGATACTGAGTAATGTGTGGCCACACTCAAACGAGGTGATTGTCAGTCGTTTGTCTTATCAGTATAAATCGGAGTTCGATGAACATGATCTTGGCTAAATAAGGGTGACACAGATCTTGCCTTATGCATGATCGAGATATAGTGACGAAGGGATTATGGGAATAGATGATTCCAGTACAAGTGGGAGATTGTTGGGAATGTCCTGAAATCTATTGTACTTGCTCTTAAGTGAAAGTCGTATTGTCGAGATGAGACAATCATATGACACTAGGCAGTCATAATGCTTTGCTAGAAGCCACTTATGATCAATGAGTTTAGAACTCATTGCTAGTGTTATATGATCCTACAGGGTCACACACCTAAGCAAACTGGACGTAGTATACGAGGTTGATCATTAATATAATGATCTGATGAATGCATATTTGATATGCATTCGATACCAATTTTCTGGGGCAGTGTCGATCGACACATCAAGTGTGTCGGTCGACACAACTCGCGAATTACCAGATTAAAATCGGTTTAATCGTTGGTTAATTCGGTTGTGGTTTAAGTCGACATATATAAGATATATGGTCGACCTAAACACTGATCTAACCTAATACACAGCCACCAGAACGGCAAGAGAAACCTCTCGAGAGATCTGATCTCTAAAGGCACTAGCATCCCTCCTGTTCAGTTTGTGTGCGTGTGGATACCAGTAGAGGCACAGCGTTTGATGTGCTTCGTGATCTCGATTATCTGCAAAACCTTACGCTGCTAATAACCAGGTAATCCTGAGATCCTAATGATTCGATCATATGAACCCTAGATCCTAGGCCTGGAATTCATACTAGGATTGCCTAATTGGATTAGGATCTGCTAGAAATTTCTTCACATATATCTAATAATACCTGTAAAAGACTCTAAAGAAACACCAAAAGACTCTAAAACATACTTATATCATGGTCTAAAACCGGTAAAAACCATGATATATCAACTCCCCCACACTTAGCCTTTGCTTGCCCTCAAGCAAAACAGAGAACTAAATCATGTTGAAGAGGTTTGAAAACTTTCAGAAACGCTTTTCATCCTAGAAGCAACAACATTCAGATTCCCCTTAGTAAGCCACTGAAAGAATCACCTGAAAGAGATCAAGACCAACATATACTTCCCCCACACTTAGCAACTGTCATGAGTAAACTCCACAATCATATTCAAGCATTCAAATTCACCCTACTGACTTCTATAAGCTATTAAGTGCGGTCTCACCTAAGGATTATCGATCAAAGGGCACATGGATTCTTACTCTGTTAGCTCTAGACCACCATACTATCTTTTTCTGGTTCCTTTCTTCTCTTTTCCCTTCCTTAGCAACTGATTTTTCCCCACTGGGTATCATTTTTTTATCAGTGCTCTTCTCGTTATGGGGTGTACTTTGGACACATTCCATGAATGCACAGGAGGTAATAGTGGTAGCTACAACTCCCGTGACCACTTCGGAGCTACTAGCTCATCCTCAGTTTATTATCCTCTTTTTTTTTTTTTTTTAGAGAAGGGGAGAAGGGAACCTTACTTGGACAGGTTTACAAGCTGTGTCAGAACTAAAAGAGGAATCCGACTCAAGGTATACCAAACCCTTAGGTGAGAAAATTAAGTCAGATTTACAGGTGAAGTCAGTTAAGGATCCTCTGATACCTGAAGTGATGTGGGTGTTCTCAGTAGGCTGATATGTGTTGGGTTTTCTAATAGTCATAGATTGATCCTGCAAGCTCATCCCAATGGTCACTTAAGTTCCTGCAAGTGCTGTTAACGTCTCAAAAATTCATTGTTTCTTACTTAGACTATTTTGACTCAATAAAACATTTTTTTGAAAAATAGGACTGACTCTAAGAAAACAGAAAGATAAAGGTCATTACCACCTCCCCCACACTTGAAACACACTGTCCCCAGTAGTGTCAAGCTAAGGATCGGTAAAAGAAAGTAAAAATGTTAAGGGATGAGTTAAGTTCTGTCTGATTTTTACCTGTCTCGCTCATGCATCGATCGTTACGCATAAATGCGATGATCGCTACAAGGCGATTTCGATATGAGTCGATCGTTGCTCAGGTCCGCAACGATCGCTGCAATGCAATTTTGTGTTATGACGATCGACACACATAACCGTGTCGATCGTTGCATTGCGATTCGTTGAAACCTGCAGACAAAACTCACCAAAACCAAAAACAAACGTAAAATCCTAACAAAAACACCAAAAATGAATATGCAAAACGAAACAGTGGGTTGCCTCCCACTCAGCGCTTGTTTAAGGTCATTAGCTTGACCTTTCAGCCGAATTAAGCAGAGGGTGCAGCATCCAGCGGAAACATATGACCTCCTGGAATCTCGTCCTTAGCCCAATAATGCTTTACTCTCTGCCCATTTACAGTGAATTCCTTACCTTCCTGGCTGATTAGAACGACAGCTCCATAAGGACGTACCTCCTTGATCGTGAAAGGACCAGACCACCTTGATCTCAGCTTACCTGGAAACAATTGCAAACGAGAGTTATACAAAAGTACCTGATCATTAGGCTCAAATTGTCTGAAGACAATCTTCTTGTCATGATAAGCTTTAGTCCTCTCTTTGTACAGCTTTGAGTTCTCATAAGCAAAATGCCTAATCTCGTCCAAGTCATTAAGCTGCACCAATCTCCTCTCTGCAGCTGGCTTAAGATCAAAGTTCATCTGCTTCACAGCCCATGCTGCTTTGTGCTCAAGCTCTACTGGCAGATGACATGCTTTTCCATACAGCAGATGGAATAGAGTAGTCCCAAGTGGTGTCTTGAATGCAGTCATGTAAGCCCATAGTGCATCGTCCAGCTTTGCTGCCCAATCTTTCCTTGTCTGATTGTGTCATGAAATCACACTCGTACTCACTCCTGATGATAGTTGGTTGTCGAGATCAGACATTTCGTATAATACTGGGTGGTTGCAATGCTTTTCTAGAAGCCTCTAGTAATCTGTAAGTAGTGGACTTACTACCAGTATTTTATGATCCTATAGGGTCACACACCTAAGCAAACTGGAAGCATAAATATGGGAACGATCATTATGGTAATGATCATGTAGATGTGTATTGGATACACATTGATATTGAGTTTTATAGTGGTGTGTCGATCGACACAGTAAGTGTGTCGATCGACACAGATCGGGTTTCGAAACTGACGTTTCGATTTCATGACTTAAACGAATTGGAATTAATTCTGATTTAGGTTTAGTCATTCCAGGTCATATATAAAGGCATATATGATCGACCTGGAACCCTAGCCGTTGACTTTTCTGTTGCAGAGAAAGCAGAACCACCTAAACTCAGTGATCCCAAGATCCGGCACTAGCATCCCGGCTTTCCAGCTTTGTGTGTGTGTGTATCTGTTAGAGGCGAAGCATCTGAGTCGCTGTTGATCTCGATTACCATTCATTCCGCTGCCATCTGAGGTAAACACGAGATCGATTGATTCAATTATCAAACCCTAGATCCTAGGCTTTCCAACAGTGGTATCCGAGCTATTAGAGTTTAATCCATTGAATCTAAGGCTTGTAATTCAAAAGCTGATGTATTTGAATATATTTATGCTTGCTGTTTCATGTTTTGATCAAGAAAAACTCGGTTTTAGTCTGTGATTTAAAACGATGAACTTGTATTTTCGCATGGTGTCGATCGACACTAATCTTGTGTCGGTCGACACGCCGCAAAAACGCGTATAAATTTTAGGGTTCCGATCTTAGAGATCGGATTTCCTGTTACCCTAATGTGTCGGTCGACACACTGGGTGCGTCGGTCGACACATTTATAATTGGTTGATTTTGGTTAAATTAGATTTACCAGTTATCGACCCGGTTCAATTGGAAAAGCCAAATGGTTTTGGTTAGGTCATGTCGAACGACACAGTGATGTGTGTCGATTGACATGGATCATTAAACCGGACCGGTTCAATTAGATTGAGCCGGTTATGGAAATTTGATCCGGTTTGACCGGTTATCGAAGTCCGGTTTAAATTGGTTGGTGTCGATCGACACACCACTCACAGATTTGGTGGTTGAACCTCAAATTGCGAATACCAAACCAAATTTAATCCAATGTTCTAGATTAACCTAAACTTAATAAATCTAGATATTTTGAACAACTTAAAAACTTCTTGGATGCATATTGGATATGTATCAAGATTAAATAGTTCTTTTCCTCAACTTAATATCAAGTGATCTTGATGTCTTGCCCGATCTTGTCTACTGGCAAGACTCGTTTCGTTGTTGGATAGCCTTGGAGTCCTTGGTATCCACAACTACATGAGTAAGGCAGGTGATCATTGATAGACTTGCAGTGCGACTATCAATAATCACAAGACTGAAGAGATTGGTTTACTTGACTGGGCTATCAGAAGTTCTGGGCCCAGAGACATCAGAGTGGGTAAGACATGGATTGTCTTATCTGCGACCAAGAGTTGTACTGGGTACAATTAGCAATGATTTGCTTACCTAGATAACTAAAGCTTGGGTGATGGCGAGTCGCCCACTCAAATTTTGGTGAAGTAAGGATCTTGGTTCATTGTATTCATCTGAGGAAACATAGTTTTGAATACAATGCGAGTTTTCTTATTAGATAAGAATTCTCATTTCCTTGAACATCATAACTAAAACCTTTACCTCTTTTAATTTCAGCTATGTCTGTCCCAACTCACATCAACACTTTCTCGCTAAGATCCGTCCTTGAGAAGGACAAGCTTAATGGATCAAATTTCTTGGAATGGTATCGGAACCTGAGAATAGTTCTCAGGCAGGAGAACAAGGAATATGTCCTTACAAGAGTTCTCCCCGAGAGGCCACGTTCCAATGCCACACAGGCAGATAAGAATGCTTGGGATAAGCATTCTGCTGATGTCAAAGACGTTAATTGTCTAATGCTGGTGACTATGAACTCTGAGCTGCAGAAGCAATATGAGAACGTGATGTCACCGATTGAGATGATTAACAGCCTGAAAGCCTTGTTTCAGGAGCAAGCTCGCACAGAGAGATACCAGACGGTTAAATCTCTCATGGATTGCAAGATGGCTAAGGACAGTCCAGTGAGTCCTCATGTCCTTAAAATGATGGGTTACATTGATAACCTGGGGAAACTAGACTGTGCCATTAGCCAGGAGCTGGCCACTGACATGATTCTGCAGTCTTTGCCGCCGTGTTTTGATCAGTTCATCATGAACTACAACATGCAAAACATGACTAAGACATTGACTGAGTTGCACGGCATGCTAAAGACAGTAGAGCCGAATCTCAAGAAGGCAACTCCTAATGTACTGATGGTACAAGGGGGTAAAAGGTTTAAGAAACCTAGCAAGGATAAGGGAAAGGCGAAAGCTGTCCAGACTGAGAGTCAAGACAAGCCCAAACCCAAGCCCAAATCCGGGCCTTCTCCTGAGGACAAATGCAACTACTGCAAGTAGCTAGGGCATTGGAAGAGAGACTGCAAGAAATTCATGGAAGATTACAAGAAGCTGAAGAAGACGTATGATGCGTCTGATTCAGGTATTTATGTTATCGAACTTAATGTTATGACTTCTAGTTCTACTTCGTGGGTATTGGATACCGGCTGCGGTGCTCACATTTGTACTAATATGCAAGCACTAAGAAAAAGTAGAACGCTGAAGAAAGGACAAGTGGAGCTACGGGTCGGGAATGGAGCTAAGGTTGCTGCACTGGCCGTAGGCACTTATGATTTGTCTTTAACTTCTGGCATGGTTTTAGAATTGAATAATTGCTACTTTGTACCTGCGATTAGCAGAAACATAATTTCAGTTTCCGTTTTGGATTTGGAAGATTTTGATTTTGCTATTAAGAATAAAGTTTGTTCTTTTCATCGTAATGGTACATTTTATGGTAGCGCCCCATTAGATAATGGGTTATATGTCTTAAACCAAGAAATGCCTGTCTTTAACATAAATACAAAGCGGTTTAAGTCAAATGACGAAAACCCGACTTTCTTATGGCATTGTCGTTTGGGCCACATCAATGAGAAACGCATTCAGAGGCTCCATCGAAATGGGCTTCTGGGCTCATTTGATTTTGAATCATGTGAGAAATGCGAATCTTGCTTGATGGGCAAAAAGGCTAGGGCCCATTTCAACAAACCGACTGAAAGGGCCAGTGATTTATTGGGCCTTATTCATACTGATGTATGTGGGCCAATGAGCACTGTTGCCAGAGGAAATTACAAGTACTTCATTACCTTTACTGATGACTTCAGTAGGTATGGCTATGTTTATTTGATGAGACATAAGTCTGAATCCTTTGATAGATTCAAGGAGTTCAAGAGTGAAGTACAGAACCAACTTGGCAAAAGTATTAAAGTTCTGCGGTCGGATCGCGGAGGAGAATACTTGAGTCAAGAGTTCAATGACTATCTGAGCGAGTGTGGAATTGTTTCACAACTCACTCCTCCTAGAACACCCCAATGGAATGGAGTGTCAGAGAGGAGGAATCGAACTTTATTGGATATGGTTCGGTCTATGATGAGTCATTCAGATCTTCCATTATCCTTTTGGGGATACGCTCTAGAAACGTCTGCGTTTACACTAAATAGGGTGCCGTCTAAATCAGTGGAAAAGACACCATATGAATTGTGGACTGGGAATATTCCAAGTCTGTCTTTCCTGAAGATTTGGGGTTGTCAGGCTTATGTTAAACGTTTAATCTCTGACAAGCTCGCACCCAAATCAGATAAATGGTACTTCGTTGGTTATCCTAGGGAAACCAAGGCATACTACTTTTACAACCGATCTGAGAACAAAGTCTTTGTTGCTCGGGACTGTTCTTTTATTGAGAGAGAATTTCTTTCTAAGAAGAACAGTGGGAGTAAAGTACATCTCAAAGAAATTCAAGATGCACAGGAGCCTGCTCAACCTGCTGAGGAAGAGAAGCAGTTGGATCCACAAAGTTCTGTGGAGCCTACACCTGTGGAGCCTGAAGTTTGCAGATCCAGAAGGATCCGTCACGAACCCGAGAGATATTATGGATTTCTCGTGACCAACTGCAATGATCTGATGATCATTGAAAGTGACGAACCAGCGACCTTCGCGGAAGCAATGATGGGCCCGGACTCCGAAAAATGGTTTGGAGCCTCTAAATCCGAAATGGGATCCATGTCAGAAAACCAAGTATGGTCCTTGGTTGATTTACCTAATGGTGCAAAAGCCATTGAGTGTAAATGGATCTTCAAGAAGAAGATTGACGTGGATGGTAATGTCCAAATTTATAAAGCTAGGTTGGTGGCTAAAGGTTTCAAACAGATTCATGGTATTGACTATGATGAAACCTATTCCCCAGTCGCTATGCTTAAATCCATTCGGATTCTTCTAGCAATTGCTGCTTATTATGATTATGAGATTTGGCAGATGGATGTCAAAACCACCTTCTTGAATGGAATTCTGGAAGAGGATGTGTATATGACACAGCCTGAGGGTTTTGTAGATCCTAAGAATGCTGGGAAGGTATGCAAGCTTCATAAATCCATTTATGGATTGAAGCAAGCATCACGGAGTTGGAATCTTCGTTTTGATGAAACAGTAAAACAATTTGGTTTCATCAAGAACGAAGAAGAACCATGTGTATACAAGAAGACTAGTGGGAGCGGAATTGCGTTTCTCCTACTGTATGTCGATGACATACTTATTCTCGGTAATGACGTTCTGTTGCTTCAGTTAGTTAAGACTTGGCTCGGAAGTTGTTTTTCCATGAAAGACATGGGAGAAGCCGCGTACATCCTTGGAATCAGAATCTACAGAGATAGAGCGAATAGGCTGATTGGATTGTGCCAGGACACTTATATTGATAAGGTGTTGCACAGATTCAAGATGCATGATTCCAAGAAGGGCTTCATTCCAATGTCTCATGGCATTAGTCTCAGCAAGAAGCAGTGTCCGGCGACGCATGCTGAGCGAGAACGCATGAATAAGATTCCTTATGCTTCTGCAATAGGATCTATCATGTATGCCATGCTCTGCACTCGTCCAGATGTAGCTTACGTGTTAAGCATGACGAGCAGATACCAATCTGATCCAGGTGAAGATCACTGGACAGCTGTCAAGAATATTCTCAAATATTTGAGAAATACCAAGGATAAGTTCTTGGTATATGGAGGAAGTGAAGAGCTTGTGGTGAATGGATTCACTGATGCGAGTTTTCAGATAGACAGAGACGATTTCCGGTCACAGTCAGGATACGTCTTCTGTCTAAATGGCAGTGCAGTGAGCTGGAAGAGCTCTAAGCAGAATACCGTAGCTGATTCCACGACGGAAGCTGAATATGTTGCTGCTTCAGAAGCGGCAAAGGAAGCTGTTTGGATCAAGAAGTTCATGACTGAACTTGGTGTGGTTCCTAGTATCTTGGAGCCAGTGGCTTTGTTTTGTGACAACAATGGAGCCATTGCTCAGGCGAAAGAACCCAGGTCACACCAAAAGTCCAAACACATAGAGAGGAGATATCACCTGATTCATGATATCGTCAATAGAGGAGAAGTGAAGATCAGTTGAGTTCCGATGGACGAGAACGTCGCTGATCCTCTGACTAAGCCACTCCCAAGGCCTAAGCATGAGAGTCATACTACTGCTGTAGGCATTAGAGATCTTAAGATGTAATCTTGATTCTAGTGGGAGTTCTGGTTGTTTTATTTTAGTTATATTAAGATGTTCTTGTAAACATAATTTTGGATATGTTTAATGAAATTTGATTTCAGCATTATTTATTGTGATCTATATAATGGTCCCAAAATAAGTTTATGCCATATTATAGGTCATCAAGTTGAGGACTTGATCATGAAACCCTATAAGTTAAAGATGACATAAATTATGATGTGTCCCTAGTCGAGGTTGTCAAAGTGGGACACTGACAACCGCGAGAGACTAGCTTGTGAGGTGACTGTTGACTAAGTTTCATGGAGTCAGTGATATGAGTATCACAGTCAGTCACATAGATATATGTTGATGAACATATGATCGGACATGACCCGCAAATGAGAAGTCTCCAGGATAGTTATATCTGTGTCATGAGAGGTTCTCATTACGACTATAGAGTATAGTCCTTAGACCTGAGTTCATCATGCTTTCTTGCATATGAATTGGTGCACTTTGACCTTGTCAAATGCCGACCCGTAACTGGCGGCTATAAAGGCATTGCTTAGGTGTATCATGAAGTGTGTATAGGAACATGGATGGAACAAGACGGGATTTGTCCCTCCTGTATAACGGGAGATAAATATCTCAGGGCCTATCGAAGATTCAATACTGAGAAAATGTGTGGCCGCACTCAAACGAACTGTAGTTCAGTTGTTTGTCTTGTTCAGTATAGATCAGGAGTTCGATAAACAAGATATTGGCTTAATAAGGATGACACTAATCTTGCCTTATGCCAAATCGAGATATAGGGACAAAAGGATTTAAGGAATTGATGATTCCAGTACAAGTGGGAGATTGTTGGGATTGTGTCCTAAAATCACACTCGTACTCACTCCTGATGATAGTTGGTTGTCGAGATCAGAAATTTCGTATAATACTGGGTGGTTGCAATGCTTTGCTAGAAGCCTCTTGTAATCTGTAAGTAGTGGACTTACTGCCAGTATTATATGATCCTATAGGGTCACACACCTAAGCAAACTGGAAGCATAAATATGGGAACGATCATTATGGTAATGATTATGTTGATGTGTATTGGATACACATTGATATTGAGTTTTATAGTGGTGTGTCGATCGACACAGATCAGGTTTCGAAACTGACGTTTCGATTTCATGACTTAAACGAATTGGAATTAATTCTGATTTAGGTTTAGTCATTCCAGGTCATATATAAAGGCTTATATGATCGACCTGGAACCCTAGTCGTTGACTTTTCTGTTGCAGAGAAAGCAGAACTACCTAAACTCAGTGATCCCAAGATCCGGCACTAGCATCCCGGCTTTCCAGCTTTGTGTGCGTGTGTATCTGGTAGAGGCGAAGCATCTGAGTCGCTGTTGATCTCGATTACCATTCATTCTGCTGCCATCTGAGGTAAACACGAGATCGATTGATTCAATTATCAAACCCTAGATCCTAGGCTTTCCAACATTGTATTCTCTAAGATCTCCTTGATTTGTCTGTTAGAAACCTCGACCTGCCCACTAGTCTGAGGGTGATAAGGAGTAGCAACTCGGTGATTGTAACGCCCCTTTCCCATCCTCCGCTGACCGTCGAGCTGACCGGTCAACAATCAAACAAGAACATGACCGATCGAACCCGAGCAAGTCAAACAGGAAAAGTTCGCTACAGGACGAAGCCAAAGACAGATCGGGTTGAGACAAGAGGCTCGCACCAACCTATCTCCGACCCCGCTATCCTCGTATCCATAGTACAAGCAGTACTACTTGCACTACTTCAACGAGTTGTGTCGGTTCGGACCAAACCTCATATCAGGGAAACAATTTCATTTTTAAGGAGTTAAACATCGAATACAACGTTTAACAGTTTTACAAACAATCGTCAATAGCAATATATACACATCAAATCCAATCAAATACAATCATAAAGAAAATAGTGCAGCTGCCGAACCAAAAATAAAACATCCAAAAATAACGAATCAAAATCACGTCACAAGCAACCCGAAGCTACACCGAGGACCTCCCACGTCCGTCGCTGGTAACCTGAAAACACAAAAAGAGTCTAATGAGCAATCTAAGATTACCCAGTGAATCGGCTCCCCACTAATGGCTTCTATTCTATCTAACTCTACAATCCCCGCCCGAAACCCAAAATAACAATCAACAAGGCATAAATGGTCAATCACGCGCTACCACGGCGTAATAAACCCACACACAAGCAATAGCCAAGATAAGTAAAAGGGTTAAAGAAATCGAAGGCACTGCGGCACATGTCCTCGATTGGACTCGGTCTATCTACGCGCAACGAAAGAATGATAACAACAACACTGGGCCCTACGATCTCGGTAACTTCCACGGGTTCACATCGTCGCCTATGTGGCAACTAACCCTAGACTCCTATACGTGCTCATGAGGACTCACGCATAGGACACCGTTCTCTGTCCATCGATACGCGGTGACTCTGACTACCCCTAGATAGCCCGAGTTTCCATGCAGTCCGGCCCTAGGACATGACCCCGTATTCTCCGGACCGCACACCTACCGGCGTCACCCGATAGGTTAACACCATAACCAGAACCACCATGGCCCAGTTAGGTCACACCCGAGGATCCAATCGGGTCGGAAGTACCGGAACGTAAACAAAACACCTAGGCTTGCGGAATCTAACGCACCCTAGCGTCCTAGTGCAGAAATATAACCACGCAGACTCGCTGGGACGCTAACACAGATTACGCAATCAATAATATCAATAATAATAATAATAATAATCCCGACCATTCCGCAAGCCTCTACACTACCCAACTCACCGCTCTGACTAGGTAAGATACCTAGTCAGCACCACTAACTTACCCGGTCCCATGACCGGAGTAAGTGTCCGCAATGACTGCTCGGCCCAACACCGAGCAGTCTAATAAACCTGCACAGAAATATACAATAACCACAACACAACCAACACACAATCACACAATCAATCACAAGCAGGCTTATTAGGGTTTCTAAGTCTTTTACTTCATTCTTGTCCGCTACTCTGGGTTAGCGGATTGCTAGCCCGTAGACGGCTCACACACGCATCACTTCTTTATTAATCCGTCCTAAGTGTCTTTTAACCACATTCTCGATCTGTCGGTTTAGAGTTAGTAAACTTACTAACTCCCCGACATCTCATTATCCTTTAATTAGTTCATTACCCAAACCCGCTTCTCAGTCTAATTCTCAATCCCGTTATCATATTCTATACATTGGTTTAAGTTTAATTCGTATTTGATTATCGTCGTAATTTCCCGTCTATAGTTCATTACTACTTTTTCGTTATATCTATAAATATATATATATATATAAACATCGAATACGCTTTACTAACAACCTAGCGGCACGGAATCGGTTAACCATTTAATTCTAAACCCTAATCACGGTTAGTTGGTCTTACGATTATTTATTAAACGCCTCATTACTTATTAATTAATAATTGTCCGGTTAGATCTTATTTAATTACTTTAGTCACGGTAACTGTCCTATGGCTACGGTTTTAGTGGTTTCCCGGTTTAATTGGTTTTATGAGTTTTCGAGCCGACTCACAGATAGTTACGGAAATGACGGTTTTGTCGCGGATAAGGATTCCCGAACTATCAAACACTCCTGAAACACAGAGCCACAAAACTAATCAGATTACGGTACAACCCAACCGGTTCAATCACCCATAAAACCGGTTTGACTAAACCGGTTTCGGGTTAAACCGTTGACCGGTTTAACCGCCTTTGACCCGGTTCAACCAAACCTCAAACCAACTCCAATTGCAACACAATTCATACCACAAGACTCCTTGAAGAACCGGCTTTGGTTTGGCGGTGGTGGAGCTTCCCGGCGGCGGCTCTCCGGCGTTGACCGGCGGCGGAGGAGAGTTGACCGCGGCGGAGGGGCTTTTTCCGGCGGTTTCTTCTGCAAATCTCTACACCAAACTGATCACCATCACTAGATCTACTCAACACCAGCCTTAAAACATCTAAACATACTAAAGAAAAGGTGAGATTCCACAAACCCTAGAAGCGGTTTCTTCAAGGTGGTTTTCCGGCGATCTCCGGCGGTTTCAACGGCGGCGGTTCACTGGAAAAAGATAGATAAGATCAAGACAAAGCTATAGCAATTAATAGATCCAGATTTGGGCTTGAAATAAGAAAGTTACAAGCTTTCTTGTGGAAGAGGCAAAAGGAGGTGGAGGGGCTCCGGCGACCTACTCCGGCGACTCCAACGGCGGCGACCAACTGGAAAAGGTAGAGGAGCTCACAAGGAAGCCATGGGGCTTTGTAGATCTGGATTTGAGTTTAAAATAAGAAAGTTATGAAGTTTCTTGCAAAACAAGATTTAATGACAAATTTAGGGTTCTTGAGCTTTCTTGGAAATTCAAGAACATGCAAGAGATTTTTGAACAAAGACTTGCCTGATCTTGAGAGGGAAAGAGAGCAGAGAGACCGAGAGTGAGAGGAGAATATTTGGTGAAGAGATACAAAGATTTGAGCTTACTTGCTCATGGAAACAAGAAGAGCATGCAAGGTTTTGTTTTGATCAATCTCTCAAGAACTTCAAGAACAAGAACAAGAGCAGCAAGAACACAAACAAGGAACTGATGTTTCTGGG
This sequence comes from Orychophragmus violaceus, assembly GCA_030180135.1. Classification (NCBI taxonomy): domain Eukaryota; kingdom Viridiplantae; phylum Streptophyta; class Magnoliopsida; order Brassicales; family Brassicaceae; genus Orychophragmus; species Orychophragmus violaceus. The sequence goes on from CM058235.1 coordinate 63,773,933, forward strand.
CAAGAAAGACAGAGAGAGTTCGAGAGAGAGAGGAGAGGTTGGAGTGTTTGGTGAGTACATTGAATTTGACATGACATTCCTTGCATGCATGCAAATTCAATGGATCTTGGCATGCTTGACACCTCACCAAGCAATGGTGGCGACCTGGGGAAGAGACAAGTGTCTCTCTGGGCATTATTTGTTGCCAAATCACCCACTAAACCATCACTAATCATACCAATAATCCCACTTACTCATTGCTCGGTTTTGGCGGTTTTTCGGGTTTAATATTTTAGAACGGTTCCGGGGAATCTCATAAATTCCAAAACCTTCAAAATAAGATTCTTCATGCTTTAAGATGAATTTAGCAATTTGAATCACTCCGTTCGGGCTTACGGAGCTCTAGTTATGAATTTCCGAAGTTTCTTCGGTTTAGTCGGTTTCCATCCCGATAAGCCGAAAAACTCGTTTCCGCTCCGATTCCTCCAATTCTGGTCTTATAAACATTCTTATATTAAAATATAAGAATATTTGGCCCGCCTCGGGTTCCGTCTTGACTTTTGGTAAAATTACCATTTTACCCCTGGCTTAGGTAAAATGACGATTTTACCCTCGGTTGACTTTCTGCTGCCCGTTGACCGTATTTTTGATACGGGGTATCACATTCTTCCCCACTTACAGGAATTCGGTCCCCGAATTCTTCGTCACTTACAGACGTTGAATCGGTTCCCATTCCGGTGGACTACTTCACCAACTTCCTCTGACGCTTCCCCACTTTGCTTCGACTTCCACGCTTCTTTGATGGCATTCTTCTTTTCTTTTCTGGGACACTCTTCAAGAATCTGATCATCGGCTTCTTCTCCATGACTCCAACATTGGCGTTCCTTCTTCCAAATCTTTTCACTAACTCCTCATGCGTCCCGGCTCCTTTCCGTCCCTCGTGATGGCGGCTGCACTCCCACTGACGTCGCTCCCCCTGATGACACTTCCATTACTTCGCGGTCCGGCACTCTCGACTGGCGACATCTCAACACGTTAACTCGGTTTCGGGTTCGGGTTCGGTTTCGGATTCACATCGCTTTCTCGCTCTATCACCGATATCACTTCCCCATAGAAATATGGTTACTTAATCACGTACCCTCCGGTCTCTCGTGATTAAATAACAATACCCTATGAGTCTGTTCTCTCGTGAATCGACGGTTGAACTCAACCGTCCGCAAGTCAGCTCGAATTTAAAATACAACCAAAGCAAATTCACGACTCAACTCTTTATCAAGGTCAAAGAAAAACGATCGACTACTACTCACACATTCAAACTGTTAGCACTCTAAGGGTTAGCCATACTCAAACAGTCAATCTATCAAACCCGCGCTTGCTAACACTACACGATCTACCGCACACAACAAAACAATCAATCAGTCAAGCAAGAAATAAACAAGCAAGCTACTATAATAAAGCACGCAATCTAAAGATCGGCCGAATGCGTCGTCATTCCGGGTTCAGGTCATGATGAACGGTCGTCAGTTCCGCCCATCATTTAGTTTCACACAGTAAACCATTTGCTTTTCGAACCATCTCAATCATGCAAATAGTCACTATGCTACTATAAACGATTAGTCGAACACTCTGCATCCACCACGTACATAAAACGATATTTCATACATAATAAGGTTTTTAGTACACGGTTAAGATCAGAGTTTCTACATAATGCCGTCATCATAAACCAAAAACCCATATGACGCCGCTGCACAACAAAAATCGAGACGACACGTAAGTCGCCTATCCTGCCGATCTATCTACAAGTCAAAATAAAGTTAGTGCCCCCAACTTACCTGGCCTAACTACCCCTACCCTAACCTAACGCCTCCAGCAAGACCGAAATGCCCAACACCACTGGCAGTACGGCTCACTGGAGTACCCGCTGGCAGGCGCACCGGGAGTGTGTGGTGTGTGTGCATCTCGAGACGGTGCTCCAACGTGCTGGGGCCCGGCTATCGGACAAAGGTAAGCATCATGACCTGTACGGCCACACACTGAACAGACTGCTGGATACGGTCCTCGGTAACATGCAGAAGCTGGGTGTCCATACCCTCCACACAACTGGCAGGGCGAAGTCGGCGCGGTCGGGGGATCCATGAAACAGTCTGAGGCAAGATGACCCTGACCTCTGCATAACTGGCATCTCCTCCCCGACTCAGGATATGGTGACGGAACAACCGGCATCTGGATCATCGGCAACTGGGCCGCGGGTGGCGAACTCGGCTCGGGGTCTCGGCGGCTAGGTCCGGCTCCCCAATCTCCAGGTGCTAAGGTAGGATACGGCTCTCCATCTGGCATGTACAGTCCTGCTCTGGCTACTGGGCACGTCATCTCCCATGATCGTCCTGACCACACAACGGACAGTGGCCTGGTAAGGGTAATGGCTGGTAGGGCTCCCGGAGGCGCGGGTCAACTGATCGCGGACACCACCGCAGATGGAACCCTCGTACTCCACATCCACTACAAGCTCGGCTCTCGGGTACCACTGGCATCTCTATCGGCTCGGCTGGTGGCGTAACCGCCTCAAACTCTGTCTCGGAAGATCCTGAAGACATCTCGACATCCAACGGGGTACGGGGAGATCCCGGTCCAACCTGCTGTGCCAAAACGTCCTCCAACATCGCTACCTGCTCTGCTACCTGCTGCTCCCACTGCTGGTGCTGCTCGGGGTCCACTGGCTCCATCTCTAGATCGAACCCAAACGGCAACGGGTCCATCAGATAATCCTCAATACCAAGCGGCGGTGGAAACTCAGGTGCCTCAAGGGGTGGCGCCTGGTACATCGGTGGCCCATCTGTCGCTGGAAGAATCTGTGGCACGTCTGGCTCTGGCCACTGCAGAGGTAACTGAAACTCTGGCTCTGCTGCGCCCAAAAATCCCATCACGCCTGCGTAAGGGTCTCGGCTGCCTGCATCGTCTACTAGAGCTGGAGGTAAAGGGTCTGGAAGGGGCGACCAGTCTATCTGTGCTGCTCGGGCGCCCTGCAACTGTGGTACTGGAACTGGCGGATGCGCAGACACATGCGAACCTCGGGTATGTCCTGGTGAGGCTGGATACCCCTGGAACTGCTCTACCTGACCCTGCTGTGACCCATCTGATCCATGCTGACTCATCCTGCTCCACTGAAAATACTCTGCACACGTGCACACACACACCAACTACTCTGCCCGGGACACGCTGCTGTAAGACTGCAATCAAAACACAAATGAGTTAGTACGAATAATACTAAAATTTCTACTTTCCCATACCAATCCCGGGTTTAACGGACGCGGCTCGGTTTCCTAATGATTGCTTGTGTGACACATTTGACTCGATAAAACACGGAAAACACTCAAAAATGAAACGTTTCGAAACCCATGCAGAACCATGCTCTGATACCACCTTTCTGTAACGCCCCTTTCCCATCCTCCGCTGACCGTCGAGCTGACCGGTCAACAATCAAACAAGAACATGACCGATCGAACCCGAGCAAGTCAAACAGGAAAAGTTCGCTACAGGACGAAGCCAAAGACAGATCGGGTTGAGACAAGAGGCTCGCACCAACCTATCTCCGACCCCGCTATCCTCGTATCCATAGTACAAGCAGTACTACTTGCACTACTTCAACGAGTTGTGTCGGTTCGGACCAAACCTCATATCAGGGAAACAATTTCATTTTTAAGGAGTTAAACATCGAATACAACGTTTAACAGTTTTACAAACAATCGTCAATAGCAATATATACACATCAAATCCAATCAAATACAATCATAAAGAAAATAGTGCAGCTGCCGAACCAAAAATAAAACATCCAAAAATAACGAATCAAAATCACGTCACAAGCAACCCGAAGCTACACCGAGGACCTCCCACGTCCGTCGCTGGTAACCTGAAAACACAAAAAGAGTCTAATGAGCAATCTAAGATTACCCAGTGAATCGGCTCCCCACTAATGGCTTCTATTCTATCTAACTCTACAATCCCCGCCCGAAACCCAAAATAACAATCAACAAGGCATAAATGGTCAATCACGCGCTACCACGGCGTAATAAACCCACACACAAGCCATAGCCAAGATAAGTAAAAGGGTTAAAGAAATCGAAGGCACTGCGGCACATGTCCTCGATTGGACTCGGTCTATCTACGCGCAACGAAAGAATGATAACAACAACACTGGGCCCTACGATCTCGGTAACTTCCACGGGTTCACATCGTCGCCTATGTGGCAACTAACCCTAGACTCCTATACGTGCTCATGAGGACTCACGCATAGGACACCGTTCTCTGTCCATCGATACGCGGTGACTCTGACTACCCCTAGATAGCCCGAGTTTCCATGCAGTCCGGCCCTAGGACATGACCCCGTATTCTCCGGACCGCACACCTACCGGCGTCACCCGATAGGTTAACACCATAACCAGAACCACCATGGCCCAGTTAGGTCACACCCGAGGATCCAATCGGGTCGGAAGTACCGGAACGTAAACAAAACACCTAGGCTTGCGGAATCTAACGCACCCTAGCGTCCTAGTGCAGAAATATAACCACGCAGACTCGCTGGGACGCTAACACAGATTACGCAATCAATAATATCAATAATAATAATAATAATAATCCCGACCATTCCGCAAGCCTCTACACTACCCAACTCACCGCTCTGACTAGGTAAGATACCTAGTCAGCACCACTAACTTACCCGGTCCCATGACCGGAGTAAGTGTCCGCAATGACTGCTCGGCCCAACACCGAGCAGTCTAATAAACCTGCACAGAAATATACAATAACCACAACACAACCAACACACAATCACACAATCAATCACAAGCAGGCTTATTAGGGTTTCTAAGTCTTTTACTTCATTCTTGTCCGCTACTCTGGGTTAGCGGATTGCTAGCCCGTAGACGGCTCACACACGCATCACTTCTTTATTAATCCGTCCTAAGTGTCTTTTAACCACATTCTCGATCTGTCGGTTTAGAGTTAGTAAACTTACTAACTCCCCGACATCTCATTATCCTTTAATTAGTTCATTACCCAAACCCGCTTCTCAGTCTAATTCTCAATCCCGTTATCATATTCTATACATTGGTTTAAGTTTAATTCGTATTTGATTATCGTCGTAATTTCCCGTCTATAGTTCATTACTACTTGTTCGTTATATCTATAAATATATATATATATATAAACATCGAATACGCTTTACTAACAACCTAGCGGCACGGAATCGGTTAACCATTTAATTCTAAACCCTAATCACGGTTAGTTGGTCTTACGATTATTTATTAAACGCCTCATTACTTATTAATTAATAATTGTCCGGTTAGATCTTATTTAATTACTTTAGTCACGGTAACTGTCCTATGGCTACGGTTTTAGTGGTTTCCCGGTTTAATTGGTTTTATGAGTTTTCGAGCCGACTCACAGATAGTTACGGAAATGACGGTTTTGTCGCGGATAAGGATTCCCGAACTATCAAACACTCCTGAAACACAGAGCCACAAAACTAATCAGATTACGGTACAACCCAACCGGTTCAATCACCCATAAAACCGGTTTGACTAAACCGGTTTCGGGTTAAACCGTTGACCGGTTTAACCGCCTTTGACCCGGTTCAACCAAACCTCAAACCAACTCCAATTGCAACACAATTCATACCACAAGACTCCTTGAAGAACCGGCTTTGGTTTGGCGGTGGTGGAGCTTCCCGGCGGCGGCTCTCCGGCGTTGACCGGCGGCGGAGGAGAGTTGACCGCGGCGGAGGGGCTTTTTCCGGCGGTTTCTTCTGCAAATCTCTACACCAAACTGATCACCATCACTAGATCTACTCAACACCAGCCTTAAAACATCTAAACATACTAAAGAAAAGGTGAGATTCCACAAACCCTAGAAGCGGTTTCTTCAAGGTGGTTTTCCGGCGATCTCCGGCGGTTTCAACGGCGGCGGTTCACTGGAAAAAGATAGATAAGATCAAGACAAAGCTATAGCAATTAATAGATCCAGATTTGGGCTTGAAATAAGAAAGTTACAAGCTTTCTTGTGGAAGAGGCAAAAGGAGGTGGAGGGGCTCCGGCGACCTACTCCGGCGACTCCAACGGCGGCGACCAACTGGAAAAGGTAGAGGAGCTCACAAGGAAGCCATGGGGATTTGTAGATCTGGATTTGAGTTTAAAATAAGAAAGTTATGAAGTTTCTTGCAAAACAAGATTTAATGACAAATTTAGGGTTCTTGAGCTTTCTTGGAAATTCAAGAACATGCAAGAGATTTTTGAACAAAGACTTGCCTGATCTTGAGAGGGAAAGAGAGCAGAGAGACCGAGAGTGAGAGGAGAATATTTGGTGAAGAGATACAAAGATTTGAGCTTACTTGCTCATGGAAACAAGAAGAGCATGCAAGGTTTTGTTTTGATCAATCTCTCAAGAACTTCAAGAACAAGAACAAGAGCAGCAAGAACACAAACAAGGAACTGATGTTTCTGGGCAAGAAAGACAGAGAGAGTTCGAGAGAGAGAGGAGAGGTTGGAGTGTTTGGTGAGTACATTGAATTTGACATGACATTCCTTGCATGCATGCAAATTCAATGGATCTTGGCATGCTTGACACCTCACCAAGCAATGGTGGCGACCTGGGGAAGAGACAAGTGTCTCTCTGGGCATTATTTGTTGCCAAATCACCCACTAAACCATCACTAATCATACCAATAATCCCACTTACTCATTGCTCGGTTTTGGCGGTTTTTCGGGTTTAATATTTTAGAACGGTTCCGGGGAATCTCATAAATTCCAAAACCTTCAAAATAAGATTCTTCATGCTTTAAGATGAATTTAGCAATTTGAATCACTCCGTTCGGGCTTACGGAGCTCTAGTTATGAATTTCCGAAGTTTCTTCGGTTTAGTCGGTTTCCATCCCGATAAGCCGAAAAACTCGTTTCCGCTCCGATTCCTCCAATTCTGGTCTTATAAACATTCTTATATTAAAATATAAGAATATTTGGCCCGCCTCGGGTTCCGTCTTGACTTTTGGTAAAATTACCATTTTACCCCTGGCTTAGGTAAAATGACGATTTTACCCTCGGTTGACTTTCTGCTGCCCGTTGACCGTATTTTTGATACGGGGTATCACAGTGATGAACTCCATGCTTCTTCAGCAGCTTCTCGAAGACCTTATTAATAAAATGAGATCCTCCATCACTAAACACTATCCGAGGTACTCCAAATTTGGGGAATATGATGGTCTTAAACAGCTTAATAACCACCGAGGAATCATTGGTTGGACTAGCTATTGCTTCCACCCACTTAGACACATAATCTACAGCAACCAAAATGAACTTATTCCCATAGGACAAGGGAAAAGGACCCATGAAATCTATACCCCAGCAATCGAAAACCTCAACCTCAAGAATGAAATTCTGAGGCATCTCATGCTTCTTACTTATTTTCCCTCTCCTCTGACAGGCATCGCACTGAGAAACAAATGAATGAACGTCCTTAAACATCCTAGGCCACCAGAAACCTGCTTGTAGAACCTTAGATACAGTCTTGAAAGGAGCAAAATGTTCAACATAATCTGATCCATGACAGTGGAATAAGATATCTGGAACCTCTGATTCAGCAATGCATCTCCTGTAAAGTCCATCTGAACAGTGCTTGTAGAGATAAGGCTCATCCCAATAGTATCGTCTGAGCTCTCTGAAGAACTTCTTCTTTTCATACCCCTTCAACTCATCTGGTTCAGTCTCTGCAGCCAGGTAATTAGCTATATCTGCGTACCAAGGTCGAGTAGTTGTCGCGACAACATCAACTTCGAAGCCGTATTGTCCGATTCGAACCGTAAAAGGTTCTGGACTCGTATCCGCACTGCAACGATCGTCGCATAGGGTAGCATCGATCGTTGCGTCCTCGTCACATGCATCGATCGTCACAGATGTTGCATCGATCGACGCAATGCGATTAATCCGACAGTTCTGCAAATTCCTGTCCAAATCCATCTGGAATATTATCCTGATCATATTGACGTTCTCCTCAGGCAAGAAATTACTAATGGGGACGTCTTCTTCAACCAGAATCCTTGACAGATGGTTAGCAACTCCGTTCTCAACTCCCTTCTTGTCCCTTATTTCAATATCAAACTCCCGAAGCAACATAATCCATCTCAACAATCTTGGTTTAGCATCCTTCTTCTGCATTAGATACTTCAGAGCTGAATGGTCAGTGTGTACAATCACCTTAGAACCAACAAGATAGGGGCGGAATTTCTCAAACGCAAAGACAACATCCAACAACTCTTTTCTCTGTAGTGGCATAGTTTCTCTGCGCATCATCTAATGTCCTGCTGGCATAGTAGATAGCATGGAGTTTTCTGTCCTTTTTCTGTCCCAGAACAGCTCCCACATCATAATCACTTGCGTCGCACATTACCTCAAAAGGTAGATCCCAATCTGGTGGCTGAACTATAGGAGTACTCACTAATGCTTGCTTGATCTATTCAAATACAGCCTGACAATCTGCAGTGAATTCAAACTTGGTATCCTTACACAGCAAAGCAGTTAGTGGTCTAGCAATCTTACTGAAATCCTTGATGAACCGTCTATAGAAACCAGCATGTCCAAGAAAACTCCTCACATATTTCACAGAGTCAGGCGCCTGAAGACTGGTCATTACTTCAATCTTAGTGCGGTCTACTTCGATCCCTGCTTCTGACACTCTATGTCCAAGAACAATGCCATCTATGACCATGAAATGACATTTCTCCCAGTTAAGAACCAAGTGCTTCTCCTCACATCTAGTTAGCACTTGCATAGGTTATCCAAGCACTCATTATAAGATGACCCGTAGACTGAAAAATCATCCATAAATTCCTCCATAAAGTCCTCAATCATATCAGTGAATATGGACATCATGCATCTCTGGAAGGTGGCTGGTGCATTGCAAAGTCCAAAAGGCATCCTACAGTATGCAAATGTGCCATATGGACAAGTAAAGGTAGTCTTTCCCTGATCCTCTGGATGGATGGGAATCTGGAAGAAACCTGAATATCCATCGAGGAAGCAATAGTAAGGGTGATTTGCTAACCTCTCCAGCATCTGATCAATGAAAGGTAAAGGGAAATGATCCTTCCTTGTTGCAGCATTGAGATTCCTGTAATCTATGCACATCCGGTGTCCAGTCACAGTCCTTGTAGGAATCAGCTCATTCTTCTCATTTTTCAAAACTGTAACTCCACCTTTCTTAGGCACTATATGGACTGGACTCACCCAATCACTGTATGAAATCGGATAGATAATCCCAGCATCTAAGAGTTTCATGATCTCCTTCTTAACCACATCCTTAAGATTAGGATTCAGGCTCCTCTGATGCTCAGCTGATGTCTTAGACTCGTCCTCTAGATGTATCCGATGCATGCATAGCTCCGGAGAGATACCTGAAATTTCATCAAGAGAATAGCCAAGAGCTTTGCGATGCTTGCGCAGCTTGCTTAGCAGTAAAGTGAGCTCTGCGTTGTTCAAACTAGCATTAACAATCACTGGATATGTCGAATTAGGTCCAATAAATGCGTACCTTAGCCCGAATGGAAGTGGTTTCAGCTCAATTTTCAGGGCTTTTTCTTCTGCCCAATCTCTGTCGACATGCAACGATCGATGCCCTGAAGGTGTCGATCGATGCAACGTCGCGTCAGACACATCCAATTGCATCACTTTCTCAGAAGAGTCCATTAGCCTCGCATAGCAGATTGCGGGCTCGTCTTGGAGAAGTTCCAGCTCCATTATAGAGCTCAGTAAAGCTCTCTCTAGCGGATCCTCAGCATGTGTCTTATGAAAGTAATCAGCAGCCAAATCACTGAGTGTGTCCACATAGAAGGTCTGTCCGTCGATGGTTGGTCTCTTCACCAGTTTGTCCATATCAAAGCTCATCTTTAGATCACCCACGTTCAGAATTATCTTACCTCTCTGGCAGTCAATCATCGCACCAGCAGTAGCTAAGAAAGGCCTACCCAAAATCAGTAGATCCTTCGGTTCCTCTCCATACTGCAGAATGATATATCATGGTTTTTACCCACTTTATACCATGATATAGTTGTGTTTTTAGAGTCTTTTGTATTAGTTTAGAGTCTTTTACAGGTTAAATCAAGTTTGGAGCTAATTGGAGATATATGGAGCATTTTGGGCATTTTGGGACGTTTTGGCCGAGAGCTTTATTCACTGTTCGATTATTTGATGTTGCATCGATCGACACGCATTGTGCATCGGTCGATGCAGTCGCGAGATGGGCCGTACGCGTCGGCGTAACAAGTATTGAAGATTTGCAAAGAAGCCCAAGATACTTTCAGTATTTACACAGAAGCCCCAGCCGAGATTATGCCTATATATACTAGTTTTTGGTGTTTAATTTAGATACGCTTGGATACTTAGAGCTAAGAGATTTTTAGAGCTTTTGGGGCTGATCTATTTTCCTTGTATTGATTTATTTTGGAGAAGATTTCGAACCCCTTTGATATTTTAATTTCTTATATGCAATCTATTTATTCTATGATTATGTTTTCATCAATCATGTCTGAGTAGATCCATAGTTGAGTTTAGGGTTTCTCATTAGGGTTTGATGACTTGCTAGAATTGTTTAATTCAGTTAGGATTCATATGATTAGAATGTTCTTCAAACTAAATTGTGCTTAAAGCTAGTTCTAACCTGATCAATTAGAATCTAGATCCTAGGTTACTAAATACGTCACGAGAGTGGGGTTTAGGAATCTGAACTATTTAGGTTGAGCAATTGAATTATTCGCAAAGATATTTGGTTTAGTTTAATTGTGAACATATCGAACTTGAACTTAATGCTAGTTTAATTTGTTAGTAATTGCAAAGAGATTTGGATTACTGCACTTAGACTTAGAGAGTTTTCGCAAAGAGATTTGGTTAATTCTATTTTCGTGATTTGAGTTCTAGAACTGAGTTTAATTTGATCCTGACTGATTAACTTGTCTGCTTGTCTGATTTCCTGAGAATACCCTAGGCTTGACGCTTTTAGTTTATTGCTTACAAACCGATTTCCTGCTACTGTTTACTTTCTTGCACCGCAATTCATTACAATCACTACTTGCTTATTTCTAGTATTAATTCCTACGGTTTGATTCTCTTGAGACCAAGTGTCCCTGTGGATTCGATAACCCTATATACTACATTGACTATACTGTGCACTTGCAGTTTAGAATAGGGATTAAAACTCGACCTATCAAGTTTTTGGCGCCGTTGCCGGGGACTCTTTGAGTCTTTGATAGGACCGAACTTAGGGTTTTACTAGAAATTCTTCGTTTTTGTTTTTGCTTTTCGTTTTTGTTTTATTTTGATTTTACTGATTCTTTTCTCTGATTCTTTCTGTCGCAGGTACCGAAATCGCCTTGCGTCGACCGTTGCACATCTTGCGTCGATCGACACTAGGCGATTCTGAGATTGAACCGATCGTTGCACTGATAGCATCGATCGTTGCTGGACGATTACAGACAGTTTATGCTAACGCAGAACACTAGAAGTAATCCGAACTCGAGCTTGGTTAATCTCAATCTAGAGGAACTTGGACGTCTAGAAAGGACAATCAGAAGAGAAAAGAGAGAGAGAATGGTACGAGAACGCTTGATCTTGATACCAGATGCTGATGGAACCCTGAGGGATCCAGAGAACAATCCTTACAATGCTGCTGGGCATAGGATTGATGCTGAGGGACGAGTGATCCCTGATGAAGCTGAGCCACTGGGCCAGATGGTTGTCCGTGAAAGGACATTAGCTGATTACAACAGACCTGACGAGTTTCATGCGAACCGAGCAGCTTTAGTGCTTCCTGCCTTTGAGAGGAACGACTTTGAGGTAAAGACTATCTACTACCAACTGATGAGGCAGATTGCTTTTCATGGTCTTCAATCAGAGCAGCCTATGGATCACATAGATAAGTTTGAGGACATAGTTACTGGTATGAAATACGATGGAGTTTGCCAGGACTATCTGTTCCTTAAGCTATTTCCGCACAGTCTTGCTGGAGACGCTAGTGCATGGCTGAGACAACTGGCACCTGGTCAGTATACTACTTGGGCAGCCTTAAAGAGTGAGTTCCTGCGTCATTTCTATGACAATGCGCGTTCAGACCAATCTAGACAGGACATACTTACTTTCTCCCAAGGAGTTGTGGAGCCTTTAAAGACTGCCTGGATGAGATTTAAGCAGTATCAGCGTGACTGTCCGCACCATGGATTCACTGAAGTTCAGCTGATTGGTATCTTCTTCAGAGGAATAGATCTTCCGTATCAGCAGGCGCTGGATAATTCTAGTGATGCCAACTTCAACACCAGGACTCCTACACAAGCTAAGCAACTGATCGAGAATTTGATTAGCAGCAATAGTTGCAAGACTATGGATGAGAGGAGAAAGAAGCCTAGTGGAAGTGTTGATAAATCAGAGATGGCTGAATTAAGATCCAGGGTGGACAAAATCTACACTCTTCTAAGTGAGAAGAAAGCTGTCCATTTTGCTCAAGAAGTAGAAGTGATTCAGACCGAGAAGGACACTCAGGGAGAAGATGTGAATTACATCGGAGGATCTGGTTTCCAAGGAAACAGATTTGGATATCAATCTGGAAACAGATTTTCTGGTGGAGGACAGACCAATAGTTCTCAGAGAGCCTACGGATCTGATTTTGAAGCTAAGATGGCAGCAATGATGGACAAGCTACTGGAAGGACAGATTAAGAGTACCGCAGACATACACAAGAGAATAGATACAGTCCATAAGGAGCCAGATGGGAAGATTGAATGTCTAAGTACACATATGAAGGAGCTTGATGCTAAGGTTGCGAGAACTGTTGGACATGCTCAGAGGGAAAATGGATATCTTCCAGGAAGAACAGACACTAAACCCAAATACCAATGCAATGCAGTGACTTTGAGAAGTGGTAAGGAACTGTTACCCAACCAGAACAGGCAGCTGAGCGTTGAAGAACTCACAGAAATTGAAGAGTTGGAAGATGAAATCCGTGACATTCGCGATGCATCGATCGATGCTACAAAGCAACGGTCGACGCAAAGCGATAACAAAGAAGCTGATGTCGCGAAGTCACCCAGCAACGATCGACACAAATCTAGTAACGATCGTTGCAAGACGACTGCCGAGAATGAAAAGCCAGAGGATCCAAAGCAATCGACAGAGAAGGTGTACAAGCCTAAAGTACCCTATCCTAAGAATCCCAGGAAGGCTAAAAGCGAGAGGCAGTATGCTAAATGCAAAGAGATGATAAAAAGGGTGAAAGTTGAAGTGCCTTTGCTTGACTCCATGGATACTTCACCAATGATGAGGAGATGCCTTAAAGACATGTTTGCTGGCAAATGGACTGATGAAGAAAGTGTGATGATGATCAGTGAGGTATGTAGTGCAGTGATTCAAGGCAGGTCCCCTGAGAAATTGAAAGATCCTGGGAGCTTCGTATTGGATTGCACCATCTACAGGGAGAGATTCGAAAGATCCTTATGTGATCTTGGTTCCAAAGTGAACCTTATGCCTCTCTCAGTTGCTAAGAGGCTCGGTATGACTGATTTCAGACCCACTAGGATATCACTGGTTCTAGCAGACAGAACGGTCAGGGTTCCCGAAGGAGTATTGGAGGATGTACCTATAATTATCGGCCAATGCGCGATACCTACTGACTTTGTGGTTCTACAATATGGACAGGAACCAAAGGATCCACTAATTTTGGGCAGATCTTTCTTAGCTACAGCTGGTGCAATGATTGACTGTCAGAGAGGTAAGATAGTTCTGAATGTGGGTGATCTGAAGATGAGTTTTGATATGAACAAGCTGGTAAAGAGACCAACCATCGACGGTCAGACTTTCTATGTGGACACACTTAGTGAATTAGCTGCAGAGTACTTTCACCAGTCACATGCTGAAGATCCACTGGAAAAAGCTTTACTGAGCTCTATAATGGAGTTGGAATACCTGCAGGACGAGCCATCAATGTGCTATAGAAGACTGATGGATTCTGTTGAAGTTGCAATGCAAGTTGAAGTATCTGACGCGACGATGCAACGATCGACACCTACTAAGCATCGGTCGTAGCAAAGCGACGCAGACTGGGCAGAAGAAAAAGCTCCGAAGGTAGACTTGAAACAACTTCCAACCGGGCTAAGGTACGCGTTTCTTGGACCTAATTCAACTTATCCAGTGATAGTTAACGCTAGTTTGAACAACGCAGAGCTCACTTTACTGCTAAGCAAGCTGCGCAAGCATCGCAAGGCTCTTGGCTATTCTCTTGATGACATTTCAGGTATCTCACCAAAGCTGTGCATACATCGGATACATCTTGAGGATGAGTCTAAGACATCTATTGAGCATCAGAGAAGGCTTAATCCCAATCTCCAGGAAGTGGTTAAGAAAGAGATTATGAAGCTTCTGGATGCTGGGATCATCTATCCTATTTCAGACAGTGATTGGGTAAGTCCAGTCCATGTAGTGCCTAAGAAGGGTGGAGTTACAGTCATGAAGAATGAGAAGAATGAGCTGATACCTACTAGGACTGTGACGGGACACAGGATGTGCATAGACTACAGGAAACTAAATGCTGCAACTAGAAAGGATCACTTTCCCTTACCTTTCATTGACCAGATGCTGGAGAGGTTAGCAAATCACCCTTACTACTGCTTCCTCGATGGATACTCAGGTTTCTTTCAGATTCCTATCCACCCAGAAGATCAGGGAAAGACTACTTTCACTTGTCCATATGGCACATTTGCTTACCGTAGGATGCCTTTTGGACTCTGCAATGCTCCTGCTACTTTTCAGAGATGCATGATGTCCATATTCACTGATATGATTAAGGACTTTATGGAGGTATTTATGGATGATTTCTCAGTCTACGGATCGTCTTATAATGAATGTCTAGAGAATCTGTGCAAAGTGCTGACTAGATGCGAAGAGAAGCACTTGGTCCTTAACTGGGAAAAGTGCCATTTTATGGTCAAAGATGGTATTGTTCTTGGACATAAGGTGTCTGAAGCAGGGATCGAAGTGGATCGCGCTAAGATTGAGGTAATGACAAACCTGCAAGCACCTGATTCTGTTAAAGCCATAAGAAGTTTTCTTGGACATGCTGGTTTCTATAGGCGGTTCATCAAAGATTTCAGCAAGATTGCTAGGCCACTAACTGCCTTGCTGTGTAAGGATACAAAATTTGAGTTCAATGCAGACTGTAAGGCTGCATTTGAACAAATCAAGCAGGCTTTAGTGAGTGCTCCAGTAGTCCAGCCACCAGATTGGGATTTACCTTTTGAGGTTATGTGTGATGCAAGTGATTTTGCTGTGGGAGCTGTTCTAGGACAGAAGAAGGACAGAAAGCTTCATGCTATCTATTATGCTAGTAGGACACTAGATGATGCGCAGAAGAACTATGCAACCACAGAGAAAGAACTGCTAGCCGTTGTCTTTGCTTTCGAGAAATTCCGCCCCTATCTTGTTGGCTCTAAAGTGATTGTTCATACTGATCATTCAGCCCTGAAGTATCTGATGCAGAAGAAAGATGCTAAGCCGAGGCTGTTGAGATGGATTCTGTTGCTTCAGGAGTTTGATATCGAAGTAAGGGACAAGAAGGGAGTTGAGAATGGAGTTGCTGATCATCTTTCAAGGATGCTGGTTGAGGAGGACGTGCCCATAAATGACTATTTGCCTGAGGAAAACGTCAACATGGTTGGTACAGTTTCTGAGATGGATTTGGAAGATGAGTTGCAGAACTGTCGGGAAGATCGCCTTGTGTCGATCGATGCTACATTGGCAACGGTCGATACAAGTATCGGGGAAGCAACGATCGACACATGCTCGCGCAACGGTCGATGCACACATGATACGAACCGAGAATGTTTTAAGATCAGAATTGGAAATTATGATTTCGAAATCTCTGCTGTGGCTACCTCTGATCGACCCTGGTATGCAGATATAGCTAACTACCTCGCTGCTGAGACTGAACCGGATGATTTAAAGGGCTATGAAAAGAAAAGGTTCTTTAGGGAACTTAGAAGATACTACTGGGATGAGCCTTATCTCTATAAACACTGTTCAGATGGCCTTTACAGGAGATGCATTGCTGAATCAGAAGTTTCAGACATTCTTTTCCACTGTCATGGATCAGATTATGCTGGACATTTTGCTACATTCAAGACTGTGTCTAAAGTTCTTCAAGCAGGTTTCTGGTGGCCTACAATGTTCAGAGACGCTCATTCTTTCATCACTCAGTGTGATGTTTGTCAAAGGAGAGGGAAAATCAGCAAGAAGCATGAGATGCCTCAGAATTTCATTCTGGAAGTTGAGGTTTTCGATTGCTGGGGCATAGATTTCATGGGTCCTTTTCCCTCGTCCTATGGAAATAAATTCATTCTGGTTGCTGTGGACTATGTGTCTAAATGGGTCGAAGCAATCGCTAGTCCAACCAATGATTCTTCGGTGGTCCTTAAGCTGTTTAAGACCATCATATTTCCCAGATTTGGAGTGCCTCGTATAGTGATAAGTGATGGAGGATCTCATTTCATCAATAAGGTCTTCGAAAAGCTGCTGAAGAAGCATGGAGTTCATCATCGAGTCGCTACTCCTTATCACCCTCAGACTAGTGGACAAGTAGAAGTTTCTAACAGACAGATCAAAGAGATCCTTGAGAAGACAGTCGGAAAAACAAGGAAGGATTGGGCAGCAAAGTTGGATGATGCATTATGGGCTTACAGGACAGCATTCAAGACACCACTTGGGACCACTCCATTCCATCTGCTATATGGAAAAGCATGTCATCTGCCAGTGGAACTTGAGCATAAAGCAGCATGGGCTGTAAAACAGATGAACTTTGATCTTAAGTCTGCTGCGGAAAGGAGATTAGTGCAGCTTAATGAGTTGGATGAGATTAGACATTTTGCTTATGAGAACTCAAATCTGTACAAAGAAAGGACTAAGGCATATCATGACAAGAAGATTGTCTCCAGACAATTTGAGCCTAATGATCAGGTACTTTTATATAACTCTCGTCTGCATTTGTTTCCAGGAAAGCTGAAATCAAGGTGGTCTGGCCCTTTTACAATCAAAGCGGTGCGTCCGTATGGAGCTGTGGTTCTAACTGGTAAGGATGGTATTGAATTCACTGTGAATGGACAGAGGGTGAAACATTATTGGGCGAAAGCCGAGATTCCAGAAGGTCAGATTTTGCCTCTGGATGATGCACCCTCTACCTAGATCAGCTGAAACGTCAAGCTATTGACGTTAAAAGAGCGCTGAGTGGGAGGCAACCCACTGTTTTCGTTTTTGCATTTTGATTTTAGTATTTTTTCTAGATTTTACGTTTTTGTTTCTGTTTGGTGAGTTTTTGGTTGCAGGGTTCGTGAAAATCGCATTGCGTCGATCGACACACATTTGTGTCGATCGTTACAACAGAAATCGCACAGCAACGGTCGGTGCACCTAGTGCAACGATCGATGCCTGACTGCGACAGAGGTAAAACCCGAGAGAACTAACCATTCAATCTAATTTTTTATTTTCTTTCTTTTAACCAATCCCTTGCTTGACACTACTGGGGACAGTGTGTCTTAAGTGTGGGGGAGGTTCTACTAATTAGTTTCTTTTGTCTTCTTAGAGTCAGTTAAATTTTTCAAAATTTGTTTTTCGAGTCAAAATTGGTTTAAGTAGGAAACAATGATTTTTGGAGGAGATTAGCAGCATTTGCAGGAACTTAAGTGACCATTGGGATGAGGCTGCAGATCTATCTATGACTATTAGAAAACCCCATCACAGATCAGCCTACTGAGGACACCCATATCACTTCAGGTATCAGAGGATCCTTTACTGACTTCACCTTAATACTGACTTTAATTTTTCTCACCTAAGGGCTTGGTATGCTTTATGTCGGATTCCCTGTTAGTTCTGACACAGCCTGTAAACATGTCCTATTTAGTCCCCTTCTCCCCTTCTGTAAAGTAAAAAAAAAAAATATAAATAACTGAGGATGAGTTAGTAACTCCGAAGTGGTCATGGGAATAGTAGCAAACACTATTATCTCTCATGTGATCCATGGAATGTGTCCAAAGTACACCCCATAACGGGAAGAACACTGATAAAAAAAATAAAATGATACCCAGTGGGGAAAAATCAGTTGTTAAAGAAGGGAAAGAGAAGAAAGGGACTAGAGAAAGATAGTATGGTGGTCTAGAGCTGGCAAGGTAAGAATCCATGTGCCTTTAGATCGATACTCCTTAGGTGAGACCGCACTTAAATACTTGCAGAAGTCAGTAGGGTGAATTTGAATGCTTGAATGTGATTGTGGCGTTTACTTAGGACAGTTGCTAAGTGTGGGGGAAGTACATGTTGGTCTTGATGTCTGTAGATTGATTCTTTCATGTGGATTACTAAGGGGAATCTGAATGCTGCTGCTTCTATGACAAAATGAGTTTCTGAAGAGTTTTCAAACCTCTTCACTGCATTTTAGTTCTCTGTTTTGCTTGAGGGCAAGCAAAGGCTAAGTGTGGGGGAGTTGATATATCATGGTTTTTACCCACTTTATACCATGATATAGTTGTGTTTTTAGAGTCTTTTGTATTAGTTTAGAGTCTTTTACAGGTTAAATCAGGTTTGGAGCTAATTGGAGATATATGGAGCATTTTGGGCATTTTGGGACGTTTTGGCCGAGAGCTTTATTCACTGTTCGATTATTTGATGTTGCATCGATCGACACGCATTGTGCATCGGTCGATGCAGTCGCGAGATGGGCCGTACGCGTCGGCGTAACAAGTATTGAAGATTTGCAAAGAAGCCCAAGATACTTTCAGTATTTACACAGAAGCCCCAGCCGAGATTATGCCTATATATACTAGTTTTTGGTGTTTAATTTAGATACGCTTGGATACTTAGAGCTAAGAGATTTTTAGAGCTTTTGAGGCTGATCTATTTTCCTTGTATTGATTTATTTTGGAGAAGATTTCGAACCCCTTTGATATTTTAATTTCTTATATGCAATCTATTTATTCTATGATTATGTTTTCATCAATCATGTCTGAGTAGATCCATAGTTGAGTTTAGGGTTTCTCATTAGGGTTTGATGACTTGCTAGAATTGTTTAATTCAGTTAGGATTCATATGATTAGAATGTTCTTCAAACTAAATTGTGCTTAAAGCTAGTTCTAACCTGATCAATTAGAATCTAGATCCTAGGTTACTAAATACGTCACGAGAGTGGGGTTTAGGAATCTGAACTATTTAGGTTGAGCAATTGAATTATTCGCAAAGAGATTTGGTTTAGTTTAATTGTGAACATATCGAACTTGAACTTAATGCTAGTTTAATTTGTTAGTAATTGCAAAGAGATTTGGATTACTGCACTTAGACTTAGAGAGTTTTCGCAAAGAGATTTGGTTAATTCTATTTTCGTGATTTGAGTTCTAGAACTGAGTTTAATTTGATCCTGACTGATTAACTTGTCTGCTTGTCTGATTTCCTGAGAATACCCTAGGCTTGACGCTTTTAGTTTATTGCTTACAAACCGATTTCCTGCTACTGTTTACTTTCTTGCACCGCAATTCATTACAATCACTACTTGCTTATTTCTAGTATTAATTCCTACGGTTTGATTCTCTTGAGACCAAGTGTCCCTGTGGATTCGATAACCCTATATACTACATTGACTATACTGTGCACTTGCAGTTTAGAATAGGGATTAAAACTCGACCTATCACAGAACCACAAAATCAGTAGGGATCACACATTGGCCGATCATTATGTTGGGAATGTCCTGAAATCTACTGTACTATCTCTAGAAAGTATGATAAGTGTCGAGATCAGATATAAGTCATAAATACTGGGTGATCATGATGACTTGCTAGAGCCCGCTCTTGATCTATAAGTTTAGGACTTATTACCAGTATTGTATGATCCCAAAGGGTCACACACCATAGCTAACGGGAAAGTTAAATGGAATTAATACGGTAAGATGCAAGGCATTTACTGTATTTGTACAGAGAATTGGGCCAGACAAAATACAGTCTTTTTGTCTGATTTGGGTCTTGGGCCCAATAGCCTAATAAGCCATTAGTTTAATTACTTGGGCCCATATAAGGAATGGGAGGCGCCACTTAGCCAAAAGTCTGCGATTTCTAGGGCTGGCCGTCCTCCTCTCTCTCTGTTGTTCCAGCTTGGTCTAGCAGCCTGATCCAGTAGCTTGTAAGCGTGTGGATACCTAGGAGGAGCCGGTTATCATCAGCTCTCATTGATCTTTTCATTACCACCAATCCGTTGCACTAATAACAAGGTAATGATTCTGATCTGGTTTATGATTCAACTGCAAATCACCTAGATCCTAGATGATTATGTGATAAGTTGTAATATGATAATTACACCAATGAACACACATAATCCTACAGTGGTATCAGAGCCTAGGTCGTTAGGTTTTTGCTGTTTGGATCATATTTAGGTTGTTTTAATGTTTAGAATCGAATTTGGCTTAAGAAATTTGATTAGAAAACTTAAAAACCTAAGTATATGAATCGCATATTCCGATTGAATCCCATCGGTATGCGATGTGATCGCCCGTGTCGATCGACGAGGGAGCGAGATATCGATCGATATGAATCGGATCGATTGCTTCTCGCTGTCCCGATGACCCGATCGCAACGAGCTGATGCACGCCGGTATCGATCGACGCAGGAGCGTGATATCGATCGATACACTGGCGAGAGATACGGTCCGCGAGTAGCCAATCGGTTCAACCGAGCTTCGCGGTTCGTTCTTCCCAAACCCGCGACAATGAACCGATCAAACCGATTGTGGTTCATTGTCAGCTTTAGCTTAAAACGCAGGTTAGGTCAAAATTGGCTAAAACACAAGGTGTTTCTTCCTGATTTTGGACTTAACCGAACCGATCCAATTTAATTGGTGGTTCAAGCGGTTAACCCAAATCGCGGTTTGCTGGAAATTATTTAATACAATTGGTATTATTTAATTTCTGGTTAAACCGGATTTAAATTCAAAATTGAATTTTAACCTAATCCGAAGGCTGGTCTAAGTTTGATTTGGTTGGACCAAATAATTTAGAGCTGGTCTGGTTTAGTAAATAACAAGTTGGATTTAGTAGTTAATTTGGTCTTGGACCAGAATTAATGAACCGACTCGGTTATGTCAAATTATTGGGCCAATTGGAATTCTGTGGTCTTGGGCCAAGAATTGGGCCTATAATTTGTGACCCAACAAAAAACTTTAATAAAACATTAAATTAGAAAGTTTCTTTGATTAGAAGTTTCTAATTTTGGCATGTTAAGAAATTTATAAATATAGTAAGTTTCTGAATTTAGAAAGTTTCTAAAATAAGTAGGTTTCCTAAAATAGAAAGTTTCCATATTTAGTAAGTTACCTGAATTGGAAAGTTTCCCAAAATAGTAATCTTCTATTTTGGAAGGAAAACCTAAAATCCTCAAAACAAATATCAAGCTTGGATGTCTTGCCCAATCTTGTCAGCTACTTAACGCTTATTCAATTACAGATATGGCTTACAGTGTGAGGTGTCTGTTTTTGCGTAAGTAAAGTAGTACATAGTCATTACTGTCATTGGGAGTCCCAGACTTTAATGATTATTTGGCTGTAAGAGATTGGTTTCCTTGACTGGGCCATCGGGAGTCCCGGGCCTTGAGACATCTGGTGAATTTGGGCCTCGGGTCCAATTCACAACCGAGAGTTATATGAGTTGTAACTAGCTGTGTGTATGCTTACCTAGTTAGCTAATTCTGGGTGACGGCCAGTGGCCCACTTTGGTTTTAGTTTAACATGGATCTCGGAATCATTGCATTCATATGAGGTTAAACAAAGAAATATTGAATGCAATGCGAGTTTTCTTATAAGTTGTTAAGATTACTCTTTTATGAACTAAATAACTAAAACTCTATTTATCTCTAAATTTCAGTCATGAATAGCACAAACAATCAAAACACTTTCTCGATCCGGTCTGTCCTTGAGATGGACAAACTGAACGGATCAAATTTCTTGACTTGGTCGCGGAACCTGAGGCTAGTCCTCAGGCAGGAGAGAAAGGACTATGTCCTTGAGAGAGCTCTCCCCGAGAGGATCGGGTCCAATGCCTCTCATGCAGTATATAATGCTTGGAATAAGCATTATAATGATGCGGTAGATGTGCGTGGTCTGATATTGGCTACCATGGACTCAGATTTGCTGAAGCAATATGAGAACATGGAGTCGCCAATAGAGATGATCAGCAGCCTGAAATTGAAATTTCAGGAGCAGGTAAGAGTGGAGAGATACCAGTTGGTTAAGTCTCTCACTAGCTGCAAGCTACCAAATGATCATCCAGTGAGTCCTCATGTCAGTAAAATGATGGGTTACATTGATAACCTGAGGAAACTGGATTATCCAGTTAGCCAAGAATTGGCAACTGAGATCATTCTGCAGTCACTGCCGTCAAGCTATGATAAGTTCAGAAGGAACTATATCAAGAAAGGCTTAACGAAGACGCTGACTGAACTGCATGATATGCTCAAGACAGTTGAGCCAAACGTGAAGAGTACCCTGTATAATCTCACAATGGAGAAGGGTAGGTTTACTAAACCTAGAGCTGACAAGGGTGAAGACAAAGTTGTCCAGATTTTGAATCATGGCAAGCCTGTGTCTTCTGAGCCCGAGTCAGATACATCTTACGTTGGTAAGTACTGCTACTATAAAGAGACTGGGCATTAGAAGAGAGATTGCATTAAATTCATGGAAGATTATGAGGAGTTGAAGGCGATGTATGAGACTACTTCCTCAGGTATTCATGTTATTACTTCAAGTTCTACCTTATAGGTATTGAATACTGGTTGTGGCACTGATATTTGTTATAATATGCAGAGCCTAAGCAATAGTAGAACGTTGAAGGAAGGACAAGTGGAACTGCGTGTCTGGAAGAAGCTATGGATGCTGCCTCAACCGTAGGGTTTTCACTTGTAAATGCCTTTGAGGCTTGGTTTTGTATTAAATAATTGCTGCAATATACCTGCTTTAAGCAGAGTTGTCTTTCATTTTCTTGTAAGAATTTGAATGTTTTTCATTTTGATAAAAGACAAGTTATGTTCTTTTGATCTTAATGAAATATTAATTGTAGCACCTATTCAAGGAATGGGTTTTATATCTTAAACCAAAGAGTGCCTAAATGTAACATAAATACCGAATTGGTTTATATCTGATGAATTAAACCTGATTTTTCTTGGCGAAAATGTTTTTGGTCACATAGAGTGAGTCGGATTCAGAAATCCCATAGTTATGGACTTTTGGGCTCATTTGATCGGATATCTTATGAGACTTGAATTCTGCTTACTGGACCAAAAGACAAAGGGCCCATCTTAGCCGAGCTAGAGAAAGGCCCAAAGGCTTATTGGATCTTGAACATACTCATGTATGTGGTCCGATGAGCAGTAATGCCGGAGAAAAATTTCATGTACTTCATTATCTTTACTGATTACTTCAGTGAGTATGACTGTGTTCATTTGATGAGACACGAGTCGGAATTCTTTGAAATGGTCGAAAGAGTTCCAGAATGAGGTATAGAATCTAAGTGACAGAAGTATTGAGACTCTGGATTAGTTCACGAGTGAGAATACTTAAGTCATTGATGGTGTGATCATCTGAATGAGTGTGAAGTCGTTTCACAGCTCATTTCTCCTGAAAACCTGGAGGTGTTTCTGTGAGAAAGAATCGGATCTTATTAGAAATGATTAAAGATGAGTCACACGAATCTTCCATGATATTCTTTAAGAATAACGCTCTAGAAATATCTAAGTTCACGCTGAAATAGTTCCACCAATATCAGTTGAAAGACACCACATAAATGTGGACTGGAAATGATCTAAATTCGTCTTTACTGAGTATTTGTAGTTGTGCTACTTCGCTGGTTGTCCTAGGGAAACCAAGTCTTGTTACTTTTACGTCCATTCCGAAAACGAAGTTAGGTTGTTCGGAATTCTGTTTTCTAAAAGGAAAGTTTCTTTCCAAGAAGAACAGTGGGAGTAAAAGTATAACTCGAAGAAATTCGAGAAATAAAGGAGGCTGCTCAACCTGTTGAGGGAGAGCAGCGGATGGATTTACAGATTTCTGTAGAATCTACACCTGTAGAGCCTGAAGTTCGCAGATCTGAATGAATCCGTCACTAATCCGAGAGTGATTTCTCGTGATTAACCTGCGAAATTCACAAAAGCGAAAGTGAGCCCGGACTCCGAAAAATTATACTATATGTAAGTTAGCTTCATCGATCCATTCATGGATAGAAGCAAGCATATCGGAGTTGGAATCTTCGTTATGTTGAAGTAGTCAAGGTTTTGACTTGAACAGGAACGAAGTGGAACTGTGCGTTTACTAATAGATAAGTGGAAGCGATGTTGCATTTCTCATAGTGTATGTCGATGACATACTGATTCTCGGAAATAACGTTCCAATGCTGCAGTCGGTAAAGGACTGGCTTGGGAGTTGTTTTATGATTGACATGGGTAAAGCCACATATGTTCTTGGATTTTGGATCTAAAGATAAAGATCCAAAAGAGCTGATAGGACAAAGTCAGGATTCTTATATTGACAAAGTCCTACAAGTTTTCAGCATTCCAAGAAGGGTTTTATGCCAATGTTACATGGCATTACGTTAAGCAAGAAACAGTGTCCTACGATATCTGCTGAGCTTGAATGCATGGATGAGATTCCATATGCGTCGGCAATTGGATCTATCATGCATACCATGAAACGTACTTGTTTTGATGTTGCTTTAACATTAAGCAAGACAAGTAAAGACCAGTCAAATCCAGCAAAGAATCACTGGATAGACGTAATGAATATCCTCAAGTATTTGGAAATTACTTAGGATAAGTTCTTGATTTACGGAGAAAGTGAGGTGCTACAAGTCGTTAGAGTCTGAAAGGCAAGTTTCCAACAGACAAAGATGATTTCCGGTCACAGTCCGGTTATATCTTGTGTCTGTCTGGCGGTGCAAGGCACTGTTGCTGACTCCATGACTTAAGCTGAACATTTCGCAGCTTGGATAGCGGCGAAAGAGGTTGTTTGGAAAGAAGAGTTCATCACTGAACTTGATGTGATTCCTAGCATAGTTGAGGCTAGCTGAACATCAGAGGTCCAAACACCTTGAGCGTAGGTATAACCTATTCCGTGAGATAAATGACAGAGGTGTTAAGTAGATCAGCAAGTTTCAACGAATGAGAACGTTGCTAATCTATTAACGAAGCCACTCCTTATGCCTAAGCACGAGTCGCGGACTGTAGCTGTAGGATAAGTGAAATTAAGATGTAGTCTTAATTTCAGTGGGAGTTTGTAAAGGGCTTTATTTAGTTGTTTTGAAAGGTTCATGTAAACATAATATTTTATGTTTATGAAATTTATGATTTCTGGATTATTTTAACTGTGATATAAATAATCGTTCCAAAATGATTCATGTCATTATATATAGGCCATCGAAGTACATGAGAAAGACTTGATCATGAAACCCTATATTTAACAAAATGACATAAATCAGAGTGTCCATAGTCGAAGGTTGTTGAAATTGGAACACCAACAACCACTTGAGACTAGAGTGTGTTGAGACTTATGACCAAGTTTCATGGGTCATAGATGTGCGGCATCAAAGTCGACACATAGGTATATGTAGGGGAGCATATGACCGGACATGACCCGCTGATGAGAACTCTACAAGATATTAATATCTGTGTCATAAGAGGTTCTCATCTACGACTATAGAGTATAGTCCTTAGACCTGAGTTCGCATGCATGTGGCTGCACATGGATTGATGCACTTTGATCATTGTCTAACGATGTTTCGTAACTGGGAGCTATAAGGACCTTGGTTGGGTGTATTATAAAGTGTGTAGTTCATAGTGATGGAACAAGATGGGATTTGTCCCTCCTGTTAACGGAGGTAATATCTCTAGGCCAATCGGAGACTTGATAGCTGGTAAGAGTGTGGCCACACCCAAACGGACTTGCCCAAGTCGTTTGCATTGTCAGTATCAATTCTGGTCCGATGAACATGGTCTGGCTATATAAGGATGACACGCATCTTGCCTTATGCCAGATCGAGATATTGAGACAAAAGGATTAGGGAATGTAGAATTCCAGTACAAGTGGGAGATTGTTGGGAATGTCCTGAAATCTACTGTACTATCTCTAGAAAGTATGATAAGTGTCGAGATCAGATATAAGTCATAAATACTGGGTGATCATGATGACTTGCTAGAGCCCGCTCTTGATCTATAAGTTTAGGACTTATTACCAGTATTGTATGATCCCAAAGGGTCACAGACCATAGCTAACGGGAAAGTTAAATGGAATTAATACGGTAAGATGCAAGGCATTTACTGTATTTGTACAGAGAATTGGGCCAGACAAAATACAGTCTTTTTGTCTGATTTGGGTCTTGGGCCCAATAGCCTAATAAGTCATTAGTTTAATTACTTGGGCCCATATAAGGAATGGGAGGCGCCACTTAGCCAAAATTCTGCGATTTCTAGGGCTGGCCGTCCTCCTCTCTCTCTGTTGTTCCAGCTTGGTCTAGCAGCCTGATCCAGTAGCTTGTAAGCGTGTGGATACCTAGGAGGAGCCGGTTATCATCAGCTCTCATTGATCTTTTCATTACCACCAATCCGCTGCACTAATAACAAGGTAATGATTCTGATCTGGTTTATGATTCAACTGCAAATCACCTAGATCCTAGATGATTATGTGATAGGTTGTAATATGATAATTACACCAATGAACACACATAATCCTACACATTATAGGTACATCTTCTAGTACTCCTTCAGGAATTCTGATTGTTCTGTCTGCTAAAACTAGTGAGATCCTAGTGGGCAGGAAGTCAGTCATCCCGAGTCTCTTGGCAACAGAGAAGGGCATGAGGTTCACACTAGAACCAAGATCACATAGAGATCTCTCAAATCTTTCCCTGTAGATACCACAATCCAACACAAAGCTTCCTGGATCTTTCAACTTCTCAGGAATTCTGCCCTGAATCACTGCACTACACACTTCTGTGATCATCATTACACTCTCCTCATCAGACCATTTACCAGCAAGTAAGTCCTTAAGACATATCTTCATCACAGGAGTAGTCTGCATAGAGTCAATCAAAGTCACTTCAATCTTTACCTTTTTAGTGATCTCTTGGCACTTAGCATACTGCTTATCGTTCTTGGCTTTCCTGGGGTTCTTAGGAAATTAGGCTTGTAAACCCTTTCATTCAACTTCTTCTGCTTTTCTGCGTTTAAACTCTCGGTAGTCACCTTGCGTCGATCGTTGCTAGTGTTGCATCGATCGTTGGTGGGTGATTCTGTTACGACCTCTGCGTCGAGCTTGGGTTCAGCATCTCCATTTTCGCTTTGCATCGACCGTTGCTTGGGTGCGTCGATCGATGCATTGCGAATTCCTCGGATCTCATCTTCCATTTCTTCAATCTCCACGATTTCTTCTAGGCTCAACTGCTTTTTCTGGGCAGGAAACAGCTCCTTACCACTTCTCAATGTCACTGCATTCCACTGATACTTAGGATTAGCATCAGTCCATCCCGGAAGAGATCCATCTGGCCTTTGAACATATCCAGCAGTCCTTGCAACCTTTGCATCAAGCTCCTTCACATGTGTGCTCAAAGATTCAAAATTCCCATTCAGATCTTCATACACAGCATCCATCTTCTTGTTGAAGTCCACAGCAGTCTTAGTCTGTCCTTTCAGCAACTGTTCTATCATAGCCTCCATCATGCTCTCATGAGCATTAGCAGTAGGAGGTGTCTGATATGAGGAAGATCCATAAGTCCTCTGATTACCTTGCTGAAAAGGTTTCTGAAAATCAGCAGTCTGTCCAAATCCAGAAGAGTTTTGATTGCTTGTGAAAGCACTCTTCTGTCCACCATTGAAGAACCTATTACCTTGCTGATTATTAAACTTGTTTCCTTGGAATCCAGAGCCACCAATGTAGTTCACATCCTCTTCCTGATGGTCTTCTTCAGCTCCAAATACCTCAACATCTTGAGTAAAATGGACAGCTTTCTTTCCAGCCAACAAATTACAAACAGTATCCAACTTACTCATAATATCAGAAATCTCCTGATTATCTATATTCCCACCAGACTCTTTCCTTCTCCTATCAGCAGTCTTGCAGCTATTACTGCTCACCAAGTTATCTATCAGTTGCTTAGCTTGCTCAGGAGTCCTTGTGTTGAAATTTCCATTGCTGGAATTATCCAACGCAGTCTGGTAAGGGAGATCTATACCTCTAAAGAATATGCCCAAAAATGTCACCTCATTGAATCCATGATGAGGACAGTCTCGTTGGTACTTCTTAAACCTCATCCAAGCAGCTTTAAGAGGCTCTGTAGGACGCTGAGAGAAAGTGAGAATGTCCTGTCTCGACTGATCAGAGCGAGCATCATCATAAAAGTGCCTCAGAAACTCCCTCTTCACAGCATCCCATGTAGTAAACTTCCCAGGTGGAAGTTGTTTCAGCCAAGCTGCAGCATCTCCAGCGAGAGAGTAGGGGAAGAGTTTGAGAAACAGATAGTCATAGTTCACTCCATCATACTTCATCCCAGTGACTATGTCCTCAAACTCATCAATATGGTCCATTGGCTGCTCATTGGGAAACCCATGGAAAGCATTCTGCCTCAGAATAGAGTAGTAGATGGTCTTGATCTCGAAGTCATTCCTCTCAAAACCAGGAGGTACAAGTGCTGACCGGTTAGAATGAAACTCATCCGGTCGGTTATAGTCAGCAATAGTCCTCCCAGCATGTACAACCATCTGCCTCTGACCTTGTCCTTGCCCTTGGCCTTGCCCTTGGACTTGGTCTTGCGGTTCAGGCTGCGGTTTAGGGATCACATTCCCTTCAGCATCAATCCTTTGCCAAACAGCATTGTACGGATTGTTTTGTCAGTCCCTTAGGACACCTTGAGCATCAGGTATCTGAATCAAGCGTTCTTGCACCATCCTTGCTCGTTGACTTTTCCTATTAGTTCTCTCTAGTCGAGCAAGCTCCTCAAGTATGAGATTAACGAGATTCGAGTTCGGATTACTTCTGGTATCACGCGTCTGCATAAACCGTCGGTAATCGCAGTGCAACAATCGATGCTAGGATGCAACGATCGATTCAACTCTTGTCGCCTTGCAACGATCGATTCAAAAGAATGCAACGATCGATGCTAAGCGAATGTCAGACCTGCGACAGAGAAAAACAGAGAAATTAGTAACCAAAAATAAAAATAAAAATCCTAGTCTAAACCCTAAGTTCAAATCTATCGAAGACTCAAAAGAGTCCCCGGCAACGGCGCCAAAAACATGATAGGTCTATAAGTTTTTAATCCTATTCTACTGCAAGTGCACAGTTAATGTAATTATAGTATAAAAGGTATCGAATCCCACAGAGACTCTCGACCTTACGATAGATTTAGAACGGTCAAGTTAAACTAGGAGAAAGTAATGAGAAACTAAAAAGCAAGCAGAAAAGAAAATCAGGTAGCAGGAGTGGTTTGTAAGCAATCAACTAAAAGCGCTAAGTCTAGGGAGATCTCAGGAAATCAGACAAGCAGATCAGATAATCAGTCATGATCAAATTAAGCACTGTTCTAGAACTCAAACGCGGATATATAACTAACCAACTTTCGTTGTGAGAATTCTCTAAGTCTAATAGCAGAAATCCAAATTTCTTTGCAATTCCTAACAGATTTAACTAGCCTTAAGTTCAGGTTCGATATGTTCACAATTCAATTAAACCAAATTTCTTTGCGAGTAATTCAATTGCTCAACCTAAATAGTTCAGATTCTAAATCACACTTTCGTGTCAATTTAACAACCTAGAGTCTAGATTCTAAGTGATCAAGTTAGAAACTAGTGTTAAGCATAATTCAGGTTGAAGAACAAATATGATATGAATCCTTAACTGAATAAATAAATCTAGCAAGTCATGAAATCCCTAATGAGAATCCCTAAACTTAACTATGAATCTACTCAGACATAGATAATGAAAACATAATCAATGAATAATTAGATTGCATAAAAGAGTAAGAAACAAAGGGGTTTGAAATCTTCTCCAAAAGTAGGAAGCAATACAAGTTCACATCAGCCCCAAAAAGCTCTAAAAACTCTCAGCTCAACGTATGAAAGCGTATCTAAAAACTGATGTAAAAACCTAATTATAAAAGTCTAATCACGACTGGGGCTTCTTTGTAATTATTGGAAACTTTTGGGCCAAAGTGTAATATCCATATTCTTCATTAAACCGCCGAAGATAAGCCCATCTCGCTCGTGTGTCGATCGATGCACAATGTGTGTCGATCGATGCAGATCTCTGTTTTGGACAGTGAACTCTATCTCTCGGGTCAAAACTCCAAAATGCTCCAGAAAGCTCCATAATCACCAAATCCGCTCCAAACGTGCACATATCTAATAATACGTGTAAAAGACTCTAAAGAAACACCAAAAGACTCTAAAACATACTTATATCATGGTCTAAAACCGGTAAAAACCATGATATATCAATGTTGCAAGAAACAATAAGGCTCCTTGTGCTAGGAGGCATATACAGAGCAGGATGAACATGATGCAGATCATCTGGATCGTGGCCATCTCTGTTTGTTCAACCGCTTGGACACTGGGCCATGTAAAGACACATTTTTACGATTGAAAATGGTATATTGCTTATGTTAGTTCATCAATATACCTTCTTTCATATCATCCTTATTGTTTTTATTTTGTCATCATTCATATCATCCTTTTCTCGTTCGCTCTTTTTGGATTTATATGGATAGCGTTTTTTTTTGAATCTTTATGAATAGCAATTATAAATTGCACACGAAGGATACTGACAGCCCTGTTATACTAGTTCATGAATTTTATCAACTATCTTGGTTTCATAGCATAGGATTTCGAGACTGCTGTGTTCTCTTACAATACCCAATGGATAAATACTATACTTAATGGATGCAGTTTAATTTTTAAAATTTATATCCACACTGTTCTGTATTTTTGCTGTACACCATGGATGGTATTTATCTTACTTTATATCTATCCATACATGTTTGGTTTGCATCCTTGTATGGGATATGAATCGTTGCGACCTAAATGTTGGAAGTTTCGGTTGATCCTGATTCAATTCTCATATTGATATCAACCTAAACATGCATTAGATCTAGGTGTTCTTATTTAGAAACATATGATCTCACCTTTTACCTGTTTGTTTGCAGCGGAATTGATGAACAGGTCAATGATCAGGGAGATACACCGAGAGATGGATCCTCCAAAGGCTCACACACGCAATCACAGGAAACTGGTTGCTAGACCACAAGGAGCAGAGGCGCAGAGAGGAGAGAGTGGCCGCGTGGGGTGTTAGGGTTAGAGAGGAAGAGACTTTGGCTTTTAGTCATTAAAAGCCTTCTCTTTCCCTTTTGGGCTTTTGGGCCCAATCTGATTAAATTCCATTTAATCAGACCCATTATTCATTCTCTCTTAGTACGACAAATGCCTAGCACTTTTGTCGTACTTCTGCTATGCCGTTCCTACATTATTTCCTGCTAGCTTAAGCGTGTGACCCATATGGGATCATACAATAAAGGCAATAAGTCCAAGACTTATAGATCATGAGCGGACTCTAGCAAGCCATCATGACCCCCAGCATTGTATGACTTATGTCTGATCACTGACATACTCTTACGTTATAGAGACAGTACAGAGATTGCTGGACACAATTCCAACAATCTCCCACTTGAACTGGAATCTCTGTATTCATAATCCCTTTCGTCTCAATATCTCGATTAGTCATAAGGCAAGATTAGTGTCATCCTTATAAAGCCTAATCTTGTTCATCGGACTCTGATTTGATACTGACAATACAAACGACTCGGGAAAGTCCGTTTGAGCATGGCCATGCGTTTTCCAGTATTCAAATCTCCGATTGGCCTAGAGATATTCACTCCATTTATATTGGAGGGACAAATCCCATCTTGTTCCATCACTGTGAACTACTCATCTCATGATGTACCCAAACAAGGTCCTTATAGCTATCGCAGAACGATAGCGTTAGACAATGATCAAAGTGCATCAGTCCATATGCAGTCACATGCATGCGAACTCAGGTCTAAGGACTATACTCTATAGTCGTAGTAAGAATCTCTTATGACACAGATATAAATATCCTGAAGAGTTCTTATTTGCGGGTCTTGTCCGGTCGTATGTTCCCAACATACACCTATGTACTGACTTTGATGCCGAGCATCTATGACACACTGAGACTTTGTCATAAGTCACGTACCAATCCAATCTTTCACGGTTGTTGGTGTTCCAATTTCAACAACCTTCGACTAGGGACAGGATGATATATAACATTTATCAAATATAGGATCTCATGATCAAGCTAAATGACTTCGATGACTCAAGATCAAATCATTTACTTCGATGACCTATAAAATGGTTCATATCATTTTGGAACGATTATTTCATCACAGTTAAAATAATCTTGAAATAATAATTTCATTAAAACATAGAATAATGTTTTAC
This sequence comes from Orychophragmus violaceus, assembly GCA_030180135.1. Taxonomy (NCBI): domain Eukaryota; kingdom Viridiplantae; phylum Streptophyta; class Magnoliopsida; order Brassicales; family Brassicaceae; genus Orychophragmus; species Orychophragmus violaceus. Next base: position 63,806,493 of record CM058235.1, read on the forward strand.
TAGAACATATCAAATAACTAAAATAAAGCTCACAAAACTCCCACTCAAATTTAGATTACATTTCAATGTTTCTAATGCCTACAGCTTCAGTCAGCAACTCGAGCTTAGGCCTTGGGAGTGGCTTTGTCAACGGATCAGCGACATTATCATCTGTCGGAACTCGGCTGATCTTGACTTCCTTTCTATTAATGATGTCACGTATCAAGTGATATCTTCTTTGAACATGCTTGGATTTCTGGTGTGATCTTGGTTCCTTTGCCTGAGCTATAGCACCATTGTTGTCACAAAATAGTGCCAGAGGCTCAGCCGCATCTGGTATCACACCTAGTTCCATAATGAACTTTCGAATCCAAACAGCTTCCTTCGCTGCTTCTGAGGCGGCGATATATTCAGCTTCTGTAGTGGAATCAGCAACGGTGTCCTGCTTGGAGCTTCTCCAACTTACTGCACCGCCATTCAGACAAAAGACATAACCGGACTGTGACCGGAAATCATCTGTGTCTGTCTGGAAACTTGCGTCCGTGAATCCACTGACTTTAAGCACATCACTTCCACCGTACACTAAGAACTTATCCTTAGTATGTCTTAGATACTTCAAGATGTTCTTTACGGCAATCCAATGGTTTTCACCTGGATTTGACTGGTATCTACTCGTCATGCTCAATGCGTAAGCAACATCAGGACGAGTACAGATCATGGCATACATGACAGATCCTATTGCAGATGCATAAGGAATATTCTTCATGCGCTCAAGCTCAGCAGCCGACGTAGGGCTCTGCTTCTTGCTTAGCGTCGTGCCATGTACCATTGGCGTGAAGCCCTTCTTGGAATCTTTCATGCTGAATCTTTGTAGGACTTTGTCAATGTATGAGTCTTGACACAAGCCTATCAGCCTCTTAGGTCTATCCCGATAGATCCTAATTCCAAGAACGTATGCGGCTTCACCCATGTCTTTCATGGAAAAACAACTTCCAAGCCAGTCCTTTACAGACTTCAGCATTGGAACGTCGTTTCCGAGAAGCAGTATGTCATCAACATACAGAATAAGAAAAACGATTTTGCTCCCACTAGTTTTCTTATACACGCATTGTTCTTCTTCGTTTCTGATGAAGTCAAATTGCTTGATCGCTTCATCAAAACGAAGATTCCAGCTCCTCGATGCTTGCTTCAATCCATAAATGGATTTATGAAGCTTGCATACTTTCCCAGCATTCTTTGGATCTATGTAACCGTCAGGTTGCGTCATATACACATCCTCTTCCAGAATACCATTCAGGAAGGCGGTTTTCACGTCCATCTGCCAAATTTCATAATCATGAAAAGCTGCAGTTGCTAGTAGAATCCGAATAGATTTCATCATAGCCACCGGTGAATAGGTTTCATCGTAGTCCACACCGTGAACTTGTCTGAAACCTTTTGCCACCAACCTGGCTTTATAAATCTGGACATTTCCATCCACGTCAATCTTCTTCTTGAAGATCCATTTGCACTCGATGGCTTTTACGCCAGCGGGTAAGTCAACCAACGAAAATACTTGGTTGACCGACATGGAGTCCATTTCGGAATCAGTGGCCTTGCGCCACTTAGAGGAATCTGGGCCCATCATGGCTTGATTGAAGTTCGATGGTTCATCACCATCAATGATCAAAAGATCATGACAGTCAGTCACGAGGAATCCCTGATATCTCTCGGGTTCGTGACGGATCCTCCCGGATCTTCGAACTTCAGGTACTACAGGTTCAGGCTCTACAATTTCTTGTAGATCCTCCTGCTGCTCTTCCTCATTAGGTTGAGCAGTATCCTGTTCATCTTGAATTTCTTCAAGCAGTACCTTACTCCCACTGTCTTTCTTAGAGAGAAACTCTCTCTCAAGAAAGTTACAATCCCGGGCAACAAGGATCTTGTTCTCGGAACGTAGATAGAAGTAATAAGCCTTGGTTTCCCGTGGATAACCAATGAAGTAGCATTTGTCAGATTTTGGTGTAAGCTTGTCTGAGATTAATCTCTTGACATAGGCTTCACAACCCCAAATTCTTAGATAAGACAGTACTGGAGCCACTCCAGTCCATAATTCATATGGTGTCTTTGCTACTGCTTTTGATGGCGCTCTATTTAGAGTGAACACTGCTGTTAGCAGAGCATATCCCCAAAGGGATATTGGAAGGTCTGTGTGACTCATCATAGATCGAACCATATCCAATAAGGTCCGATTTCTCCTCTCAGATACACCATTCCATTGAGGTGTTCCAGGAGGAGTGAGTTGGGATACGATCCCACACTCTCTCAGATGATCACTGAATTCTTGGCTTAAGTATTCTCCTCCTCGGTCGGACCGAAGAGCCTTAATACTTTTGCCAAGTTGGTTCTGTACTTCATTTTGGAATTCTCTGAACTTCTCAAAAGACTCAGACTTATGTTTCATTAAATAAACATATCCATACCTACTGAAATCATCAGTGAAGGTAATGAAGTACTGATAGTTTCCTCTTGCATTAGTGGACATTGGGCCACACACATCAGTGTGTATCAGGCCCAATAAGTCACTGGCCCTCTCGTTAGGTTTATTAAAGGGGGCCCGTGTCATTTTGCCCATCATGCAGGATTCGCATTTCTCACATGACTCAAAGTCAAATGAGCCAAGAAGTCCATTCGAATGGAGCCTCTTGATGCGTTTCTCGCTGATGTGCCCTAAACGACAATGCCATAGAAAAGTTCGGTTTTCCTCATTAGGTTTAAACCGTTTTGTATTGATGTTATAAATTGGCGCGGATTGATCGAGTATGTAAAGCCCATTCGTAAGAGGGGCCGAACCATAGAACAAATTGTTGCGATTGAAGGAACATAATTTATTCTTAACTGAAAAATCATAACCTTCCAAATCCAACAAAGAAATTGAAATAATATTTCTGCTTATAGCAGGTACAAAATAACAATTATTAAGTTCTAAAATCAATCCCGAAGGTAAAGACAACAAGTAAGTTCCTACAGCTAGTGCTGAAACTTTCGCTCCATTCCCAACTCGTAGTTCCACTTGTCCTTGCTTCAGCCTTCTACTGTTGCTGAGTGCCTGCATATTAGTACAAATATGAGCCCCACAACCAGTATCCATGACCCATGAGGTATTATCAGAAGTAGTTGTATTAACTTCTATAACAAAAATACCTGATGAAGAAGTCTCGAAAGTCTTCTTCTTTAATTCCTTTAGACCTTCCTGGAATTTCTTGCAATCTCTTCTCCAATGCCCCAGTTCTTTGCAGAACCTGCACATGTCAGTAGGCCCAGCCTTGGACTTGGGCTTGGGCTTTGGCGTGTCTGAGTCCACGACTTGGACACCCTTGGCCTTTCCCTTATCCTTAGCAGAAGACTTCTTAAACCCCTTGCCCTTTTGTACCATAAGTACATTGGGGTCCTTGGCGGTTTTCTTCAAGTTGGGCTCTGCAGTCTTGAGCATTCCGTGAAGCTCAGGCAGTGTCTTACTCAAGCCATGCATGTTAAAGTTCAGAATGAACTGATCATAGCTTGCAGGTAAAGACTGCAGAATGATGTCGCAGGCAAGTTCCTGGCTGATTGGGCAGTCGAGTTTGTGAAGATGATCGAGATAACCCATCATCTTCAACACATGAGGACTCACTGCCGCATTCGCAGCCAACTTACAGTCCAAGAGGTTCTTAACTGTCTGGAACCTCTCGGTCCTAGCCTGCTCCTGAAAAAGCGATTTCAGGCTTGCCATGATCTCGATTGGAGACAATACACTTTCGAACTGCTTTTGCAGCTCTGGAGTCATTGTCACCAACATCAGGCAATAAACATCATTTTCATCTGACGAATGCTTTTCCCAAGCATTGTGCAGAGTCCTGGCAGCATTGGCAAGAGGCCTCTCGGGGAGGGGATCTCGAAGGACATAATCCTTCTTCTCCTGCTTGAGGACCAGCCTCAAGTTCCTTGACCATGTCAGGAAGTTCGTTCCAGTCAGCTTCTCCTTCTCGAGAACAGACCGGATCGAGAACGTGTTTTGTGTGCTTGTAGTAGTCATATCTGAAATATATAAATAAAAAGGTTATTAGTTATATGTTCAAAATGATTAATCTCTTATTAAAGTATAATATGATTAATCATGCATTATATTCAATAACCTTAGTTACCCTCAATAGAATATAATGATTCCAAGATCCACATATAACTAAGATCAAAGTGGGCCACTGGCCGTCACCCAACCTTAGCTTATATCGGTAAGCCCTATTTCGGCTAATTATATCCGTGATATAACTCTTGGTTGTGAATCTGGGCCCGAGGCCCAATCCACCCTGATGTCTCAAGGCCCGGGACTCCCGATGGCCTAGTCAAGAAAACCGGACTATACAGTCATGTAATCATTAATGTCTGGGACTCCCAATGACATTTATGAATCACAAACCGTCTTACCCACGCAAAAACAGACATCCTCACACTGTAAGGCCATGAATGCAATTGAATGGGCTTTGACAGCTGACATAGCCTGGACAAGACATCCAACGCTTGATATTATTTGAGGTTCGTAGGTTTATTAAAATCATTCCCAAAATAGAAGATTACTATTTCGGGAAACTTTCTATTTATGGAAACCTACTATTTTTGGAAACTTTCTAAAATTGGAAACTTTCTAAAACCGGAAACTTTCTAACTTTAGAAACTTCTTTAAAATCCAAAACCCGCAAATTCAGAAACTTCTAATTTTGGAAACTTTCTAATTTCGAAATTTCGGAACTTTATAAAATTTAAAATCGAATTTCATAATTTTATTTTATAAAATAAGTTTTAAATTTAAATCTGAAGAATGACTCAATTAATGGCCCAATTGTTTTAACTTCTTGGCCCGAGGCCCAAGAATTGGTCCATGTCCAAGACATGACCCAATTGTCCAATTAATTGACATAACCGGTCTGGTTCATTAAAACTGGTCTAACCAAGTTTCAATTACTACGATGACCACAATTGTCAACCGGTTATTTACTAAACCGGAATTTCTCAATTTATTTGGTCCAACCAAATCAAATTAGAAATTCCCGGTTTAGGCACTAAATCCAATATTTCTTTCGACATTGGATTCCTTATTCCGGTTTAACCAGATTTAATAAAATTATTAATCTGTTTATTAAACCAGAACGTAGATTTTTTAATTAAAATCTTAAACCGAGCCTTGAACCGAACCGAATTAGTCACGAATCAAACCGAGTTGATCGTGACCTAATTTCCAGCCGTTCATCCAACATCGTCAGCCGGCCGCAATCCCAGGACGTGACCGTGTCGACGACACTCGGGACAGCACACGGACGGACGGACGCACGCGATCGGGACGGATGCTCGGCTTGGACGGACGCGATCGGGACGCACGGACGGTACGCGGGATGCACGGTCGTGACGCGATGATCGATCGCGATCGTATGAAACGATCCGATCCGATCCGTCCGACCGGCCAACCCACCCGACCGTCCGACTCTCTCTCCCGACCATACCATTCAGCCGATCCAAACCTGAGTCATATAGCTCAGTTTGCGATCTGTTTTAGTGTGTTTAGGGTTCTAATTCAGTTTCTTATGTGTTTTTCTTATCAGTAATGGATTCAAAACACATCTAAACAGATTAAACAACCTAAACAATGAATCTAAAACAAGAAACCTAAGAACCAATGGCTCTGATACCACTGTTGGAAGTTTCGGTTGATCCTGATTCAATTCTCATATTGATATCAACCTAAACATGCATTAGATCTAGGTGTTCTTATTTAGAAACATATGATCTCACCTTTTACCTGTTTGTTTGCAGCGGAATTGATGAACAGGTCAATGATCAGGGAGATACACCGAGAGATGGATCCTCCAAAGGCTCACACACGCAATCACAGGAAACTGGTTGCTAGACCACAAGGAGCAGAGGCGCAGAGAGGAGAGAGTGGCCGCGTGGGGTGTTAGGGTTAGAGAGGAAGAGACTTTGGCTTTTAGTCATTAAAAGCCTTCTCTTTCCCTTTTGGGCTTTTGGGCCCAATCTGATTAAATTCCATTTAATCAGACCCATTATTCATTCTCTCTTAGTACGACAAATGCCTAGCACTTTTGTCGTACTTCTGCTATGCCGTTCCTACATTATTTCCTGCTAGCTTAAGCGTGTGACCCATATGGGATCATACAATAAAGGCAATAAGTCCAAGACTTATAGATCATGAGCGGACTCTAGCAAGCCATCATGACCCCCAGCATTGTATGACTTATGTCTGATCACTGACATACTCTTACGTTATAGAGACAGTACAGAGATTGCTGGACACAATTCCAACACTAAAAGCATCTATATATATAAGGAACGGCGACCCTATCCATAAAACCAAAACACATCTTCTAAGATGAATACAACATATAACAATCACCTCGTCTCTTCCTCTCCCAGCTTTTTCGATCTACCGGATGAATTAAGAAGATCGATTTGGCCACAAACGCTAGTGAAGTCGTTCGTGATCACTACAAAATCAGAGGCGTCTGTAAACCTCTTCAAGATGATGTTGACCATGTGGATACCCTGTCCCAAATTGATCTTATAAACACTAGCCACAACTTTATAGGGTTAGACCGCTTGCAACATGCCTGTCTAGGTGCCAACAATCCTACAACAGTGTTTCTAAAGCCAATATCGGATTTTATGTATATCGAGGTATTGTCCACGAAAGAACGAACTGACGCACTTCTCCGCCTCAAAAATAGCGCTGTTGCTAGAATCAATCCTGCCTTGTATTGCTACGAAGTCATTCGCCGTTCCATCTGCCCTAACCTGGATCCTGACTCAACGATGCCTCTTCTGTCTCGCACTGCTATTCGGGCACTTAGGAGGCATGTCAAAGCGTTTCAGCGATCAAGTTATCCTTGGTACACCCCAATTTATCTCAGAACTATCCGCGACTCTGTCGACAAAGAAAGAATCGCAACATGCCCTTGTGCCGTCCATCGTTACTGGCTTGGCTTGGAAAACGAATCTGTAAAAGGTCTAGGTATGAGCGATTTATGTTTCTGGTCTATTGATACTGCTGTGTTCTTCGATATGATCCCGCAGACTTTTTCAATATGGTCTGAGTTAGTCGAATAGGAAGATCTGGCGGAAAACACCGGCGTTCTGCCAGCCGATAATGTGCAGGGCGATGGTGACGCTAATGCCAGTGTCAATCTACACAACGAAGTCGACGTCGGCGATAATAATAGGCAAGTAACCGGTTGGTTGGACGGTGGAAATAACCCAAACGACATACTTGCAGGTTAGGGGCATTCAACCGGTTTCTAATATTGTCATAGTTTTATCACATCCATTAATATTAGGATGCATGTATATCAATTTACTGCTATTGTTTTTTTTTCTATCCACTATATTAGTATCCATACTATTCCCTACCCCCCATCTCGGGTCAAAGAAAATATTTTCTTACTGTTTAAGTTTTATCTCATACGTTTTTTAATCAATTTCATGCACGACAACCGATTTTGAAAAATGTACCTCTACTTAATGATGCTCTATGGAAAAAAAAAACTTATATTCTTTTACCTATCAAATCATAGATTATAGTTCCAAGGCGAGATATTATTACTTTCGCTTTTATTCTAGAACTGTTTATTCAATCATATTTACTGTCAAATCATATTTCACCCTACTTTGCTGCCTACGGTTAATTCAATCTATACCGGACATTACTTTATACAAGTTGATCTTTACATTTTGTATCCATATATACCAGTTAAGTATGACTATCCATCATTTATAACTACAAAATGCTCTCCATTTCGTACAACCTTTTTCTACTATATTGTTCTCAACCTTTTTTCTACCTTGATTACGTGGCAGTATCCATGATCACCGATATGTATCTAATACCTTAAACTAATTTCCCGAATTACGCAATATCCTTGTATTCAATAGTTTTTACAACTATTTGTATCCATCTACAACACTACTTTCATTTGTGTCAATATACCTATCATTTGTTATAAACCGAACTGGTTTGAGTAAACTGGAACGTTATGTCGATTCACATTTATAAATAACTGAATGTCGCCCCCAAGTATCCGTCCACAGACTCAATACACTCTCCTCAAAAATGAGAAGAACAATCCCCTGCGTTGCTGAAACATCTAGCCCTAAACATCAACCTTCTAGATCTGCCTCCCAAGCTTAGGAGGTTACTCCTTGCCAAAAATGCCAGTGAAAACCTTCGGGAACATTTCAGGGTTCGAGCTGTCTGTCGGACCCTTCGAGATGACGCGGATCACGTGGATACTCTAACTCAAATAAATCTTATCTTGACGGCTCCAGTGCAACCCCATCCCCCCCCCCCCCCGGTTGCGTAATCAGACTGTACAATGCCTGTCTGGCCGCCAACAACATAACTGCTGTGTTTCTGAAAGTGATCTCAGACTTTATGTACACAGATGATGGAAGACCGGAAGGTTTTCAAAAAATCAAACGATGCGCAATCGCTGGATGCAAACCTGCTGTTTATTGCTATGAAGTCATCCGTCGATCTATCACCCCCATCTTGGATACATGTTCTGACATCCCTTTCCTCTCTCGTTTTGCTATACGTTCTCTGAGGAGGCACGTCAGAGCGTTCGAGCGGCAACCCTGGCCTATTGGAATATCCATGTATCTGGTGGATGTGGTAAGGGATGAGATTGACGGATCAAGGATTCAAAGATGCCGCTGCTCCCTTTATCGATATTGGCTAGATTTCATGCACGGAGATTGTAACGCCCCTTTCCCATTCTCCGCTGACCGTCGAGCTGACCGGTCAACAATCAAACAAGAACATGACCGATCGAACCCGAGCAAGTCGAACGGTAAAAGTTCGCCACAGGACGAAGCCAAAGATAGTTCGGTTTGAGACAAAAGGCTCGCACCAATCTATCTTCGACTCCGCTATCCTCATATCCATAGTACAAGCAGTACTACTTGCACTACTTCAATGAGTTGTGTCGGTTCGGACTTAAACCTCCTATCAGGGAAACAATTTCATTTTTTAAGTAATCAAACGTTGAATACAACGTTTAACGGGTTTTACAAACAATCATCGATATAAACTCAAAATCAATCAAATACAATCATAAAAAGGCGCATCTGCCGAACCGAAAATAAAAACACTCAAACACCGAATGAAAACCCGTCACAAGCCATCCCGAAACCACACCGAGGACCTCCCGCGTCCGTCGCTGCTAAACCTGAAAAACACAAAAAGAGTTTAATGAGCGATCTAAGATCACCCAGTGAACCGGCTCCCCACTAATGGCTTCTAGTCTATCTACAATCTACAAATCCCGCTCCAAAACCCAAAATAACAATCAACAGGAAATAAATGGTCGATCACGCACTACCGAGTCGTGATAAACCCACAACACACAATCAAGCCAAAATAAAGAGAATTAAGGAAAATCGAAGGCACTGCGGCACATGTCCTCGATTGGACTCGATCTATCTATCGCGCACAGAAAGAAATAACAAATAAAATTGGGCCCTACGAACTCGGTAACTTCCACGGGTTTACATCGTCACCTATATGGTAACTAACCCATGACTCCTAAACGTGTACACAAGGTCCCACGAGTAGGACACCGTTCTCCGTCCATCGATACTCGGTGACTCGGACTACCCCTAGATAGTCAGAGTTTCCATGTGATTCGGCCCTAGGACATGACCCCGTAATCTCCGAATCACACACCTACCGGCGTCACCCGATAGGTTAACGACCTAACCAGAATCACCATGACCTGGTTAAGTAAAACCCGAGGATCCAATCGGGTCGGAAGTACCGGAACGTAAAATAAACCTAGGCTTGCGGAATCTAACGCACCCTAGAGTCCTAGTGCAGAAATGTAAACACGCAGACTCGCTGGGACTCTAGCACAGATCACACAATCAACAATAAATAATAATTTCCCAACCCATTCCGCAAGCCACTACACTACCACCACTCTGACTAGGTAAGATACCTAGTCAGCACCTGCTAACTTACCCGGCCCCGTGACCGAAGTAAGTGTCCGCAATGACTGCTCGGCCCAACACCGAGCAGTCTAATAAACCTGCACAGAAACTCACAACAACAACCACACCGAATCACACAATCACAATCAATCACACACAATCATCACAAGCAGGCCTATTAGGGTTTCTAAGTCTTTTACTTCATTCTCGTCCGCTACCTTGGGTGAGCGGATTGCTAACCCGTAGACGGCTCACAACACACATTACTTCTTTATTAACCCATTCTAAGTATCTTTAATTAACTTCTCGATATGTCGGTTTAGAGTTAGTAAATTTACTAACTCCCCGACATCTCATTATTAACTATTTGATTCATTACCCACTTCCCGCTAATAACCCTAAACCCAATCCCGTTAATACTCTATACATTTGTTTAGGTTAAATTCATATTTTAAGGTTGTCTTAATTTCTCGTATATAGTTCATTAATACTTGTTCTTTATACTTATATATATGCATATACGATTGATATACCATGGATTTTATGGCTTTTAACCATGGTATATGTGTTATTTATCGAGTCTTTTACTATGTTTTAGAGTCTTTTCAGGTGTTTATTAGGTACAAGCACATTTGGAGCATATTTGGTGATTTAGACACTTTCTGGAGCTAATTGGAGTATTTGGCCGAGAGATAAAGTTCACTGTTGATATTTCCGAGTTGCAACGATCGTCACACTTGTGGCAACGATCGATGCACCAGCGAGATGGGCCAAACGACGGTTTGATGAAGAATGATGACATTGCAATTCTGCCCAGAAGTTCCTGATATTTACAAAGAAGCCCCAAAACGTGTTTTAGGATTATAATTAGGTTTTACAGCCACTTGTTAGGCTAAGCTTTTCTTACGTTAAGTTTTACTCAGAGCGAGTTGAGGGGCTGATCCTAATCTCGAAAGAGACTTGATTTTGAACCCCAGTTCTTATTTGATTATATGATATTTGGTTTTCTACTTATGATATCTTCTGTCTCGATGAACATGTCTGAGTAGATTACCTGTTAGGTTGAAGGATTCTCATTAAGGATTTCAGAGAATTATAGTTTAATTGATCTGTAGAGATTCATATCTGCTAGTTCTTTATCTAAGTTGTTCTTAATGCCTAATTTGAAGTAGCTAATCAGAATTATGATGTTAGGTTGATTAATGCAGCGGAAGTTGGTTAATTTAACTAGAAAGAACTTAGATAAGCAATTAAACTGTTCGCAAACGGAAGTTTGGTTCAGGTTAATTGTGAACATATCAAACTTGGAATTAATGCTAGTTTAATCTGTTAGTTCTCGCAAACGGAAGTTTGGTTTGCTGCACTTAGACTTAGAGAATTATCGCAAAGGAATTTGGTTAATTCTATATCAGTGTTTGAGTTCTAGAATAGTTATTGATTGGATCTAGATAGATTGATTGCTTGCGTTCCTGATTCCCTGAGAACTCCTGAAACCTAACGCCTCGCCTTCTTGCTTACAAACTCACTTGATTTACTTTGCTATTTCGTTTACTGTTTTCACATCTGCTTCGCTTAATTTAATCTGAACTGCTATTAATCTATTGTGTGACTGAGAGTCCTCGTGGGATTCGATACCTTATATACTACGATTGCATTAACTGTGCACTTGCAGTAGAATAGGGAAAACTATACAACCTATCAAGTTTTTGGCGCCGTTGCCGGGGACTCTTTGAGTTCACCTATAGATTTAGTACTAGGATTTAGACTAAGCATTCTTTTTAATTTTCTTGTTTACTCACGTTTTTGATTTTTGGATTCGCAGGGATTCGCAGTGCATCGATCGTTGCTCACCTTGCATCGATCGACGCAAGGCGAGAACAGCGATGCTGAGGTCTGAGACGTTCAATAGGTTCCGCACCATGGAACCTGTTATTTTAATTCGCGGTGAAAACGGCGTTCTACGAGACCAAGAGGGTCACATATGCAACGCAAAAGGTCAGAAAATAGATGGGGAAGGAAATCCCATCTTATCAGATTACCATGTATTGGTTGGGCAAGTAGCTGAGATGCAGAGTAAGATAGATGACATCCACGACATCTTACTTAGGGAGAGACAGTTCCGAGCAGAGGCAAAAACTGATAAATTTGCAGAGGCACATTATATGGCTGGAGCCGACTCTTATGGACATACATTGGGACATCAGCACAGACAAGGTTCTAGGCATGCTCAAGGATCAAGAGACCAGAACTATACTTCCTATCTAGCACCTCCTACACAAAGGAGCAAACTAGAGATGATGATAGAGCAATCAATTGAAAAGCAACAGCAGAACACAGCTTCTTTCAGCTCGAAGCTGGAGAACCTGTACACTAATCTGAATGAGAAATTTGAATCCTTGAGCACTCGCATGAAGCAGCTGGACACACAGATGGATCATGGATCATGTCTAGCAGTTAAGGCTGTTGAATTTGTGGAAGACAGTGAGGAATTTGATGTTGAAATACCTGAGTTAGAAAGCTTCAATGCACCCGACTCAACAGAGATTGACATGGATCTCTTGACTTGGATAGTTCAGATCGAAGTGGGACCAAGCCAAGAAGAGAAATTTGAGTCTGAGATGGCTGGAATGGATCAAGACCCGGATAAACCCGAGACCATAGTTGAAACACGAGAGGAAACGATAGCATCGATCGATGCATCACACGCACCGATCGTTGCACCCCGAAGGGAACCAGTTTCACTCATGTCTCAAGGACCTGCTAAAGAAAGAACCTATAAACCTCCACTGCCATTCCCGAAAGCTCCTGTTAAGTCTAAAAATGAGGTTCAGTGCACAATAGTGGTTGACAAGAAGATGGTGGTTCCACAAGAGCCTATTCTAGCATCTTCAAGCCCTAAAGCTACTCATAAACAAAAGGCCCCGAACATCAAAACTTTGCCAAAGGTGAAGCATAAATCCTCTAAGTTTAAACCTCCTGACTCCACTGTTTTGAATGCAGGAAAGAGGGTTAAAACACCCAAGTGTCAATTTCTCCCTACATTCATCCCGACGTTCCTTGGACGACATCATGCTGCTACTGCTTACACACCACCATGGATGATAAGGCATTCACAGAGACACTCAAAGTCCCTGTTGAAACCTCCATGAGTCTGACCCCTTTCCAAAAGTCAAGCTAATGACTTAAAACAAGCGCTGAGTGGGAGGCAACCCACTGTTAGGTTTGATTATTTTTCTTTCTCATTTTTGGTATTTTTCTTAGGATTTCACGTTTTTAGTTGTTTTTGTTAAATGTTAGATACAGAACACCAGTCTGGAGATGTGTGTCGATCGTTGCTCACATGTGCAACGGTCGTTGCACTTGGTTAAAATCGAAATTAAGGTACGTTGAGCTAAACCGGAAACAAACTGGTTCAACCAGCATCGATCGTTGCCCCTAAAGCAACGATCGTTGCACCCACGACCAGGTAAGTCACCTTAAACCCTATTTTCTTTTCTTCTTCCCCATTCCTTTCGGTCGACACACCGAGAACCCAAACCGAAAATCACCATTTCTTCATCGATTTCTTTGATTCTAAGCACTATTTCACTTATTTTTACATCCCCAATCTGTTTCTCATACCCAATTCTCACGAAATCAAGGTAATGTACTTCTATTTTTGATTTTTCGGATTTCACTTTTAGGGTTTTAGAAATTGGAGATTTTAGATGGAATTGATGAATGCATGTTGACATGATTATGCTTTAGGTTGTTTAGTGATGGATTGTTGTTGATTTTGTGGTTGATAACACAATTTTGAACTGATTTTGATGAATTGTTTGCGGCAAAATCGCTCTGCAACGGTCGTTGCTCTCGAGCAGCGGTCGTTGCACTGAGATTTTGGGAAATGTTCGATAACGCGAAATCGCCTTGCAACGATCGATGCCTTAGATGCAACGGTCGATGCTTCGCGATTTCACAGTGAAATTTTGCCGAGACTTATAAATATTTGAACTTTGTTTTTGCAGATGGCGTCTCAAAGGCAACCCCGCAAGAAGCGAGCCACAGCGTCCACAGCAACAAGACACTACACCCCACCGCCTCAATGGTTTAACAGGGAATCAGAGTCACCCGCGCCATACAACAGACATGGGCCACCAGTAGCTTTACCTTGGCCCAGGGAGGACGCCACACCATTTCCGACGACCAGACAGTGGCCGGAGGACCTCACACGTTTCTTAAGGTCCGCTGAGTTCACAGAGCGGCCATTGCTCTCTTCATGGGACGAGTATGACTCGCTACTCTACAGTGGTTGGTGTGGGATGATCATCAAGCCGACCAAGTTCGCTGACTACTCCACCTGCAGGACTCTGGGGATCGATGAGCAGGTGATGGCTGTGTGCAGAGGCATTGGTCTAGGGACAATGCCGATGCGACACTATGACCTCTATCCTGAGCTGGTCAGGCAGCTATTGGCCACTTGCAGAGTGGTTTACTCGGATCCCGACCACATGAGCGCTACAGGGGGTGCTTTCACCTTCATGAGTTGGGGAGTCAGGTATCGGATTCCTCTACTTGATCTCTGCAGGATCTACGGGTTCAGTACTGCGCCGAGGCGCATAGCCATGCCACTCGAGTGGGATCCGCTGGAGGCTCGCACATTCTGGGAGAGTATTGGCAGCGGTCGATACAACTCCAGGACCACGCCAGTAGTGCAGATGAGACATCCGGTGCTGCGATATGTCTCGCATATCTTGTGCTGGAGCTTGCTTTGCAAGTTTGAGGCCAACAAGATGCGCAAACTTGAGATGGAGTTGCTGTTTATGGGGCTGAGAGATCAGTTTAGGCAGAGTGGCGTGAGAGATCCGACTGCGGGTCTCAACTTGGGAGCTATTTTCGCACAGCATTTGGTTGATTTGCAGCTGAAGCCGTTTGATGGAGCTGGTACAGAGACGGTAGGGAGTTTACTTACTCCCATTTTTGAGTATTGTGGGATTCCTCTGCATGGCACAGAGCGTGATACGGCTCGCGAGTTCTGGATCTCAGTCATCTGCAGAGCGCTACCTGGCTCAAGGAGGGGCGCATTTGGGTTTACACTGATCCGACCACTGGGAGGACTGGTATCGAGCTTCCCGCTGCCAGATGGACACAGATTGACACATTAGAGGCACTGAGATTTCAGCCTCCTGAGTCTGCGCAGCGTGGGATTCCGACCATGGCTCATCCGCTGGGAGAGCCTTCCTCACGAGCTTCGACATCCTCTGCCCCTGCTCCTGCGCCCGCGCCTGCCCCTGTCGACATTGTGGGTCCCTTTCCTGAGCCTGCAATGGCTTACGGTGCATATTCTGAGGCAGAGTGGAGAGAGAGATCCGATGGTATGTTTCGAGTTCTTTGTAACTTCATGCGTACTTGCAGCTGCAGGAGGCCACCACAGATCCATCAGCCCGTACCTGACCGTCGTCGACAGCGATCTCCGACTGATACTGATCCCGCACCCGAGGCAGCCGATGACGATGCATTGTATGGTGGGATAGACGATGTGAGCGAGTGAGAGTAGTCTCCATACTTTCGGTTCTGTATTCTGACTTTCTCTTATCTTTTGCACTTTTCTTCTTTTGATTTTTAGGATTCTACTTTGTTTGGATGATGTGTACTCTATTCGATACATCTTTTGCTTCGGTTTTACTCTGTTTCTAGTGTTCTCAGCTTGCAGGGATCAAAATTGACAAAAACAGACGGATTTACCTGCTAACTTGCTAACTGTTCGTGAAAGCGCAGTGCGTCGATCGATACACCATTGTGTCGATCGTTACAATACGAAAGAATCGCACAGCAACGGTCGGTGCACTTAGTGCAACGATCGGTGCTTGTGCGACAGAGGTAAAACCCGACAGAACTGAAACATCCATTAACAATTTTTCTTTCTTTTTACCGATCCTTCGTTGGACACTACTGGGGACAGTGTGTCTTTGAAGGAAGTTTAGATAAATCCTGATTCAATTCCAGATTCAGATTATCCTAAACATGCTGATCTAGGTTCTTCTTGAATAGAAACATTAGGTTGATCTCACCTTATACCTGTTATTGCAGCGGAAGAGATGGTATTGGTCAGAGATCAGAGAGCCACCGAGAGATAACTCCTCCAGAGGTTCACACACGCACACCAATCAGGAAGCAGGCTGCTAGGCCACTGGGAGAAACCGGCGCAGGGGAGAGAGAGAGTTGACGTCTCAGATTAGTGTTTTTTTGGTTCTGAACTCGAGTTTTATTTATAAAACTTGTTCGGTTCCGTTTGGGCCATTTGGCCCAAATGCCAATTAACTCGAAAGCGTTTTTGCACTGCATCGATCGTTGCACCTTATGCATCGATCGATGCACAGTGGCTAAACCTTTTATTCTCTCTAAGTACAGTAAATGCCTAGCACTTTTACCGTATTTCTGCTAAACCGTTCCTACACATTTTCCTGTTAGCTTAGGCGTGTGACCCATATGGGATCATATAATAAAGGCAATAAGTCCAAGACTTATAGATCATGAGCGGACTCTAGCAAGCCATCATGACCCCCAGTATTATATGACTTATGTCTGATCATTGACATACTCTTACTTTCTAGAGACAGTACCGAGATTACTGGACACAATTCCAACAATCTCCCACTTGTACTGGAATCTCTGTATTCATAATCCTTTTGTCTCAATATCTCGATTAGTCATAAGGCAAGATTAGTGTCATCCTTATAAAGCCTAATCTTGTTCATCGGACTCTGATTTGATACTGACAATCCAAACGACTCGGGAAAGTCCGTTTGAGCATGGCCATGCATTTTCCAGTATTCAAATCTCCGATTGGCCTAGAGATATTCACTCTATTTATATTGGAGGGACAAATCCCATCTTGTTCCATCACTGTAAACTACTCATTTCATGATGTACCCAAACAAGGTCCTTATAGTTATCGCAGAACGATAGCGTTAGACAATGATCAAAGTACACCAGTCCATGTGCAATCACATGCATGTGAACTCAGGTCTAAGGACTATACTCTATAGTCGTAGTAAGAATCTCTTATGACACAGATATAAATATCCTGAAGAGTTCTTATAAGCGGGTCTTGTCCGGTCGTATGTTCCCAACATGCACCTATGTACTGACTTTGATGCCGCGCATCTATGACACACTAAGACTTTGTCATAAGTCACGTACCAATCCAGTCTCACACGGTTGTTGGTGTTCCAGTTTCAACAACCTTCGACTAGGGACAGGATGATATAAAACATTTATCAAATATAGGGTCTCATGATCAAGCTAAATGACTTTGATGACTCAAGATCAAGTCACTTACTTCGATGACCTATAAAATGCTTCATATCATTTTGGAACGATTATTTCATCACAGTTAAAATAATCTTGAAATAATAATTTCATTAAACATAAAATAATGTTTTACAAGAACATATCAAATAACTAAAGCTCACAAAACTCCCACTCAAATTTAGATTACATTTCAATGTTTCTAATGCCTACAGCTTCAGTCAGGAACTCGAGCTTAGGCCTTGGGAGTGGCTTTGTCAACGGATCAGCGACATTATCATCTGTCGGGACTCGGCTGATCTTGACTTCCTTTCTATTAACGATGTCACGTATCAAGTGAAATCTTCTTTGAACATGCTTGGATTTCTGGTGTGATCTTGGTTCCTTTGCCTGAGCTATAGCACCATTGTTGTCACAAAACAGTGCCAGAGGCTCAGCCGCATTTGGTATCACACCTAGTTCCATAATGAACTTTCGTATCCAAACAGCTTCCTTCGCTGCTTCTGAGGCGGCGATATATTCAGCTTCTGTAGTGGAATCAGCAACGGTGTCCTGCTTGGAGCTTCTCCAACTTACTGCACCGCCATTCAGACAAAAGACATAACCGGACTGTGACCGGAAATCATCTGTGTCTGTCTGGAAACTTGCGTCCGTGAATCCACTGACTTTAAGCACATCACTTCCACCGTACACCAAGAACTTATCCTTAGTATGTCTTAGATACTTCAAGATATTCTTTACGGCAATCCAATGGTTTTCACCTGGATTTGACTGGTATCTACTCGTCATGCTCAATGCATAAGCAACATCAGGACGAGTACAGATCATGGCATACATAACAGATCCTATTGCAGATGCATAGGGAATGTTCTTCATACGCTCGAGCTCAGCAGCCGTCGTAGGGCTCTGCTTCTTGCTTAGCGTTGTGCCATGTACCATTGGCGTGAAGCCCTTCTTGGAATCTTTCATGCTGAATCTTTGTAGGACTTTGTCAATGTATGAATCTTGACACAAGCCTATCAGCTTCTTAGGTCTATCCCGATAGATCCTAATTCCAAGAACGTATGCGGCTTCACCCATGTCTTTCATGGAAAAACAACTTCCAAGCCAGTCCTTTACCGACTTTAGCATTGGAACGTCGTTTCCGAGAAGCAGTATGTCATCGACATACAGAATAAGAAATACAATCTTGCTCCCACTAGATTTCTTATACACGCATTGTTCTTCTTCGTTTCTGATGAAGTCAAATTGCTTGATCGCTTCATCAAAACGAAGATTCCAGCTCCTCGATGCTTGCTTCAATCCATAAATGGATTTGTGAAGTTTGCATACTTTCCCAGCATTCTTTGGATCTATGTAACCGTCAGGTTGTGTCATATACACATCCTCTTCCAGAATTCCATTCAGGAAGGCGGTTTTCACGTCCATCTGCCAAATTTCATAATCATGAAAAGCTGCAGTTGCTAGTAGAATCCGAATAGATTTCATCATAGCCACTGGTGAATAGGTTTCATCGTAATCCACACCGTGAACTTGTCTGAAACCTTTTGCCACCAACCTGGCTTTATAAATCTGAACATTTCCATCTACGTCAATCTTCTTCTTGAAGATCCATTTGCACTCGATGGCTTTTACACCAGCAGGCAAATCAACCAACGAAAAGACTTGGTTGACCGACATGGAGTCCATTTCGGAATCAGTGGCCTTACGCCACTTAGAGGAATCTGGGCCCATCATGGCTTGGTTGAAGTTCGATGGTTCATCACCATCAATGATCAGAAGATCATGACAGTCAGTCACGAGGAACCCTTGATATCTCTCGGGTTCGTGACGGATCCTCCCGGATCTTCGAACTTCAGGTACTACAGGTTCAGGCTCTACAATTTCTTGCAGGGCCTCCTCCTGCTCTTCCTCATTAGGTTGAGCAGTATCCTGTTCATCTTGAATTTCTTCAAGCAGTACCTTACTCCCACTGTTTTTCTTAGAGAGAAACTCCCTCTCAAGAAAGTTACAATCCCGGGCAACAAAGATCTTGTTCTCGGAACGTAGATAGAAGTAATAAGCCTTGGTTTCCTTCGGATAACCAATGAAGTAGCATTTATCAGACTTTGGTGTAAGCTTGTCTGAGATTAATCTCTTGACATAGGCTTCACAACCCCAAATTCTGAGATAAGACAGCACTGGAGCTTCTCCAGTCCATAATTCATATGGTGTCTTTGCTACTGCTTTTGATGGCGCTCTATTTAGAGTGAACACTGCTGTTAGCAGAGCATATCCCCAAAGGGATATTGGAAGGTCTGTGTGACTCATCATAGATCGAACCATATCCAATAAGGTTCGATTTCTCCTCTCAGACACACCATTCCATTGAGGTGTTCCAGGAGGAGTGAGTTGGGATACGATCCCACACTCTCTCAGATGATCACTGAATTCCTGGCTTAAGTATTCTCCTCCTCGGTCGGACCGAAGAGCCTTAATGCTTTTGCCAAGTTGGTTCTGTACTTCATTTTGGAATTCTCTGAACTTCTCAAAAGATTCAGACTTATGTTTCATCAAATAAACATATCCATACCTACTGAAATCATCAGTGAAGGTAATGAAGTAGTGATAGTTTCCTCTTGCATTTGTGGACATTGGGCCACACACATCAGTGTGTATCAGGCCCAATAAGTCACTGGCCCTCTCGTTAGGTTTATTAAAGGGGGCCCGTGTCATTTTGCCCATCATGCATGATTCGCATTTCTCACATGACTCAAAGTCAAATGAGCCAAGAAGTCCATTTGAATGGAGCCTCTTGATGCGTTTCTCGCTGATGTGCCCTAAACGACAATGCCATAGAAACGTTCGGTTTTCCTCATTAGGTTTAAACCGTTTTGTATTAATGTTATATATTGGCGCGGATTGATCGAGTATGTAAAGCCCATTCGAAAGAGGGGCAGAACCATAGAACAAATTGTTGCGATTGAAGGAACATAATTTATTCTTAACTGAAAAATCATAACCTTCCAAATCCAACAAAGAAATTGAAATAATATTTCTGCTTATAGCAGGTACAAAATAACAATTATTCAGTTCTAAAATCAATCCCGAAGGTAAAGACAACAAGTATGTGCCTACAGCTAGTGCTGGAACTTTCGCTCCATTCCCAACTCGTAGCTCCACTTGTCCTTGCTTCAGCCTTCTACTGTTGCTGAGTGCCTGCATATTAGTACAAATATGAGCCCCACAACCAGTATCCATGACCCATGAGGTATTATCAGAAGTAGTTGTATTAACTTCTATAACAAAAATACCTGATGAAGAAGTCTCGAAAGTCTTCTTCTTCAATTCCTTTAGACCTTCCTGGAATTTCTTACAATCTCTTCTCCAATGCCCCAGTTCTTTGCAGAACCTGCACATGTCAGTAGGCCCAGCCTTGGACTTGGGCTTGGGCTTTGGCGTGTCCTTGTCCGCGACTTGGACAGCCTTGGCCGCTCCCTTATCCTTAGCAGAGGATTTCTTAAACCCCTTGCCCTTTTGCACCATAAGCACATTGGGGTCCTTGGCGGTTTTCCTCAAGTTGGGCTCTGCAGTCTTGAGCATTCCGTGAAGCTCAGGTAGTGTCTTACTCAAGCCATGCATGTTAAAGTTCAGAATGAACTGATCATAGCTTGCAGGTAAGGACTGCAGAATGATGTCGCAGGCAAGTTCCTGGCTGATTGGGCAGTCGAGTTTCTGAAGATGATCGAGATAACCCATCATCTTCAAGACATGAGGACTCACTGCCGCATTCGCAGCCAACTTACAGTCCAAGAGGTTCTTAACTGTCTGGAACCTCTCAGTCCTAGCCTGCTCCTGAAAAAGCGATTTCAGGCTTGCCATTATCTCGATGGGAGACAATACACTTTCGAACTGTTTTTGCAGCTCAGGAGTCATTGTCACCAACATCAGGCAATAGACATCATTTTCATCTGACGAATGCTTTTCCCAAGCATTGTGCAGAGTCCTGGCAGCATTGGCAAGAGGCCTCTCGGGGAGGGGATCACGAAGGACATAATCCTTCTTCTCCTGCTTGAGGACCAGCCTCAAGTTCCTTGACCATGTCAGGAAGTTCGTTCCAGTCAGCTTCTCCTTCTCGAGAACAGACCGGATCGAGAATGTGTTTTGTGTGCTTGTAGTAGTCATATCTGAAATATATAAATAAAAAGGTTATTAGATATTATGTTCAAAATGACTAATCTTGTATTAAAAAAATTTAATATGATTAATCACGCATTATATTCAATAACATCAGTTACCCTCAATAGAATATAATGATTCCAAGATCCACATATAACTAAGATTAAAGTGGGCCACTGGCCGTCACCCAACCTTAGCTTATATCGGTAAGCCCTATATCGGCTAATTATATCCGTGATATAACTCTTGGTTGTGAATCTGGGCCCGAGGCCCAATCCACTCTGATGTCTCAAGGCCCGGGACTCCCGATGGCCTAGTCAAGAAAACCAGACTATACAGTCATGTAATCATTAATGTCTGGGACTCCCAATGACATTTATGAATCACAAACCGTCTTATCCACGCAAAAGTAGACACCCTCACACTGTAAGGCCATGAATACAATTGAATGGGCTTCGACAGCTGACATAGCCTGGACAAGACATCCAACGCTTGATATTATTTGAGGTTCGTAGGTTTATTAAAATTTCATTCCCAAAATAGAAGATTACTATTTCGGGAAACTTTCTATTTTTGGAAACCTACTATTTTTGGAAACTTTCTAAAATTGGAAACTTTCTAAAAACGGAAACTTTCTAACTTTAGAAATTTCTTAAAATCCAAAACCCGCAAATCCAGAAACTTCTATTTAAAGAAACTTTCTAATTTAAAAATTTCGGAAACTTTAACTTAAAATCGACTTTATAATTTTATAAAATAAATTTTAAATTAATCTGAAGAAAGACTCAAATAATTGGCCCAATTGTTTTAACTTCTTGGCCCGAGGCCCAAGAATTTGTCCATGTCCAAGACATGACCCAATTGTCCAATTAAATGACATAACCGGTCTGGTTCATTAAAATTGGTTTAACCAAAATTAATTACTACGACGACCACAATTGTCAACCGGTTATTAACTAAACCGGATTTTCTCAATTTATTTGGTCCAACCAAATCAAATTAGAAAATCCTGGTTTAGGCACTAAATCCAATAATTCTTTCGACATTGGATTTCTTATCCCGGTTTAACCAGACTTAATAAATTTATTAAATCTGTTTATTAAACCGAGACGATTAATTTTAATTAAATTAAACCGATCCAAAACCCTAACCGCATCGATCGATGCTCACAGCATCGATCCTGCAACGATCGTTCATCGATCCTGCATCGATCGATGCTCTCACGCGTGCACGAACGGTTATCAGGTTTGGCCGAGAGATTCTCGCGAGATCCATGCGATCGTTTGAACGATCCATGCGATCGCGGTCAATCTCTCGCGACTGCAACGATCGATCCTTGCATTGCATCGATCGATGCAATGCGATCTCAGTCGATGCAAAATCAGTTTAGATCACATACCAAATCAATATAGTTTGGTCATGCGATTTTTAAACAGTTTGTTTAGGATTCAATTCTTGTTTCTTAAGTGATTTATCTTATCAGTAGTTGATTCAAAACACTTTTAAACAAGAAAACAGTCCTAAACAGGAATCTAAACAAGAAAAACACAGAACCAATGGCTCTGATACCACTGAAGGAAGTTTAGATAAATCCTGATTCAATTCCAGATTCAGATTATCCTAAACATGCTGATCTAGGTTCTTCTTGAATAGAAACATTAGGTTGATCTCACCTTATACCTGTTATTGCAGCGGAAGAGATGGTATTGGTCAGAGATCAGAGAGCCACCGAGAGATAACTCCTCCAGAGGTTCACACACGCACACCAATCAGGAAGCAGGCTGCTAGGCCACTGGGAGAAACCGGCGCAGGGGAGAGAGAGAGTTGACGTCTCAGATTAGTGTTTTTTTGGTTCTGAACTCGAGTTTTATTTATAAAACTTGTTCGGTTCCGTTTGGGCCATTTGGCCCAAATGCCAATTAACTCGAAAGCGTTTTTGCACTGCATCGATCGTTGCACCTTATGCATCGATCGATGCACAGTGGCTAAACCTTTTATTCTCTCTAAGTACAGTAAATGCCTAGCACTTTTACCGTATTTCTGCTAAACCGTTCCTACACATTTTCCTGTTAGCTTAGGCGTGTGACCCATATGGGATCATATAATAAAGGCAATAAGTCCAAGACTTATAGATCATGAGCGGACTCTAGCAAGCCATCATGACCCCCAGTATTATATGACTTATGTCTGATCATTGACATACTCTTACTTTCTAGAGACAGTACCGAGATTACTGGACACAATTCCAACAGTCTTAAGTGTGGGGGAGGTGCTACTGACTTTTGTTTTTTTGTTTTCTTAAGAGTCAGTCCGTTTTTCAAAATTTTTTGTTTTATTGAGTCAAAATTGTTTAAGTAAGAAACTATGATTTTCTGAGAATATTTACAAGACTTGCAGGAACTTAAGTAACCATTGGGATGAAGTTGCAGGATCTATCTATGACTATTAGAAAACCCAATCACAGATCAACCTACTGGGAACACCCACATCACTTCAGGTATCAGAGGATCCTTTTACTGACTTCAACCTTAATACTGACTTAGATTTCTCACCTAAGGGCTTGGTATACTTTGTGTCGGATTCCCTTGTTAGTTCTGACACAGCCTGTAAACCTGTCCCATTTAGTTCCCTTCTCCCCTTCTGTAAAGTAAAAAAAAAAAATAATAATAATAAACTGAGGATGAGTTAGTAACTCCGAAGTGGTCATGGGAATGGTAGCTGAAACTCTCATATCCTGTGTACCATGGAATGTGTCCAAAGTATACCCCATAACGGGAAGAACACTGATAAAAAAAATAAAATGATACCCAGTGGGGAAAAATCAGTTGTTAAAGAAGGGAAAGAGAAGAAAGGGACTAGAGAAAGATAGTATGGTGGTCTAGAGCTGATAAGGTAAGAATCCATGTGCCCTTTGATCGATACTCCTTAGGTGAGACCGCACTTAAATACTTGCAGAAGTCAGTAGGGAGAATTTGAATGCTTGAATGTGATTGTGGAGTTTACCTAGGACAGTTGCTAAGTGTGGGGGAAGTACATTGTGGTCTTGATATCCTATGATTGATTCTTGCAGTGGTTTACTAAGGGGAATCTGAGTATTGTAGCTTCTAGGATGAAATGAGTTTCTGAAGAGTTTTCAAACCTCTTATCTACATTTAGTTCTTTGTCTTGCTTGAGGACAAGCAAGAGCTAAGTGTGGGGGAGTTGATATACCATGGATTTTATGGCTTTTAACCATGGTATATGTGTTATTTATCGAGTCTTTTACTATGTTTTAGAGTCTTTTCAGGTGTTTATTAGGTACAAGCACATTTGGAGCATATTTGGTGATTTAGACACTTTCTGGAGCTAATTGGAGTATTTGGCCGAGAGATAAAGTTCACTGTTGATATTTCCGAGTTGCAACGATCGTCACACTTGTGGCAACGATCGATGCACCAGCGAGATGGGCCAAACGACGGTTTGATGAAGAATGATGACATTGCAATTCTGCCCAGAAGTTCCTGATATTTACAAAGAAGCCCCAAAACGTGTTTTAGGATAAACGTGTTTTAGGATTATAATTAGGTTTTACAGCCACTTGTTAGGCTAAGCTTTTCTTACGTTAAGTTTTACTCAGAGCGAGTTGAGGGGCTGATCCTGATCTCGAAAGAGACTTGATTTTGAACCCCAGTTCTTATTTGATTATATGATATTTGGTTTTCTACTTATGATATCTTCTGTCTCGATGAACATGTCTGAGTAGATTACCTGTTAGGTTGAAGGATTCTCATTAAGGATTTCAGAGAATTATAGTTTAATAGATCTGTAGAGATTCATATCTGCTAGTTCTTTATCTAAGTTGTTCTTAATGCCTAATCTGAAGTAGCTAATCAGAATTATGATGTTAGGTTGATTAATGCAGCGGAAGTTGGTTAATTTAACTAGAAAGAACTTAGATAAGCAATTAAACTGTTCGCAAACGGAAGTTTGGTTCAGGTTAATTGTGAACATATCAAACTTGGAATTAATGCTAGTTTAATCTGTTAGTTCTCGCAAACGGAAGTTTGGTTTGCTGCACTTAGACTTAGAGAATTATCGCAAAGGAATTTGGTTAATTCTATATCAGTGTTTGAGTTCTAGAATAGTTATTGATTGGATCTAGATAGATTGATTGCTTGCGTTCCTGATTCCCTGAGAACTCCTGAAACCTAACGCCTCGCCTTCTTGCTTACAAACTCACTTGATTTACTTTGCTATTTCGTTTACTGTTTTCAAATCTGCTTCGCTTAATTTAATCTGAACTGCTATTAATCTATTGTGTGACTGAGAGTCCTCGTGGGATTCGATACCTTATATACTACGATTGCATTAACTGTGCACTTGCAGTAGAATAGGGAAAACTATACAACCTATCAACGATCCTATTCAAACGGTCTATATGAATGTATCAATCAAACTTTACTAACAACCTAGTGGCACAAAATCGGTTAACCTTTTTAATTCTAAAACCCTAATCATGTTTAATCGGTCCTATCCAGTTTATCATTAACGACCAATTATTTATTAATTACGATTCATTTTAAAGTACGGGTATGCAACCTAATACTACGGTTTAGTATTCCCGGTCTAAATGAATCTGCGAGTTTTCGAGCCGACTCACAAAATAGTCGCGGAACGACAATCCCGATGTGAATGTAAATTCCCGAACCTCCGAACCTCGCACTCCGAATCCTGCACACACCTGAGTCACTGAACCAATAATCCACTGAATAAACCGATCCAATTTTCCCCAAAATCAACCGGTTTGATTAAACCGTTGACCGGTTCAACTCGCTTTGACCCGGTTTAATCAACCTCATACGAACGCCAATTTCTAATCAACTTGTACCAATAAACTCCCTGAAGAACCGGCTTCTCTTTGGTGGCAGAGGAGCTTCACCGGCGGCGGAGCTCCGGCGTTGACCGGTGGCGGAGGAGGGTTGACCGCGGCGGAGATGGCTTTTCCGGAGACTTCCCACGGCGAACTACCTATCAATCTGCTCAGAAACACTAGATCTATTCATTTCCAACCTCAAATAACTAAGATCACTGAAGAAAAGATGAGATCCCACAAACCCTAAAGAAGCGGTTGCTCCTTGGCCGGATTCCAGCGAACTCCGGCGGTTACAACGGCGGCGGCTGACTGGAAAAGATAGAGGAGGTTAAGATGAAGCTATAGGGCTTTACAGAGGGTGATTTGGGTTAATAGATCACAAGTTATGAAGTTTCTTGCTCAAGAAGGTTTGATGAACATGTTAGGGTTCTTGGGTTTTTGCTTGAAGATTCAAAGAACATGGTTGAGTTTCTGGGAAAAAGATTGCATGTTCTTGAGTGATAGAGAGAGAGAGAGAGACCGAGAGAGAGAGGGATGCTTTGGTGATTTGAAGAGAGAAGATATGCACTTACTTGTTCATCAAGACATGATGAACATGCAAGGATTTTTGGTGAATCTTCAAGAACAAGATGAACAATATTCAAGAGCTTAATGTTTCTGTAAAGAGAGAGTGAGAGAGTGGTCGAGAGAGTGAGCAACAAGAGTTGGGAGAGTGGTTAGATTAATTGAATGTGACATGATGGTTTGTGCATGCAAATGGATCCATTGAATTTGGCATGCATGGCACTCCACTTAGGCTAAGTGGCGACATGGGGTGAGGACAAGTGTCCTTCTGAGCATTTTTGGTTGCCAAATTACCACTTAATCCATCATTAATCCAACCAATAATCCCACTTCTTCTATTGCTCGGTTTAACGGTTTTTCGGGTTTAATATTTTAGAAACCTTCTGGACGATCCCATAAATCCCCAAACTTCCATAAAAAGATTCTCTATGCTATTTTGTGAATTTATCATTTTGAATCACTCCGTTCGGGTTTACACAGCTCCGGTTATGAATTTTCAAAGTTTCTTCGGTTTTGTCGGTTTCCATTCCCGACAAGCCGAAAAACACATTTCTGCTCCGATTCCTCCAATTCTGATCTCCTAAACATTTTTTATGTTAAAACATAAGAATATTTGGCCCGTCTCGACTTCCGTCTCAAACTTTGGTAAAATTACCATTTTACCCCCGACATTGGTAAAATGACAGTTTTACCCCTGGTTGACTTTCTGCTACCCGTTGACCGTATTTTTGATACGGGGTATCACAGAGATGTCAAAGCTTATGGTATGTGCAATGAATGTTTTTGGGCTATTGAGACTTTATGCTTCTTCCAAATCATTCCCCAG
Organism: Orychophragmus violaceus; assembly: GCA_030180135.1. NCBI lineage: Eukaryota > Viridiplantae > Streptophyta > Magnoliopsida > Brassicales > Brassicaceae > Orychophragmus > Orychophragmus violaceus. Next base: position 63,834,170 of record CM058235.1, read on the forward strand.
ACATTCCTCGAGTGGCCTGAGCTTTACGAAGCCGATTCGGATAACGAAGACGCTTGGCACCAGGCGGCAATGCAGGACGGCGGCGATTTGGGTGGTTGGGGTGGAGGAGGTGAAAAATGGCTAGATTATAACCATTTTTCATTCCAATTTAAAGTTAAATTTTTCCTTCTCAAAATAGTCTTTCAAATATTAAATCTTTTTATTTTCTGTTTTTTGTGAAAACTAATAATTACGATATAAATATATGTTTATATTTTGCAACAATAATTATAAATATTTTGAGACATTGTAAAATAATTTTTTTTAATTATTAATAATATTTTCTTATTCATAAAAATTAAAGTAAAATCATTACATAACTTATAAAGTTTTGCGAAAAAAATAAATAAGGTCAATTTGTGAAATTTATATATAAAATGTATGAAAACAAAATAGAAAAAAATATATGTAAAATATTTCATTTATGGAGTTAAAAATAGAGTAATACATTGGAGTAAAACACTACTCCATTTTGGAGCGAAAAATAAAATAACACACTGGAGATATTATAAGAAATATTGATAAAAAGTGATAGACTTGTATGAAAAAATAACTAAAAACCGTATTGATAATTTGCAGCGCTATCTGACATCCACGTAAAAAAAAGAGAGCATAATGGCATTGGTGTTGCGAACACAAAGAGAAAGGGGTCACAAAGGCTGCATGCAAAACAAAAATCCAAAAGAAAAGTGCTAAAGTGATCAAACTGGTTTATATTTATGGACATATGTAGATGACAAATATGATTAGGTTTTCTCTTGTCAATAGATCCAACCGGTTTATATTTCGTTAAGATCATCATGTAAAATGGATCTTTACATCTATTTTTATAATATCTCATTGCATGATAGTTGCATCATGGAGAAGCCTTACTATTGCAGCATAGCCGGTCTTAATTTATAAAAGACTACACGCTAAATGAAAAAGGTTGATTTTGACAAACATATGGTTTTGAACTCAGGATGATTGATGTATCCCCTGGACATAGTCTACAATGGTGGAAAAATGGAGATCTAATTACTGACTTAGAAGCTCTCTTAATCAGATCGAGTTGGATGGAATGGATTGATGCGGGATTGATTCTGCTGGCTTAGAAGCTCTCTCAGAAGCAATCAAGGGATGGAATGGATTGAGGTCGCCACAAGATCCTATGAGTCTGAATCTTGATAAGACATAAGCTTTCTCCTTGTTTGAATCACACAAAACTAGAGATAAAACAAGTTGCGGTTTCTTTGCTTGAAGAAAACACTCTGTGTACTTTATTGATCTAGGGTAAAATAATACACGGCTGTGAGAGGGGACTTTATAATAGTCCAAACAGCTATGCTCTTCTAGGGGATTTGAAGCAAATAAAACAGAAAAGGAAATACAGACTCGAACTTGGACCTAATGAAACAAATACTACAACAGCTACTTTTCTTAGTTAAACTACTAAAGGAAACAAAGAATTAACCCTGCAAAACAAAGGAATCAACGGTCATATGATGTGTATGAATGAAACTCATACCTTAGCTTATGTTTGGTATGTCCTTGGCCGTTGATCAGAAACCTTATTCACTCGTAGCATTCTGGTCTTGACATCCTGAGCTAGTTGTGATGCTACTTCTTGAGCTAGTTCTTGAGCTAATTGCGATGCTACATATGGTTAGCCCCTTTTGAGTTGAGTTGAATAATGTTGGGCTGTCCATCCTGATGATGACTTGTTCTTGCTCTTGTGCTTGGTCAGTAGATTGATTCAGTAGACATTGCACAACTTCATTGACTTGGTTTCTCAAAGCCTTTGTTCCTGATCTTGTCAATGGACCTTTCCGTATGATGGGCATTAGATATCCTGCTTATGGTTCTATGGCCTCATCATTCCCTCCCCCCTTGAAGAGGTTCTAACCTCAGAACTGATTGGCATGCATCTTAAGGAGCTAAATCAGAAGCATTGAATGTTGGAGAAATGTTTAACTCACCTGGCAGCTCCAGCTTGTATGCGTTGTTGTTGATCTTCTCCAAGACTCGGAATGGTCCATCTCCTCTTGGTGTTAGCTTTGACTTCCGCTGATTGGGAAACCTTTCTTGCCTCATGTGTAGCCAGACCCAATCTCCTGGTTCAAATATCACCTCCTTTCTTCTCTGGTTAGCTTTCTGCCTATGCTTCTCGGTTTTCTTCACTACATTCTCCTTAACTCTTTGGTGCAGCTTTTTGAAAAAGTCTGCTTTTGTTTCTCCTTCTGTACTGGTATAGATAGCTTGAGGCAAAGGGGTAAGATCTAAAAGAGCTAAAGCATTAAACCCATACACAACTTCAAAAGGAGAGTGGTTAGTAATAGAATGCTTAGCATGATTATAAGAAAATTCAATGAATGGCAAGCAAGATAACCAGTTCCTTATATTCTTACCAACCATGGCTCTTAGGAGTGTTGAGAGAGTCCAATTTACTACCTCAGTCTGTCCATTTGTTTGGGGATGACAAGTGGTGGAATATAGCAGATTGGTGCCCAACTTGCTCCAAAGTACCCTCCAAAATTGGCTCAAGAACTTTGCGTCCCTGTCTGAAACAATAGTTCTTGGAATTCTATGCAACTTGACCACTTCCTTAAAGAATAGATCAGCTATCTGCACATCATCATTAGTCTTGTTGCAAGCAATGAAATGAGCCATTTTTGAAAACCTATCAACAACTATAAAGATGGAATACTTGTTGTTGATCTTGGGCAGTCCTAAAACAAAATCCATTGAAATGTCCACCGATAGTGTGTTAGGAATTGGTAAAGGCATATATAAACCATGTGGATGTAACCTGGACTTGGCCTTTAGGCACGTGATGCACTTGGCACATAACCTTTCCACATCTCTCTTCAAGTGTGGCCAAAATAAATGATCCTTCAAGACACTATAAGTCTTGTCTCTGCCGAAATGCCCCATCAAACCTCCTCCATAAGCTTCTCTAGTGATCAACTCCCTCATGGAACCTTGTGGAATGCACAGCCTCTTCTCCTTGAACAGAAAACCATCTTGCTTATAGAACACTCCAAATGCTGCCTTAGATTCTCATGGTACACGTCCTTGAAGTCTGGATCATCAACATACATGTCTTTGATATGCTCAAATCCCATGATCTTAGACTCCATTGTTGTTATGAGAGCACATGGCGCCTTGATAGTGCATCTGCCACAATGTTTTCTTTCTCCTTCTTGTACTTGATCACGTAGGGAAAAGTTTCTATGAACTCCAACCACTTTGCATGCCTTTTTTTTAGGAGTATTTTGTCCTCTTAGGTGCTTTAGAGTCTCATGATCTGTATGTATCACAAACTCTTTAGAAAGCAAGTAATGTTGCCAAGTTTCCAGTGACCTTACCATAGCATACAACTCTTTGTCATATGTTGGGTAGTTGAGTGTTGCACCACTCAGCTTCTCATTAAAGTAAGCTACTGGTATGCCTCCTTGTATCAACACTGCACCTATTCCTGTACCAGAAGCATCACACTCAATCTCAAACATTTTATTAAAGTTAGGAAGTACCAATACTGGTGCATTGGTGAGACTGGTTTTGAGCCGTGTGAATGCTTGTTCCTGAGCCTCTCCCCATTCAAAAGCTTTGTCCTTCTTGATCACTGAGGTAAGAGGTGCTGCTATGGTGCTGAAGTCTTTGACAAATCTCCTGTAGAAGCTTTCTAGACCATGGAAACTCCGTACATGTCCTATTGTTGTACGTGTTGGCCAATCTTGTATTGCCTTGATCTTCTCATCATCCATCTTGAGTCCCTGTGAACTTACAACAAATCCTAGGAAAATCAATTGATCAGTGCAAAAGATGCATTTCTTTAAATTTGCATAAAGGCCTTCTGATCTAAGCGTTTGCATAACCTGTTCTAGATGCTTAACATGATCATCTAAGCAGTGGCTATAAATCAGTATGTCATTAAAATATACTACCACAAACTTGCATATAAAAGATCTTAGAACCTCGTTCATTAATCTCATGAATGTGCTGGGAGCATTGGTGAGACCAAATGGCATGACAAGCCATTCATACTGCCCTTGCTTGGTTTTGAAGGCTGTTTTCCACTCATCTCCTTCTTTAATCCTGACTTGGTGATATCCACTCTTCAAGTCTATCTTGGAGAAAATGGTTGCTCCACTCAGCTCATCAAGCATGTCATCAAGTCTTGGGATAGGATGTCTGTACTTGATTGTGATGTTGTTGATGGCCTTGAAATCAACACACATTCTCCATGTACCATCCTTCTTTGGGACGAGCAGAACTGGTACAACACATGAACTCAAGCTTTCCCTGATATATCCCTTTGACATCAGCTCTTGAACTTGCTTTTCCAGCTCCTAAGCTTCTTCTGGATTCACTCTATAAGCTGGTCTATTGGGCAATGGAGCTCCTGGTACCAAATCAATTTAGTGTTCAATGCCTCTCAAAGGTGGAAGTCCATCTGGTATGTCTTCTGGGAACACATCTTTAAATCTGTCCAATAGCTCAGACACGGCTAAGGGGTGCTCCTGCTCTTCTGAACCTGAAAGATACCCTTCTCTAAAGATAATGAGTAGCACATGTTCTTTATGTTCTAAAGGGTTTCAGAACATTAGAAGGTGAAACAAAAATATTGGTCTTACTTACCTTGGAACCTTTGTCCATTGCTTTCTTCATTTCATACACCTCTTGTGGTGTTAATGGAGCAAGGTTGTGCTTCTTGTTCTGGTGTGTGAAGCTGTAGATGTTGGTCCTTCCATTGTGCACGGTTTCTTTATCAATTTGCCAAGGTCTCCCTAAGAATATATGACCTTCTTGCATTGGCACAACATCACATTTCACTTGATCATGGTACTTACCTATGCTGAATGGTACCATGACTTTCTCAGCTATCCTCATCTCAGTCTCATCATTGAGCCACCTTAATATGTATGGTCTTGGATGCTTGGTCTTTTGCAGCTTCAGCTTATCTATAAGGTAAGCACTAGCAACATTAGTACAAGATCATCCATTGATGATCAGGCTACATACCTTGGCATCAATGGTGCATCCGGAATGAGATGTTCTCTCTTTGGATTGTTTCTGGCTCAAACAATGCACTGAGAGCTCTCCTGGTCACAAGTATCTCTCCCACGTCTAGATAATTAGGAACTTCTTCTTCTGATTCAGACAGCTCAAGCTCTGCCTCATCTTGTGACTCAATGTCTCCGTTGTCCCTTAAAACCATCACTCTCTGGTTTGGCATTCTCTAGCATAATGACCTTTCCCTTGGCATTTGAAACATGAAATGTCTCTGGACCTTTTAGGTGGAGCTTTGCTACTGCTTGACTCTGGTTTGTTACTCTTGGGATGCTCATAATTGGATTTCTTGATCTTTAAATCCGCTTCTACTGCCTTGCCCTTATCTTGGTTCCTTTGAGGCTGATTCCAAGTTGGTTTGCTTCTACTGGTTGCAGAAACCTTCCTCTTGATGTGTTTCTCAGCTTGGACAGCTAAATGCAGCAAGCCTTCAAGATCCTCATAAGGCTGTCTCTCTACCTTGCGTGTAATCATGTCATGAAGACCATCTAGAAACTGAGCCATCAAAGTCTCTTCTGAATCATCTACCTCCAGCCTATTCTTCATGGTCTCAAACTTCTCAAAATACTCTTCAACTGATTTGTTGCCTTGAGGGAATTTTCTGAACCTCCCTCTTCTGAAGATCTCTATGGTAGTAAGCTGGTACATATCTCTTCCTTAGAGCATACTTCATGTCATCCCAATTGCTTATCTGACAATGTCTTAACCTCCTTCTCTCAGATACTTCTCTATCCCACCATGCCAATGCATTATCAGTGAGTTGAGCTGCAGCTAAGGAGACTCTTCTTGCTTCAGAGTATTGGTAGTACTCATATATGTACTCCATTTTTCTTTCCCAATCTAGATAAGATTTTGGATTCACCTTTCCAGCAAAGGTAGGTGTTGTGAGCTTCAGGTCTTTGCCTCCACGCCTCTGATCATCATCCTCATTGTCTCTGTCTCTAACTCCACGTCTAGGCTGGTGATTGTTTCTTCTTCCTCTGCCTCTGCCATGGTTGTTAAATCCTCTGCCTCCTTGATTTGGATCAGGAGGTAGCTCATCCTCTTCTAACTCAGGCATCTCCTCATCAGTTGTTTCTTCTTCTTGCTGCCTATGGTTTCTGTTCAGGTTACGGACGTGTTCTCTCTGGGGATTAGGCCTCTGCTCCAGTGTTGTGATCCTGTCACTGATGCCTCTCATGGCTTCAAGAAGTTGAGCCATAGTGATTTGAGCATCAGCTGCTTCTTCTCCCATGTTTGAATTGGTACCTGAAAGTATACAACTCAAGAGCGTATGAATAGGTTCTGGGTAGTGGTAATTTAAAAGCAGAACAAGTGGTTGTAATGCTTAAGTCTCAAATAACACAAGTGGTCAAAAATAAGTACAACACCGTTTGGGATAATGTAATTCAGAATCCTTGAAACAAGTTTTAGTAATCCGGTTTGGTATACTCGAAAACACAAACTTTTTGGTTCTGAAATTGGACTTTGGTTTAGCAAAAGTAGTAAACTTCTTTTCCTGGTTTTAAGTTAATTGGCTTTAGGGTTTTGTAAACCGGTTTTAAGGTTTAAAACTTTTCAAAATAACAAGAGGCGGCTGGTTTGTTTGAAAATTTTAAACTTTCCTTTTTGCACAAGGTTTAGGTTTTAGAAAAAGGAAACAAAATTTTCTGGCAATCAAGAGGAGCCTTTGGACCAACTTTTGGAAAACTAACAAAGAAGTAATAAGGAAATAACACTTTTTGGCTTTTGGTTTAAAGGAAATCGGATCAAACAATGAAAACACTTCTTTTTCTTTTTTAGGGTTTATGGAAAACAAACAAGAACAAAATCGACAGAAACTACAACTTGGACTCTTTTTCTTTTGGTTTTGGGTTTTGAAAACGAAAATAGGATGCAAGGAACAAAAATGACTAAGGAAATAAACAAAATCAGGGACTCTTTTTATGGATTTTCGATTTAGGTATGCAAACAAAATCAGAGACTATAAGCTAAGCATATGAGGAACAAACAATTTTTATGGGTTTTTGATTGAAGATGCTATGAAAACAGAACTTGAATCTAGATGCAATGAAAACCGAAAGGATAAAGGATAGATTACACCTGATCTAGCAACCATTCGGCTCTGATACCAGATGATGTAGCCCCTGGACATAAGCTTGGTTGATGGATAGATGGAGATCTAACCACTGGCTTAAGACCTCTCTTAGTTGGATCGAAATTGGATGGAATGGATTGAAGATATATGGGATTGATTCGGCTGGCTTAAGAAGCTCTCTCAGAAGAAATCAAGGGATGGAATGGATTGAGGTCGCCACAAGATCCTATGAGTCTGAATCTTGATAAGACAGAAGCTTTCTCCTTGTTTGAATCACACAAAACTAGAGAGAAAACATATTTCGGTTTCTTTGCTTGAAGAAAACACTCGGTGTACTTTATTAATCTAGGGTAAATGATACACGGATGTGAGAGGGGACTTTATAATAGTCCAAACAGCTATGCCCTTCTAGGGTACTTGAAGAAAATAAAACAAAAAAGGAAATACAGACTCGAACTTGGACCTAATGAAACAAAGACTACAACGGCTACTTTTCTTATTGAAACTACTAAAGGAAACAAAATAATTAACCATGCAAAACAAAAGAATCAACGGTCATATAATGTGTATAAATGAAACTCATACCTTAGCTTATGTTTGGTATGTCCTTGGCCGTTGATCAGAAACCTTCTTCACTCGTAGCATTCTGGTCTTGACATCCTGAGCTAGTTGTGATGCTACTTCTTGAGCTAGTTCCTGAGCTAGTTGAGATGCCACATATGGTTAGCCCCTTTTGAGTTGAGTTGAATAGTGTTGGGCTGTCCATCCTGATGATGACTTGTTCTTGCTCTTGTACTTGGTCAGTAGCTTGATTCAGTAGACATTGTACAACTTCATTGACTTGGTTTCTCAAAGCCTTTGTTGCTGATCTTGTCAATGGACATTTCCTTATGATGGGCATTGGATCTCCTGCTTCTGGTTATATGGCTTCATCAATGATAAGTTTCTAACACTACTATTCATACCACTAAAATAAAGGAGTTTTAAGAAATATTGTTGGGGTCAAAAACCTCCTCGACGAAAACAATAGCCGAAGGCAAAATCAGGCAATCGAATACAAACGAATGTCTACATCGGACATTCAAAGTCTCGTATGAATAGCAAAGTTATACGAAGCACCGACAATGTCATCTAAACAATTTGGCGGAAAAGTGGTTTCGAAAAATACATTTCATACGAAACGGACGACACTTTAATCGGACAAACGCATCTTCCGACAGAAACCACGGATCGATGAAACATCTAAACAGGCAAAGGATAAGCTGAACCAGCTCGGAAAACCGAGCTGAACCAGCTCGGACATCCGAGCTAAACCAGCTCGGGTTTTTCGAGCTGAACCAGTTCAATACCTGAGGTGAACCAACTCGGATCCGAACCTCTCCGCCCTCATTCCCCGATCATGATTTATCCCTCCGGAAATCCCGAGATGGGTAAATCTTTCTTAACCTCTGAGTTGAACTAGCTCGGATTTCCGAGCTGAACCGGTTCAGATTTCCCGAGCTGAATTTTCCAAACAGATAACCAAACATTTGCCGATACGCACAAATTGTCGCAACCCACCTACGGAAACATCGGCCTACGCCTTCTTGGCCAATGACTTGGGCTGATGGATCAAGATTGAGGGAAATGAGAACTTAGGCCCAAACATACAACGACTTTGAACCAAACAAGTAAGTCTGCACATTAACGGGCTCGGATCGTCCGTACTCGGCCCATCCGGCAAACAAGTCGAGCCGTGGAAAGACGAAAGAAGATAGAAACAAAGAAGTAAAGAAAGAGATTTGGACGAGCTAAAAAGAAAAATCCGAGATAGAAATGTACATCTTAACGGAAAAGGAAGGAGATAACTACATGAAGATACTGGCCGCAGTTATATAAAGAGGTGGAAGCCATACAAGAAAGGCGGAGCGAAAAACCCTAGCATCTAGACTTAAGAGTTTAAGCAGTTTTCTTAGCGATTTCTTTTCATTGTATTCTTTTCTCCGATCTTTGTACTCCTTTCGATTTCTTATCAATAAAACTTCTTCCGGGTTTGCTAGTTTAGTGGTTTATCCTTGAAGTTTTTGTTCCCTAAAAAGTTTTGCTCTAAGAGTTTTGACAGTGTGAGTTTCAACTCTCACAGTTTAGCGCCGTTTGTGGGGAAGAGAAACTTTCGACACTTAAGAACCACCGATTAGCAGATCCGAAGAGATGGTTACCATCGGAAACAGAGACGAGATAGATCAGCAACTACCGACCAATGACAATACACCCAACGTTACCTCAGGTAACACCTCAGCAAGCGGCAAGGTTACAAACACGACCGCATCGGACACGACAATCAACGCAACTCTTGCCGAGTTTAAAGAGATGGTGGCCGCACTGAGAGAAAGGGCAGAAGAACAGGAAAAGGCGAACATCACCCTCACTGAACAGATCGAAAGATTAAAAACCGGGAACCGTACACGGACAACCCGAACGGTGAACTTCGCCCCGACTGAACGAAGACGCCTAGACTTCTGAACTTCCGGAGAGCCGACAAGGAATTCGTCGCAGCATCGCGAGCAGACTACTGGTAAAAGAACCCCGCCGGCGACAAGACCCAACACCACAGATCCTCCTCCAATAATGCGAGGTCGAAAATCCGCGGCAGCAAGCAACGCAGAAGATTGCGATAACGAAGACTCGATCTCGCTTGAGGATCGGACCGCGTCACCCTCTGATGACGAAGAGAGAATCGATGCAGATCGATACGTCCCACATCTAAGCGACGATGAATTATCAGAAGAAGAGGACATGGAGCGAACTCGCCAAAACGGGCCAACTCAACGGCAGAGAAGCAGCAAAAGGAGCGAGCTTGACGAACTCAGAGACGCGCTGGCTCAGACGAATGTGGAGATTAAAACTGTGCGATCACAGGTTCACCGGGCAACCAGCGCCGCCCCGAAGATCGATCGCGTTCTGGAAGAAACACGAAAGACACCATTCAAAGCTCGAATAACCGGAACCCAGATTTTCAATCTGGGCAAGCTCAAAATCCCATTCTACGACGGAACAAATAATCTGAAGGCTCATATGATGGCCTTCCGAATTGCGATGGTAAGAGCAAATCTCACCCGAAAGGATAAAGATGCTGGTTTCTGCCTCCTGTTCGTGGAACATCTAAAAGGAGCAGCCCTGGAATGGTTTTCAAGGCTAGAACGCATTCCATCGGAAATTTCCAACAGCTATCGGAAGAATTCATGAAGCAATACTCCATCTTCATGGACAGGGAGACTTCTGACGTCGACCTATGGGCTTTGAGTCAAGGCGAAACAGAAAGCCTGAGGAAATTCATTGAGCGATTCAAAAAGAGTGGCCAGACGCATTGAAAGTTTGAGCGATAAAGTGGGTATCGATGCACTAAAGAAAGCACTTTGGTACGAGTCGGATTTTAGAAGGGAGATCTCGCTAAACCGACCACAAACAATGGCGGATGCCTTGCACAGAGCAATAGATTTTATCGTGGATGAATAAGAGATGAAGGTCTTGTCAGAAAATCATAAATCGAAAAAGCACTCAAGTAAGGAAACTCGTATATCGACAAGCACGAATAGCGAAAGGCGAGTCTCGAAGCCAACCAGCATTTCACGGCATGAAAGGAGGATCGGGTCGCATAACTACCAAATCGGATCGGACCAACAAGAAGACAGGCCAACAGAACGGAGAAAAAGTTCATGGAACACTTGGACGAGGAATCCTAGCTCCTACGACGAAAAAGCATTCTGCGACCACCACCAGTCCTACGGACATAACACTGCCGACTGTCGCAGACTAGGAATCAAACTCGCGGCCAAACTCGTAGCTGGAGAACTAGGAGATACGATAACTCTGAAGGACCTCGACGATGGAAAGATCGGAAATCAGTCAAGTAAGCCGAACAAAAGCAACGATCCAAACAAAATGGATCGAGAGCGAAGCCATCAGGAAGGACCAATCACGACAGGCAACAACAAGCGGAGGAAAGGAAAATACGAAGATCCTAAAGCAATCAGCAGACAAAGGATAAACATGATCGTGGAAAGGCCGCAGTACCGCCCAAGACCGAAATTTTCTATCGACCCTTATCCTCGACGGCCGCAAGACATAGCTATCCCGAGAAGAAGCATCAGGAAGCGAGCATCAGGACGTTATCCAGATCCTACGATAACATTCGACGATATGCCGAGATCGGAAACCAGCCACCTAGGCAAACAACCACAAGTCGTGGAGCTAATCATCTGGAATCGTCGTGTACCAAACATACTTATCGACACCGAAAGTTCTGTGGACCTAATCTTCTGTGAAACTCTAAAGAAAATGGGCGTAAACTTGAATGAAGTGACACCTTCCCAATCATCCTTAACGGGATTGGCCGGAGACTCCATAACCACCTTCGGAAAAATTGAGTTGCCGATAATCGCTGGAGGAATCTTCAAAGTCATCGAATTTACGGTTGTAGATCGCCCAGCAATCTATGGAGTGATTCTCGGAATTCCATGGATAAACTCCATGAAGGCGGTCCCGTCGATTTATCACCTATGCGTCAAGTTCCCAACCCCCTTTGGGATTAGCACAATTTGGGGAAGTCAAGAACGGCGGATCCCTGACGATCCCCAGAACGGAGAATCAGGCCATCAGACGAGTGCAACGGAGAGAAGCTGCCCATCTCACCGAACCGATAATCGCAGTCAGCACTTCTCCGTAGGGGACCTTGTCCTAAGAAGAGTCTGGCGAAGCTCGGCGCTTCGGAAAACCAGAGCAGACTGGGAAGGACCCTACATGATTACGAGAGAGATCCGTCCTGAAGTATATGAGCTTGAAACCATGGACAACACCAAAATAGGATGGAACACGATGCACCTAAGAAGGTTCCGATACTAAAGACTTCCAAAAAAAACTACGGAACATTTTGAACTACGGGACGGCTTGATCCCCGCAAGGGGTACGTAGGCAGCCGATCTTCTTGATCGGTTCAGTTCTCCCCCCTCTCAAAAAAGAGGGGGAGTGGGTCTGTATATATCTATACTTCCATATCGGATCTCATAAATTTTTGAAATAATTCTCGAAACTTGTTCGCCAAACTACTCAGAAATCTGGAAAGAACCATCTCGGAAATTCCAAGTAAAACCTGTTAGAAACTTCCCAGCAAACTCCAAACAAATCAGCTGGGAAATTTTCCGACTAAACAAGCTAGGAACCTCCGAGCGATACGAAGAACTCAGACTAGTCAAGCTGAACCAGCTCGGAAACCTCGAGATAAAACCTTCTCGGAAATACGAGCTGAAACAGCTCGGATCTGAGCTCAACTAACTCGGAAATCCGGGCTGAAACAGCTCGGATCTGAGCTCAACCAGCTCGGAATTCCGAGCTGAAACAACTCGGATCTGAGCTCAACTAGCTAGGAAATCCGAGCTGAAACATCTCGGACCGAGCTAAACAAGCTCGGACCAAGCCAAAACAGCTAAAAAATCCGAGCTGAATCCTTTCAGAAACCTCGAGCCAGCCGCTTTCCGCAAAATCCCAAAATCTGCAAAAACTCAACTCCCCGACCAAATTCTTGGAGTCGCCAGGTAACAAAATAAACTCTTTCTTTTACTTTTGTATCATTTATTAAGGTTAGAATACGAACTTCGGAACTTAGAACCAGTATACTAGTTTATTGCATACGTAATTGTTAGGAACGACTTACTTTGTCCACTGACGGCCGCAGTGGACAAACTCATACATCCCTTGTGGATATTAGCCGACACGTCTTGTATGGATTGAGGCTCTATACATCCAACCAACGGATAAAAGTGCATTGTCAACAGAACGCCTTGCAAAGCGATCCCGAATTCCGCGAAGCAACATATTGGCATCAGCAGCATGACGATTAACCGAAGCCCACGCCTAAAATAAACTTAGCCAAATTAGCAAAGTAGTGGGATAAGACCGCATGCCTCACGACAAAGTAAAGAAATTAACCCTCAGCATGTCCTGCCCAGCGTCAGCAAAGGATTCACCGCAAATCATGTCTTTGTATCATATGGGAGATCTCCCGGATGACGAACATCCGCGCAAAAACTAGAAACCACATCGGCATTGGTGTACATAGACCCATCGCCATCACGAGACCATGCCGGGATTTCAGGTTGCGGAACTTCAAAGTCCTTCCCATGTCTCTTCATGGATCTTCGACTAGATTCGGGCGCAACGACCCGATCCGACGAATCCGACATAGGGACTTGCGAAACATTTGTCCCCTCACCGATATCAGCATCGGCACAAGCTCCTGGAATGCCTTCACCCAACATGGGACCTTGACCGATCCAGTCGTTGAAGCCATGAAAATCGAACTCCGGAAGCTCAACTCCTTCCGCGAGCCATGGGGAGATCGAACCATAGTCTTGAACAAAAATATCATCCAGACGCTCGCCCTCAACGTCCGTTTTCTTGTCGGTTCTCGCCGCCTTATGAGCCGCTTCCATATGACTGGCGCGGATAACACGCTCGATCGAAAAATGTTGTTTCCAGTTCGTGCCACCTTCCTGAAGCGCCCAAATGAGAGGAACCAACTGCGGCGGACACGCCAAGCAAATGTCTCTCGCTGAAAATAAAAAAAATTTCGTTAGAAGATCGGTATGATAAAAATCTAAATGACGAAAACAACTAAGTCTGCTACCAAGCTCTTCCCATTTCGACATCATCAATGGAACACAAGATTTCCCAAAGGACACTTCGTCAATTAAGACATAGAAGAAATGATGCCTCCATTGACAATCCTTATTTTCGAAATCCGATATAACCGCCCAATGAAGATAGGGCCTGAGGTAATACTCGGAGTCACGCTTTATCGGGACCACATGTAGCATATTCCGAAGATGTTACACTCGGAGGTTGAATCCACATTCGAAAATACGAACCAGTATGCCTACGAGATGTCTTACGCTCCTAGGAGTGATTTGCGTCAGAGCCAGTCTAAAGCATCGAAGATAACAGACGATAAGTTCATGAATCACGAACCAAAGAAAGCACGACTCGAAGAAGATTTCGTACACCGAGAAATAACCCTTTAGTGGAGACTCAACTATGTCGCAAGAAGACGGTATCCTATCGTCACATTCTCAGGGATCATAGCATCACGCCGGAGCTTCGCGACTGACTCTGCCGAAGACAATGTCGAGTCAACAGGATCAAGGATCAGCTTCTTTCTCCCCGGACGATACTTCTTTGGCGCATCTGGAGGATAATCCCAGTGACGAAGGAATTCCTCCCGACTAACTTGGGCGCCTTCAAACTCGTCCTTGATCGAAGTGTCCGCTGTGGCCGAGGGACAAGGCCGATTTGCATGAGACCTGGTTGCACGCCAAACCCCAGGAAATTCCTCTGCGGACGAATTAACATGACCACGTTTCGGTTCATGATCCACCATCTTCGTCGAGAACATCGCTAAACAAGAAGTTCAGACTTGAAAAATATCCAAGGCTTCTAACTCACAAGAACAAAGCTGGAAATCTTGAAAAAACTCACAAGGAACTAAAAAGAAGTTAGAGAGAGAAGTTACCTTTGGGTTATTATCTTTGGAGAGGAGTAAGAAGTGAAGAATGAAGAAATGAATATTTATAGAATTCACCAAGGCATGGGATTTCAAAATGATTACTTTTCAATCATTTTGTTGCAAGCGTGCCCGAGCAAATCATAACGAAGCAGATCATGAGTAGGCATGGTATCGAAGTGTCTCATCGTGGGAGAACTGGCTACGGCTGGAAGATAATGCTTCAGACAAAGGCATCGGATGAAGTTCTTTCGGACAATCGTTTTTGCCTCGAATAACAAAACAACCTCATCACCGCATTCGGGTCTGACAAGCTGGGGGGCTAACTGTTGGGGTCAAAAACCTCCTCGGCGAAAACAATAGCCGAAGGCAAAATCAGGCAATCGAATACAAACGAATGTCCGCATCGGACATTCAAAGTGTCGTATGAATAACAAAGTTATACGAAGCACCGACAATGTCACCTAAACAATTTGGCGGAAAAGTGGTTTCGACAAATACATTTCATACGAAACGGATGACACTTTAGTCGGACAAACGCATCTTACGACAGAAACCACGGATCGACAAAACATCCAAACAGGTAAAGGACAAGCTGAACCAGCTCGGAAAACCGAGCTGAACCAGTTCAATACCCGAGCTGAACCAACTCGGATCCGAACCTCTCCGTCCTCATTCCCCGATCATGATTTATCCCTCCGGAAATCCCGAGCTGAGTAAATCTTTCGTAAACCTCTGAGTTGAACTAGCTCGGATTTCCGAGCTGAACCAGTTCAGATTTCCCGAGCTGAACTTTCCAAACAGATAACCAAACATTTGCCGATACGCACAAGTTGTCGCAACCCACCTACAGAAACATCGGCCTACGCCTTCTTGGCCGATGACTTGGGCTTATGGATCAAGATTGAGGGAAATGAGAACTTAGGCCCAAACATACGACGACTTTGAACCAAACAAGTAAGTCTGCACATTAACGGGCTCGGATCGTCCGTTCTCGGCCCATCCGGCAAATAAGTCGAGCCGCGGAAAGACGAAAGAAGATAAAAACAAATAAGTAAAGAAAGAGATTTGGACGAGCTGAAAAGGAAAATCCGAGATAGAAATGTACATCTTAACAGAAAAAAGGAAGGAGATAACTACAGGAAGATTTCCGCAAATCTTGCGGAAATATTCTCGAAAGCCGACTCGCCGTAGTTATATAAAGAGGTGGAAGCCATACGAGAAAGCCGGAGCGAAAAACCCTAGCATCTAGACTTAAGAGTTTAAGCAGTTTTCTTAGCAATTTCTTTTCATTGTATTCTTTTCTTCGATCTTTGTACTCCTTTCGATTTCTTATCAATAAAACTTCCTCCGGGTTTGCTAGTTTAGTGGTTTATCCTTGAAGTTTCTGTTCCCTAAAAAGTTTTGCTCTACAAGTTTTGACCGTGTGAGTTTCGCCTCTCACAATTTTACTAGTTTAAAAATAATTAATGTTAATTTAAATATTTATCATATGATATAATAACTTAATAGTTATTATATAATTTTTATTTTTATAAGTCAAAATTTAGTTTATATTAGTTAATAATAATATTTTAATAATAATTACAAAATTAATTACATTTAGTTAAAAATCACGGGAATAGCATGCAAGAAGACCAATCAAATATCATTTAACAAAGCTAATTCTTAGGCTAAGAACACTAATCATTAGACTAATTCAATTCTTTGACACTAATCCCTTTGTCTAATTCCTAATTAAGATCTAGCTCCCATTTGTGACTAAGAGATAACCAAGCAATCCAAACAAGTTTCCAATACCAATTAGCACCTTAGACATTAATTTCCATGAGCTAAGTATACAAATCCTCTAAAAAGGTTCAATGAGGCATTTCATCAAACACTTTCAATGGATGAAAAACCCTAAGATCTACATCTGCAATTTCTTGAGAATCTAGCATTGAGCACACCAAATTAGAGAAGGAACATGTAATATTTAGATCTAAGCATCAATAATCAACCCTAATAACCCTCATCCACAAAACCCAAAGACTCTACTCTCTAATCACCATGTTCTTCACAAAACCAAAAGAGAGATGTGAGAGATCATAATTAGAGAGAGGTAATAAGAAGAGATAAACAAGAAATGAGAAGTACTTAGAATAAAAACTCAAAATCAAGGGTTTACAACTTAAGAATCCTAGAAATATAAAAAGATAAATCTTAAGAGAAATATAAATTAGGCTTAGGTAGCTTAGGATTTAATTCTCCACAAAATGAGTATTTATAGAGGATAGGGTCGAAGTGGTCATTTTTCAAGGGAAGTGAGAGGAATTTGTCTGGTTCATCGGTCGTGGAGCGGTCGATGGGCGCACATCGGGCATGGTGTGTCTGAGGCTCTTGGTCTGATGGCTCGACATTGGGTAAAGGTCGACCTATGCTCATTTCTGACGGATCTTCTGGTCATGAAACAAGTTTAGCTCGCGGAGGATGCATCAGCCACTCCCTGGCCGATGCTCGTGTCCGATGGCAGCACATCGTGTTCTAAACGGCTTATGGTCTTGGTCGATACATTCTCGGGTAGAAAAGATTTGCGGATTGTATTCAGATGTGTCCAGTAAATCGGTCGTAACTATTTCAATACGGCTTAAAACGCCTTCAAATCACCTCCACTCGAAATCTTACTCAATTTTCCACGACTTTCATTTGGAGTTCCAAAGCTAAATACCAAGGGAAGGGCTTCATAAAACTACATCTTTCTAGCTCATCAGTTTGATCCTTCATCAATATTTTCCCTTTAATCACTCCTTTGGCCTCAAAAATCCTCTCATGGTTCAAGGCTCAACTCCAAACGTCAAAAACTCTCCAAACCACCTAAAAAGGCTCAAAAGAGAGCAAAACATGCGAAACTCTATTCTAGAATCACTTAGTCCTAAATGAATGAGTCCAAAGAAAATGTTAAATAATAAATGAAAAAGACACAAAACTATGCAAATGATGATGCTAAATTATGCTAAAATATGGACTCATCGTCATCCTCGACCATGGGTGGCTCTTCCTCGTCCAAACTCTCCTCAGTTGCATCTTGCTCAGCTATAGGTCCGGTTCAAGCTCTCCTTCCTCAGCTTCAAGCTCAGCTTCATGCTCTCCATCTAAGGTGCTATCCACGATTATCTCATATCCTCTCTCTTAAAAAATATTTGACCTCAAATCCGGTTCATCTTAAACAAAAGGAGTAAGGTCAGAAACGTTAAAGCTTGAAGAGACTTTATACTTACCTTGCAAATCCACTTGATATGCATTAAAATTGATGCATTTGATGACTTGGAATGGACCATCAACTCTAAGCATGAGTTTGGGCTTTCCTTCAGTTGGAAATATCTCTTTCCTTAGATGAATCAACACAAGATCTCCCTTTTTAACACATTTCCCACACAACCTTTGTTAGCATGTTTGGCATAGAGTATGGTTTTTGCTTCAAGGTTGGCTTTAGCTTGCTCATGCATCTTCTTTACCACTTATTCCTTATTCTTTCAATATATGCTTGCCCTTTCACTCAAAGGTAAGGACATCAAATCCGAAGAAGAAATTGGCTGAAAGCCATAAACAAGCTCATATGTTGACTACTTAGTAGCAGAATGTATGGCACTGTTGTATGAAAACTCTATATGAGGTAGACACTCTTCAAAAGTCCTAAGGCTCTTCTTAATCAAAGATCTAAGCATTTCCAAGAGTGCTATTAACTACCTCAGTTTGTTCATCAGATTGTGGATGAAAAGTAGTTGAGAAGAAAAGCTTAGTACCTAGCTTAGACCATAGTGTTTTCGAAAAGAAACTCAAGAACTTAGAATCTATTTCTGAAACAATTGATTTAGGCATCCCATGCAACCTAACAACCTCTCTAAAAACAAATCAGAAACATGTGAGGCATCATCCGTTTTATGACATGCAACAAAGTGAGCCATCTTAGAAAATCTATTAACTATAACAAAGATGGAATCCTTACCTGTCTTGGTTTGTGGTAGACCAAGAACAAAGTACATGGAGATATCTGTCCAACGATGATCATGAATAGGCAATGGCGTGTAGAGACCTTCATACTGCATCTTGGATTTGGCTTGCTTGCAAGTCACACATCTCCCACAGATCCTCTCCACGTCTCTCTTTAAGTGTGGCCAGTAGAAGTGTTCTTGAATCACTTGAAAGTCTTGGAAATTCCAAAGTGCCCCATACGACCTCTTCCATGAGCTTCCCTAACAAGGAAATCTCTCAAAAAACATCTAGGAATGCAAAGTCTAGATCCAACGAACAAGAAACCATCATGCCTATAAAATTTTCCAAAAGCGAATTTAACACAAGGGCTCATGCTTTTAGTGTCATACAACTATAATACTTTTTTTAAAGACTTTTCATTCATTACCTAATTTCCAGAATTTAACTAGAAGAGAGAGAAACTCAAACCTCTTACAAGAATAAAACTTAAACTCAAATAAAAGTTAAAACAAATAAATTTTGACAATGGGTTGACTACGAATTTGAGATAAAGCTTGAATGTGTCGATAGAATCTTCCCGACAAAGATGGAAGACGTTAATAGCCAACCATCACCTCTGGATTTCATCAAAACGAGATTAGTTGCATCTTTGGCTCCATATATACCGCTGTACATGATGACAGATCGATGAGGAAGCTAAAACAATTCTCCAACATTAGATCCTTGAAGAATACACTTTTAAAAAAGAAAAAAAAAAGCATGGTGGAACGTTTCTCTCCCAACAAAGGGAAGAATATAGTAAAAATCTATTCTTAAAGGAAGGATGATGGTAAAGATGTCTTCTTGAAAATGGAGGAAGTTGAAAGGATTGACACATTCAAAATAAGACAAGGAAAATCATGAAAGGCCAAGGAACAACAATTCTAACTTTGATGGAATTAAGTTTTTTCCATAGCCCACTTCGTTAAGACCTATATATCTAAAACATGGACTTAGATCTATCCCATTTTTTGGGATAGTTTATTTTCTTAGTTTATATAAAAAACAGAGTTTATAAATCAAAATTTTGTGGACATACTTTCGATGGATAAATCAAAATTTGTGGATAATTTCTTTCTCTATATTAAGACACATATTTTGATATATGTTTGTAACTTTTGGATCAGATTTTTTGGATGATAAATAATTTGTCCACCATTATATAAGTCATTTTTACATGGTTCATTTTCACGTAATCTACATTCACTCTGTATAAGTCTATTTCCACCGTCCATGTCGATACATTTATATGTACATTTGTATGTGGACACTCTTACGGATATTATATTGTAGAATAAGCATATGAGTAACATGGAAAATGTAGCATGGACAAGTTATGATGTACAATTTTATTAGAACAATGCCAGTTTAAAGTGATCTTACGATTAGCGTTTATCCACACGAATATATTGATTATACCAGTTATTGTGGATATCTATATATCATTGATGAAAATAAAATGAATCTTTTGAACATGATGTTTAAACTTGTTCACCGTATATTGTTATTTCTAAATTTTAGTGGATAAACTGTGATAAACAATTTGTGCACCATTATACATGTCTTTTCATAATTCATGTTCACATAATTTATCTTCATTATATATATGCTTATTTCCCCGTCCATGTCGACATGTTCATATGTACTTTTGTATGTGGACACTTTTTCGATGTACTTTTGTATATTTTCCGATTTATTATTATTTTACAAATTTTGGTGGACGAACAATTTATCCATCATATATGAGATTTTTTTCTATTTCTAAGTAACACTAAGATAAATTGTAAAATGGTGTCCATGTCGATTTGTAAAATGGTGTACACGTCGATGTGTCGAATAGGACTTGTCCATTTAACTTTATCCATGTTTCCCATATATATACATCATTTGTAAAATGGTGTCTACATCGACTTGTCCAAAAACACTTATTAATTCTACGTTGTCCACATTTTCTGTAAAAGCTCATTCTGCAATATGATATCCACCATGAATACTAACTCGGTAAAGATGACACAAATATTACCAATATGTTTCTCATATATGCATCCACTATATACATATCCACCAAATTTGAATCATATGTATCATTCATCTTGCAATTTTAACGTCCACAAGATTTGATCCAAAAGTTACTAAAATATATCAAAATAGGTGTCATAATATGGATAATTTTTGTATAACTTATAGTACCAAAAAATTATTTTACGTTTCTAAAAAACCTTAGAAATAGAGAAAGAGATGAGAGGGGAAAGAGAAAGAAATGAGAGAAAAAAAAATTTCTAACCAAACTACTTTTCTATTAACTCAAATCCAATCGACAATCTTCTACTTAACGACCATTTTGGAATTAAAACCCTAAAAATGTGTACAATAACGAAGGAGTTGCTTGATGTTTAGACTTTAACATAACACATATAAAAATTCTTAAAGTGTTTTTATTGTCAAACATGCTTTTACTACTTATTATTTCTAAAGTCTCTAAACCCAAACTTTTTTATTTTTGGTCTTTTTTTAAAAAAGTCTTGTAAGAGAGACTTTCCAATAAAAACTAAAATAACTAAATAAATTTAAATTGTTTTTCTCTTTCTCCTTCTCCAAAAATATTCAAAACAGTTTGTAAATTTATTTATTATTTATTTTTAACAAAATTTAATTGATTAACTTTTTATCTGTTTTTGTGTTCTTTTTATATCAGTTATACTATATTTTATATAAAAAAATATTTTGAATAAACTATCTGTAAATTTTATAATAACAATCATCAAACAGATTTTTATCAAAAAGTTTAAGTAATAAACTATCTGTAAATTTTATAATAACTTTTTATGTGGAAGGAACCGTGGCCTAGTGGTTAAGTGGTTAAAGCTCTACACCAGCAGGTACTGGGTTCGAATCCCTGAAGGCGCAAGTTTTTCAAGATTAATGGAGATAAGCTTATAAAGAAATTTTCAGGAGCAGGTGGAGCCGTTAATCGTGATCGTGGATGATTTTTGTAGAACAGAGGTAATATTATCTGTAAAATTATCCTTGTAATAGTTATCATAATCTGTATCAGCGTTAGAAAAAAACAATTACAACTTTCACAGTCGAATTTACAAGGCCAAAATCTACAGTTAAAGTATGGAATTAGAGCTCTAGACAAGCAGCCACCTTAAAGTATCTTATTTTGTTACTTTCATAACTCAAAGTGCCTTAAATTGTAAGTGCCTCTTAATAAAAGACTAGACTGTTTAAATACAAGCGGAACACCTTCAAAATGATAAACCACAGTGCATTACGTGCAAACATTGATCTTTGAGGATCTTACGAAATGAAATAACATAACATTTCATTAGTTTATAAATAGAACCGAAAATACACCTAATCATACACATTTGAACGAATTGATAAAAGCATCAACAATATGAAACCATGCTTGGCGCCAAGGTGAATCAAAGCAAAGAAACACAATAAATGTCATACATGTTACACTGTAGGTAGCTGCGAGGCTCCAGTAGAAAATCTTTTTATCGGTTGTTGTTTCGTCATCTTCGATTTGAGAATCAGGTTCCTCGAAATCGATAGTGTTTTTATCATCACAACTTTTGTTTATGGCTGATGCACAGAGAAGAGGATCACCAATGTAGTTGGTATCATCCAAGGTTAAAAATTTTCCGTGCCTTGGAATCGAGCCTGACAAGTTGTTGTACGAGACATTGAATACAACCATATAGTCTAACTTGGATAGACCTTGAGGTATCGATCCATGCAAGACGTTGAACGAAAGATCAATTCTCTCTATATCTGTTAGATTGGAGAAGCTTTTAGGTATTAAACCTGACAAGGAATTGTGAGAAAGGTTCAAAGCACGTATTCTCTGAAGATCCCCAAGCTCTTTTGGAATTGTACCACTGAGTTCATTACTTGACAAATCTAGTCCAAACATGAAGTCTAAACTTTCTGCAGTGTAAGAATCATACCTACTCTTGGATGAAAATTCAACTATGAACTTCAAATAGCCTGAGTAGTCTCGAATAAGCTCACGTGGTAAAACCAGCAACCTAGAATACACCTCCAACTCTTTATTATCCAACTCATAGAATGATATAGCATCCTCAATATCATAGTATAAGTTCCTTCCAAATGATACATTGTTGAGACATGAAGGTATAGACCCATTCAATTTGTTGTTAGCAAGATCCAAGATTCGAAAGATTTTTAGAGCGCATAGATGAGTAGGAATATGACCTGTTAATGAGTTACCCCTCAACAAAAGAGAGAGGATAATGTTGTTGTTGACAAAGAGCGGGATAGTTCCGGATAATTTGTTATTCCGCAGATCGAGTACCAAAACATCTTTTATCAATGTACTTGGAATCGTCCCAGTGAACTCATTGTTGTGGAGGTACAACAGTCTCATATATTGACCATTGAAGTGCAAAGGCAAGTTCCCTGAAAACTTATTTCCAGACAAGTCCAAAATCTTGATGGTAGGTATTTTAAAAAGGGTGCTTGGTAAGGTACCTTCCAAAAGATTATCCGAAATGGAAAGATACATGAGAAAAACCCGCCTAACCAACTTGAAATGACACCTTGTAGATAGTTACTAGACAAATCAAGCACAATTATATCTTCCGAATGAAGCAACCCATCTGCAATGCTAGTAAATAGATTGTTATTGGCAACCAACGTGGACAACATCCTCAAATTTGTTGGTTTTGGAAAAACTTGGCCATGGAATCTGTTGTATGAAATCTTCAAAACATTCAATGAATCACAACCAATAAGAAAGTCCATTGGGAGGCTGCCGGAGAAATTATTGTGGGATAAGTCCAAGAAAAAGATCTTTTTCATCTCACCGAACGAAGATGGCAAATACCCATGAAACCTATTATTCGAAAGATTCAAGTGTTGTAAATTTGGAAGCACATTTCCCATATTTTCAGGAAGTTTTTGATGAAAATTATTGGATGATAGATCCAAAATCTGCAAACTATTGTTACGTAGAATTGGGAAATGAAACATGGTGAAAGAGTTGTTGTGCAAAAGCAAGACCCGAAGTCGTGCATATTGCTTCAGAAACCAAGAGGGAAATGCTCCATTTAACTTGTTGTTGGAGAGATTGATTACACTCAAATCCTTCTGGTGTCGAAGAAAGCTTGGAACTGTTGTTAAGTTGCAATTATGTAATTCTATGACACTCAACTGAAACCTCGGCTGCCAAGTGATTTCCGTTTCTACGTGCAGGAAACTAGATCTTGATGAAAGTTTGAACACTTTGAGCTTCGAGAGGTTGGCGATCAACTCGAAAGAGAAGAAACCCTCAAATTCATTATCTGATAGAGATAAGTACTCAAGAGAACTAAGATTTCTAATGAGTGATGGAAGCGTCTCATTGAATTGGTTTGAAGAGATATCAAAAACTTGGACTTTGGTCAAGCTATCAAAACACAGAGGAAATTGACCAGTAAATTTGTTTTGACTCAGGTCAAGCTCCCATATATTTTCCAATTGACAAAGTCATGCAACATCACATGCAAATTAAGAAGATGAGGTCATATACGTTCTTTAAACTTATGTCATAAATGTTATCAAAGGTGTGCCTAGAAGGGTGTGACTTTATATTATACAACCACACAAACAATAAAAAAAAATTTGTAACTTAAAATTACATATTAAATCTTAATGAGTATTTGAAAATATATAGCTTATATTCTGAAAACAACATTAATCTTTACTTTTTTATTATTTAGACATTATAGATATGTCTCACTATTTAAAAAATCTCAAAAATATATAATTATTTTATATTTTCTCAATATTTGTTATATCTTAATTCTAATAGAAAATATAATATTATAAAGAGCATCACTAATAAATTGTTTTGACAATTATCTAAATAACCTACTAAGAATAAATGTTATCATTTAGTTCTCAAAGTACGATTAGTGATCGTTTTATTTTTACTATGTTCCGTTCTGGATATATATATTTTTAAAATGTGAATTTCTTATAAATATACGAATATTTTATTATATATTTAACATAATTTACTATAATCTTTACTATAAACCAAAAATGTTTTGTTTTCTGTATTTAGAAATTCTGGTTTTATTTTAAATAAATTATTATCATTATATATAATATTCAAATTGTTTTTTAAAATTGTTTATAATAAGTTTATATCAAATAACATTCATTTACTAAATCTATATGTCTTAAATAGAAAATGTTAATCATAAAAAAATATTAACAATTTATAGTATATAAGTACAACTAAATATATTAATTTTATTATTCCTTTGTAAAGTATGTTCAAAAAACTTTTAGATAATAAAAATGACAAATGATTTTCCGTCTGTTATTTTTATGTATTAGGTATTCTGGTTTTATTTGAAATACATTATTATTTTGTATATATATATATATGTATAACATTTAAATTGATTTATATTGGTTACATTCATTTCTTAAATTTATCTCTCTTAAACATAAAATGTTAATCTTGTTGGAAAAAAATATTCTTTTGGAAAAAAAATGAATTTTTTTTGAAAAATGTAGTCCTTCTTAGATAATTGTTTTTTTAATATATTTTTTACAATAATTTTGGATCAAATAACATTCATTTACTAAATTTATTTCTCTTAAATAGGACATGTTAATTTTGAAAATATTAATAATGAAAAATATATTAGTATAACTAAATACATTAACTTTATTATTCTTTTGTAAAGTATGTTGAATGAATTTCAGAATATAAAAATAACAAATGATCTTTCATGTTTTATTTTCTATTTATTAGGTATTCTAGTTTTATTTTTAATAAACTACTTTGTATATATGTATAAAGTTTAAATCATTAAATATATTTAGACTATAACATTTAAATTGTTTTTTTGAAGATATATTGTTTACAATAAGTTTTGATCAAGTAACATGATTTTTCATATTCCTTTCAAATTATTTTATATGTAGAAAAATAATAAATGCCCTTTAAAAGTAGTTTTAGATTTAAATTAAATATTTAATGATGTGATTTAAATATAGAGATGATGTGGCACAAGAAGAAGAGAGAAAAACCTACTTTATATATATATAAAGATTAAATAGGACATGTTAATTTTGAAAATATTAATAATATAAAATACATTAGTATAACTTAATACATTAACTTTATTATTCTTTTGTAAAGTATGTTGAATGAATTTCAGAGTATAAAAATAACAAATGATCTTTCATGTTTTGTTTTCTATTTATTAAGTTTTCTAGTTTTATTTTTAATAAACTACTATTGTATATATTTATAAATTTAAATCATTAAATATATTTAGACTATATAACATTTAAATTATTTTATATGTAGGAAAATAATAAATGCCCTTTAAAAGTGGTTTTAGCTATAAATTAAATATTTAATGATGTGATTTAAATATAGAGATGATGTGGCACAAGGAGAAGAGAGAAAAGCCTACTTTATATATATGTATAAATTTAAATCATTAAATATATTTAGACTATATAACATTTAAATTGTTTTTTTGAAGAGATATTGTTTACAATAAGTTTTGATCAAGTAATATGATATTTCATATTGCTTTCAAATTATTTTATATGTAGGAAAATAATAAATGCCCTTTAACAGTAGTTTTAGATATAAATTAAATATTTAATGATGTGATTTAAATATAGAGATGATATGGCATAAGGAGAAGAGAGAAAAGCCTATTTTATATATATAGATAGATAGATTTATGTCGTTTTTTATTTTTACTTTTATTTTTTTGTCAACTACTTCTCAATATATTAAATCAAAGTTATACGGATCGGGTTATCACCATGAAGGATTAACCGATCCAACTCGTCTTGACTTACATGGAAAAATAAGATATTACATGCTCTTGCCTTTTTTAAAAAGGAATCGACACGAACATTATATGTCCTTGGAATTAAAATTATGTATAAAGATATGAAAGTCCTTCTAAAATCCTCAAAAGGTCAAAATAGGTTCTAAAGCTCGGCCAATCTTGAGAATCTTCTGTCATAGTGATAAAATCTAAACAGTATGTCTCTATTACAACCTAGAGAATCCCGCCTTCTAGGAGACATGACATTGCCCATAAAAGCCCGTCCAATTCCGCATGCAGTGGAGATAAGCTTTGTCTGCAGCCTTGTGCTCCTGAAATTTTCCTTCCAAAAACGTCTTTAAAGAACCACCCAAGTCTACTAGTCGGACCATGATCGATCCAAGAAGCGTCAATCTGGCACATCGGAAGACTACGAGTTGTACAAGGGGGCCGATAGTTTGATTGTTGTGGCGTAGATCCCTCATCGATATCAACCTCAATTTGTTCCTTTTTATCCGCATCCCGTCAGCTTTCCTCCTCTAGAAAATCTAGTCGGAGACATTCCGTAGGGACACCTCCTTTCCGTCCAAAAATTGCTATTTCTAGCCTTCCAAATGAACCAAAGGATCCATGGGTAGTTAGATCTTTGTGGATCTGGGAGACCCACGTCTTTTATCCTCCAGAAGAGGAAATCCATATTACAATAAGCAGAAGTAATCGGGAAGCAACCCGGAATGGACATAAATTCCGATAGAGATCATACTTGTAAAGCAGGGGGAATTCGAATATCAAAGGATTAATCGATTCCTCTGGTGCGCCGCATCTATGACACGTCATGTCTGCCCCAAATGTCTGTAAGTTAACCTTTGGCAGGTTGCCAGACATCCCGAAATCACTTACCACATGAAATGTTTTAATTTTTTGGGGCTTGTGTCTTCAACACAAAGCTTTTTAGGCAAGTCATACTTGGTTCTAAAATCTCTTGGTTAGATATTGATAGGTTCCTCCTCCTTGTGAGCTCATAGCCATATTTGACTGTGTAAAGTCCAGATTTGGTATAATTCCATGCGAAGCTGTCTGCCGTAACCATCCGACATCCTTAAAATGAGTGGGATGTCATCGGGATGGAAAAGATCTTGGTTTGCTTGTACATCTCAATCCTTTGTATCTTGTCTGCTTAGTGAATAGACGAGCAAAATGGGTCTCTATAAGTTGTTTCGTCCCATCCTCTCGGCGGTCTAGCATGTGTGTCTCAGATCTATGGCTCCCAACAAAATCTTGTGTTTATTTTGATTCAATGTTTTCCGTAAAAATTGATGGAGCGTTTGTCGTGCCTCCATAACACTACACCACCAAAATAATGGGGAATAGACCATGCGGTCTTCCATGGGATTTGTCTGTCTATAATACCCCCCCCCCCCCGTAACACCGAGCTAGTAGGGATGTGGGAAATTTTAGTAGTCTCCATAGTTGTTTCGCAAGCAGTGCAAAATTGAGATCCCCGAGATCTCTAAATTGCATGCTATCTAGTGAAGCCTTGTACTATATTGTTTTGAACTCCACCAAAAGTTTGATATAGCGCTTCTTAATTTATCCGTAGTTGCTTTAGGGAGAAAGTAAAATGACATCACATATGTCGGGTTACTTGTGCTACTGCTTTTATTTGGACTTTTTCCCCCCTTTCGATAGAAATTTTGCGTTCCAATTACTAACCCTGCCATTTACGCGATTTTGGACAAAAGTGAAAACTTTCTTTTTAGAACCACAAATTTGTTCTGGTAGGCCTAAGTACATGCCCATTCCACCTTCATTTGTGATTTTGAGCGTTGTCTTAATATCTCGTAGATTTTTTTATCTACTTTATTTCCAAAAAGAATAGATGATTTCAAGTTATTTAGTTTTTGGCACGAGGCTTCTCCATATGTCTTGATAATTTTAACAATCTTTGCACATTGCATGACATCTGCTTTACATAAAAATAGACTATCATCCGCGAAGAGAAAGTGTGATATTGGGGCTGGATCTGCCTATTCGTGGGCCTGTAATCCTTTTTACTACTTACGCTCCATTTAGGAGGGAGATAAGTGCCTCCTTACATAGAATAAACAAAAATGGTGATAGTGGGTCTCCCTGTCTGAGCCGTCTCGTTGGTTTAATCTTCCTTTCGCTTCTCCATTTATTAGGACTTTCATAAGAAATCAAGAGTTTGACCCCCTTTTCCTCGAAGCCCTTTTTAGAAGGAGTGCTTCCAGAAAGCTCCATTCTACTCGGCCATATGCTTTGCTCATATCTTTTTTTATGGCCATAAATTTTGATATGCACATTGGATTTGTGCAAAGGGCATGAAAATTCTTTTGAGCAAGGAGAATGTTATCGGTGTTTGCCAACTTTTTGTCGATGACTCAATTTTTAGAATCGTAACAAGTTTTGTTACAACTATTAGTTAGTTTTTCTTTATGTAATAAGCTGTCTAGCCACTAAGGCCGATTGAGTCTCCGAGATTAAGGTCAGCAGGGAGTTATTCAGACGTATGCACAAAATCTTAGAGATAATTTTGTAGCTAACGTTACAAAGGCTAATTGGTATGAATTTTTCCATAGATCTATGTCTGTCTTTTTTTTGGATCATACATATATTGGTTTGATTTAGTCTCAGGTCAAATTTCACGTCATAAAGAAATCCTTGACCAATCTTACGATGTTTTGGCCTAAGACTAGCCAGAATTGTTGGTAGAATCGACTTGTCATACTGTAAGGTCCCGATGCTTTATCAGGATTTATATCGAAGAGAGCCTTCCTAAATTCCTCATTCGAGGGATCTTTCACCAAGTTGCGATTAGTCGAATAAGTTACTTTCTCGATAATGTACCGGAGAGACTCCATAAAGTCTGTCAGATCAGATGTGGTGAAGAGTTCATCGAAGTATTTATTTACGACTTTCTCAACCCCTTTAGTGTTTCTAACCATTGGACATATTACTCTCTTTATCACATTTTATTAGATGTTTTGGATAAAAGTATGAGAATTAAGAAACTATAAATATTTTTATTTTGTACATCAAATTTTTTATTTAACATCAAATTGATAACATATTAACCAGTAGCAAAAAATACTGTAGATCAATGTTAGTATTCACATTATATTAAATAGATATAAATTTGCTAGAAACTTGAAAAACAAAATATCAAATAAAATGTTGGATTAGTAAAATATAGGTTTTTTTAATGTATCTTGTTGACCAAAAAAAAATATCAAATAAAATGGAACCAAAAAACTTCTAAAACATCTTATATAATCGGATAAACGGAGTATTAAATATTTTGTTATATAAAGATTGGTTTACTAAAACTAATAATTAACATAATTATCACATCTGTAAATTTTCCCCAGTTATATTTGACATATGCTACATTAAAAAGGAATTATAAATCTTTAACACTAAAAAATTAAATTAAAATATATAGTTAAAAATATATAAATATATAAAATTTATTAAAAGAAAAATTTATTACATAAAATCTGGTTTTCATAATTAATAAGTAACACTATCACCATACATTTGAGTCAGTAGATCAGATTTTAATGCATGTAAATTTTTTTAAAATTAAATTAGATAATAAAATAAAATATAAATTAGTTTTATTTATTATCATTAATAAAATAAAGTTAAATGTAAATTATAAGAATAATATAATTCAAATATAAATAGCTAAGAAATAATATGTTAACTTGTTTTAAATAAAAATATATAAATAGGTAAATTCTACAAAATAATCTAATTAAATACGAATAGACGAAAAAAATATTTGGAAATATGTGATATGTTGAGACGATATTGCGTACGTCAACCAAAGGAAAACACATGGTCGAAAGGGCCCTATCTAGAAGCCATCAAATCCGTAGGGGAATGCCAACTAATCCGATGTGGACTGATATGCTCCATGACACTATTCTCGGAAGTCCCACAAGACTAGGATGGGAAGGCCCTACAAGCCGCTCTAGTGCGGCCTCCTCAAAACCCGAAAAAATGGACACAAAAGTCAAGATCAAAGATAACTCGCAAGACATCTTCTCTATAGTTAGAGAGGATGAGAGAGGCAAGAGGGGGAGACTGTATCAAAAGAGGGCCTCCACAGAGGTAAGGAGGTAAATACTTATCTTATCCGTATGTTAAACCGGGTCAAGAGGAGAGTTACAACCCCATTCACTGCACCATTTTCGAGCTGATAAGCGGTAATCAAAAACTCAAAAACAGATAGGAGCTCCGATTCACATATAAAACTCATCAGTCATCCTCGTTCATTTTTGAATCCATATCTCTCACTTGAACAAATAACTTAGGCATCATAGTTTTTGGATTGAAACTCCTTACTCTCACTCTTGCAGGCTTTATTACCTTCATGATGTGTACATGAAACTGTTGGAATGAAAATTTGTAAGTGTGGAGAAAGTATTTAAAAACTTAAAAGACAAAAGAGAATTTTAGGAAGAAAAAAAAATTTATTATTGCTTAGAAAACAACTTAGAGACTTTAGCAACTTGGTTACAAATGAGAGATTATGGAGGTATTTATAGCCTCCATGTTACAAAATATCTCTAATATTTTAATAATAAATCTAGAGAGTTCTATTTTAATATCTAGATTATTTTATTACAATTATCTAGATTTTTCTATTGAAATATCTAGATTTTTATTCTTAAGGAGGTGGATAATTTTTCTAGAAACCTTCTAGAACTTTGGATCATATTTTGGGTTTGGTCCAATAATAGATTATTGGATCATTAGTCCAAAACTAAATTTGACCCAAAATCAAGTTTATATTTCAACACCCCCGCTTAAACTTGATCTTGTTACTCCAAGTAAAACTCCTCAACTTGATAAAATCTTTCCGCTTGAGAGGCTTGGTGAAGATATCAGCTACTTGGTCATTTGTCTTCACATACTTTAATCGCACATCCCTTTTAAACCTCTTATAATCCCTTTTAGAATATCCTTCTTGAGTAATGAAGATTCCGGCCTTTTGACTATAGCCTTTTTCCACCAATCGTGCATTATATCTTTCAACTTCTCCTTTAGAGTTCTTCTTTGCTTTGTACACACACTTCTCACTGATGGCCTTATGCCTTTTTGAAAGTGAAGCTAACTTTCATGTCTCATTCTTCCGTATCGACTTAATCTCTTCATCCATTGCATTTTTCAATGTCTTCTTCTCCATAGCTTCTTGAAAATCCATGGGCTTGAAATCCGCAAATAGACAAAACAAAGTAAGATTGTCTTGATTTTCAGTTACCTCATAAAGCTCTTGTATATTTCTAAAACGTGGAGCCCTTTCGCTTGAGCTTTTATCTCCTTGAGAACTTGTTGGTGGTGAAGTTGGTGGGGGTAACTGGCTCCTCTCTTGGTTGTTCTAAGTCTTCTTCTTTAATATGAGGAAAGAAGTTGTA
The DNA here is from genome assembly GCA_030180135.1 of Orychophragmus violaceus. Taxonomy (NCBI): domain Eukaryota; kingdom Viridiplantae; phylum Streptophyta; class Magnoliopsida; order Brassicales; family Brassicaceae; genus Orychophragmus; species Orychophragmus violaceus. The sequence goes on from CM058235.1 coordinate 63,866,150, forward strand.
GACTTCATTATTAGATCTCCAATCCAATTCTCCTTCTTCATCAAAGATGACATTCCGAATGATGATTGTCTTCTTTGTTTCGGGATTGTAGAGCTTGTAGCCTTTGGAGTTAGCATCATACCCAATGAAGATGTACTTCTCGCTTTTATCATCTACCTTGCTCCGCTTCTCATCTGGTACATGCGCATGAGCAAGACTTCCAAAAACCCATAAATGTGAAACACCGGGTTTTCTTCCACTCCAAGCTTCTTGTGGTGTCTTTCCTGAAACACTTCTTGTTGGAGACCGCTTTGATAGATAAACCGCACTTGCAACTGCTTCCGCCCACAACTCCTTTGGTAACTTCTTACTCTTGAGCATACTTCTCGCCATCTCAAGGATAGTCCTATTCTTCCTTTCCGCTACTCCATTTTGTTGAGGGGATCTAGGCACCGTCAATTGTCTTCGAATGCCATTATCTTCACAATACTTCAAAAATTCCTTGGACGTGAACTCTCCTCCACTATCGGATCTCATGGCTTTGATCACAATGCCACTTTTCTTCTCAACATGGGCTTTGAACTTTTTGAAATTTTCAAACACCTCTGATTTTTCTTTCAAAAAGTAAACCCATGTCTTTTTGAGAAATCATCAATAAAGAGAAGAAAGTAGTTACTCTTACCGAGTGAACTTGGTTTGATCGGGCCACATACATCTGTATGTATGAGTTCTAATGGCTTCCTTGCTCTTGTCTCTGACTCATTTGGAAAACTCATTTTGAATTGTTTTCCAAGTAGACACCCTTCACACACTTGATTTGGATGGTTGATGCAAGGCAATCCTCTCACCATTTCTTTCTTGGAGAGTAGATCTAAGCCTCCAAAATTGAGATGCCCGAACCGAAGATGCCAAAGCCAAGACTCCTCCTTGTAGCACATCTTGAGACATTGTGCGATGTCATTTTGAATGTTTAGGACAAAAATTATATTCCTCTCCATCGGCACCTTGGTGATGAGATTGTTTTCATGATATCTTATAGAAAGGCTATTATCCTTTAAACGAATATCATAACCTTTCTCTAAGAGTTGTCCTAGGCTCAAGATGTTGGTCTTCATGCTTGGAATGTAGTAAACATTGGAAATGAATTGATGATCTCCATTCTTTAGTTGGATGAGAATGTTACCTTTGCCTTTCACTTCCATCTTTGATTCATCTCCTAAATCCACATCTCCTTTCACGGATTCATCAAGCTCCACGAACATACTTCTTTTCCCGCACATGTGGTTGCTTGCACCGCTGTCGAGGTACCATTTGTGAACCCCATCTTCTTCATCCTTCTTGTAGGCCATCAATAGCATATCCTCTTCTTTTCTCCTTTCTTCAGCATAGTTGGACTTCTCTTCAACTATATTGTTGTTTGGAGCCTTACATTCGGAAGCATAATGTCCAAACTTTCCACAATTGTAGCACTTAACACTTGACTTATCATACCTTGATTTTGGACTTCCTCTCCCACGGCCTCTTGATGAGCTTTCTCCTCTTTGGTTGGTATGGTCTTCATATGGTCTCCAACCACGTCCATGTACATATCCACGACCTCTTCCTTGGGCTTGGCCACCACCTCGTCTTGGATAGCTTCGACCGCTTTTTTCTTTGATTTGAATCCGCATCTTGAGTAATTGCTCCGTGATGTCTTCCTTTTTCTTCTTCTTTTCTTCATAAGCTTGTAGTGATCCAAGAAGTTGCTCAATTTTCATAATCTCCAAGTCTTTTGTCTCTTCAATCACAATGACAATATTCTCAAATTTTGAATCTAATGATCTAAGAACTTTCTCCATAATTCTCACCTCATCTGACTTCTCACCGTTTCTTTTTAGGTTATTAGTAACCGTTAAAACTCTTGAGAAGTAATCAGAAATGAGTTCAACTTCCTTCATTTGCAATGCTTCAAATTCTCCTATTAGAGTTTGAAGACGTACCTTCTTAACTTGCTCCGCTCCCTTGTAAGAAGTTCTAAGCTTCTCCCATGCTTCTTTGGCCGACTTTGCTCCTACGACTTTCTAAAACGTGTCTTCATCTAATCCTTGATAGATTAGACATAGAGCTTTCTTGTCTCTCTTCCTTGAATCTCTCAAACCATCCTTCTGGGTTTGAGATAAACCAGCATCATTCTTCGGTTCAAAGAAGCCTTTTTTTACTATCTACCAGACATCATGTGCTCCTAGGATAGCCATCAACCTTAGACTCCAATCGTCATAGTTGCTCTTTGTGAGCATCTGGACTTAGAAGGGAACACCATTACTTGCCATCTTTAGAAGAATCTTCTAGCTCTGATACCACTTTGTTGGAATGAAAATTTAACGTGTGGAGAAAGTGTTTATGAACTTAGGAGACAAAAGAGAATTTTATGGAGAATAAAGATTTTATTATTGCTTAGAGAACAACTTATAGACTTTAGACTTTAGCAACTTGGTTACAAATGAGAGATTATGGAGGTATTTATAGCCACCATATTACAAAATATCTCTAATATTTTAATCCTAAATCTAGAGAGTTCTATTATAATATCAAGATTATTTTATTACAACTATCTAGATTTTTCTATTGAAATATCTAGATTTTTATTCTTAAGGAGGTGGATGATTTTTCTCGAAACCTTCTAGAACTTTGGATCATATTATGGGTTTGGTCCAATAATAGATTATTGGATCATTAGCCCAAAACTAAATTTGACCCAAAATCAAGTTTATATTTCAACAGAAACAACCTCGAAGATGGCTCCAAGCAAGTAGATGCTCCATCACCCTAGAGGATGAACGTCTACCCTACGCTTTCCAGCTGTTCCATCCGTATCAGACCCATTCGGCTGACAAAGAAGCTCTTAAAATAAAATATTTGTACTACTTTGTCCCGAAAAATATGGCGTTGTAAGGAGTGAGGAATACGAGTATATCATTAAAAAAAAAAAGAAATCGCAAGACGTAGGCGTAGATTAACAAGAAGCACTTGACGATTGGCGCTCGTCATGGTTCAAAACGAGCCGATCTCCCAAGGAATTCAAGTCATTGCTGAAGGATCGACGCCAAGTGACATCTGGAGGATGGTGGCTGAAGGCGGTACATGAGTTCTGAAATTAGCTCACATGAAAAATTTGTAACCATTTACACATAGTTCAACTCCAAAGGTGCCTTGGTATAATTTAGGGTCATGCCCTCGTTGCAAGGTTTTCCACCATGTTCGTCTGTGCTCATCTTGGTGCTACGCACAACCCCAAGTCTCCTCCGGAAAGAAGGGTTGGAAAAGCCCATTGTCAAGGCAATGTGATGCTTTACCAAGTCACTTTGGCGGTTAGCCAGCTTCTGCCTCCCGATTTGAGGGATCTCGAATAAGAAAAGCCTTAAGCCCCACAAGCATCGTAAAACTGATAGAGTAGATGTACCTTGGGAGAACCAAGACCCCGTTGATAGTCGAACCTGGTATAGCTCTGCAGTAGAAAACCAGAGCCAAGAGCATGCCAAGATTCCATGATGGCCTCTGTACGTAATGCTCTTACCAGAGGAACGAGCCACTCCGGAAAAAATTCGCAAGATCGAGAGATGTAAACTCGAGAAAGGTGGCCTTCCATGCTTGCTGGTTCCAGATGTGCTCCGAGAGTCTCGAAGCAAGAAATCCTCCACGATGAGCATGCTCTCCATCATAATACAAAGGGTTGGATGCAGCCATGGCGTCCATAAAAGCTAAGCATGGAGAATTTATGCGGAGGTTTTGCAAATGTTTGGTTTAACAAAGCAACAAAGCGCTAAAGTACATTCTCCCATGGGCAAAAAAGGTGCGGTAAGAGATAAAGAAGTGAAGAACACAAAAAAAACTAATGAGTAAAAGCTTCATTTATTGAAAATAAAGTTACAAGAATTTTTTTATTTTCGGATACAAAATTACAAGCAAGTTTTCTATATGTATTCCATCTAACTACCTACTCGAAAAGCAAAAAAGAAAGAAGAGAGGGTGCATGGAATAAAGTTTCAAATACAGATATCGTGGAGGCTGGAAGATGAAAAGACATCAAAACCTTACAATCCCACATTGTCGGACAGAGAATCTATGGACTTAGTTTAGCTATAAAGGAACCCATCACCTCTTCCATTCTTCTCATTCACAACGAAATCGAGAAGAAAAAGAGAAGTAGAAGAGAAGAAGATAAAGAGAAGAAATTAAGAAAAGATAAGAAAATAAAGAAAAAAAGAAAAGAGAGAAGAAAAATAAAGTAGGATCGGAGAAAGAAAAAGAAAGAGTAGAGAAATGAGAAGAAGTGACAAAAGGAGAAACGCCAAAATATTCTTCGAAATTCTATATGACGTCTTGTCTTTCCGAAACTAATTTCTCTTTTGAATTATTAAAAATTAATAAAATAGTATATGGAGTTAGGATTCGTTAGAATCGTCGCAAGCGAGATGGTTTAAGTCAAAGGAGTTCATTTGAGTTTAGAATTTGCAGTTCGGTTAGGGTTTGCTCCAAAGACGTTTCGGTCACATCCATCTTCCAGCCGAAAGTACTGTGAGTTGGTTAAGTTTTACTGTGTGATGCATTAGGAATTAGATCGAATATGCATATAGAACATAAAAATTTTAAATCGTAGAGTCTATAGTAATGTATCCTTGAATTGAAAATGGACTTAGAATGGAATAGGAATAACAGAATTAAGACGTTAATAACCGTATTAGATACATATATATATATATATATATATATATATATATTGCCTGGAAAGTTTAAAATATTGTTATAGAATGCTGCATGATTAGATAATATTATTTATAAAATTATGCTTGCATAATATTAAGGTTATTATTTAATACGGTTATTATTTAATACGTAATTATTTCTTACTGATTTATCAATGCTTATGATATAATATTAATGTGTGATTTGGTTATGATTGTTATCATGTGGCTACCTATTCTGATGTTTGAGTCGTGGAGGTTGTTATTGGTATGGTAACCAAGTCTTGGAAATGGTGCCATATAGGTTGGGTTGTGGTACTAGTAGTGAGTCCAGTAGTGGTAGTGTAATAGACTTGCGGGATATGGGGAATGTTTCATAGAAGTGAGGCGAATCTTGCTTGTTAGTGTCTCAAAAGAGTCTGCTTGTTGTAATAGGATTCATAAAGGATGTTAGGGAATAGTAAGGTGCTTTAGATCCCTAAAGTAAGTGTGAGGCTTTCCGGTACTTCCTCTCTCGATGAATCTTCGAGAATCCTGGTTTAGTTCACGTACCTTCGTGGTCATGTTCCGGCGGTAATCTACGCTGGTGACGCCAGTAGGTATCGAAGCTTGGAGAGATGGGATGGAAACTTTGGCTATATGTAGGGTAGTCCGAGTGACTGTGTATCAAATGACAGAGAACGGTGTATTACTTGTAGAACTTTGAATTTACAAGTAGGAATCATGGATTTTCTACTCCTATGTCTTTAGGGCTACAAGGTAGGTGTTTCGTAGGAAGTTACCAATTTTGTGATAGGGGGACATAGTGATGAGTGCATTAGATAGAGAGTCTAGATCAAGTCTAGGTCTCGGGATTGCAGAATTTTGCGTCATATTCTGCAGTGAGGTCGGTTTCCAATCTCTTGTTTGTGTATGTTGCTCCGCTAAAAGTTAATTCATGGGGAAGTAACCTGTAGTGGTTTTGTGTTTTCATTTCTCGTTGCTACGGCTATTATGTGTTGTTTTCGGGTTGTCTGAGATTGGGTTTAGCTTTTTTAGAGAGAGCCAACTCACTGGAAAAGATATGCTTGCTCATCCAACTTTTTGTTTTGCATGAAGCTTTAGCGGGAGACCGGGTAGTGGGAGCTGGACATTAGGCTAACCGGAGCAGATTTCAATGCCTTTGTAAAGTGGTATTTGATTTAATTTATTTAGTATCTCAATTTTAACAATAAGTCGGTATACCGCACTTGTATTTTATTAAATTTGTATCAAACATTTATTTTTACGAAATAGAATTATTATTTATATTTTCAATGTGAGAACTTTGATATTAACCTAGTCCGGTCTGCAACAGCTCATAGACGTTGTACGTGTTGCAAAGCCTTTGGCCACCAAAGCAAGGTAAAACGATGTCAGGGTTGGATCGACTAGGGTTTCAGAATATCTTTCTGGCTCCGGCTGAACTGTATCGGGCTTTGTACGTAATAACTCCTTTCCGTTTAACTTCACGAGTTAGAGCGGTCATGTTGTTGTTTGATTCCCTGCTTGTCAACTCGTTGCTCAGCTGAAAACAAGAAGGGGTGTTACAAGAGCCGTTTCGGAGTAAATCTTCTTATTGCTGATGGAAGTCTAAGTCTTGGGGAATTTAATTTGAGGACTCAAATTCTAGGAACAACCGGCTGCCTGAGAAATTGATGGATGTGCAACCTGTGTAACCAAAGAACGAGGCTGACGATTACATTAATGTGGTAGATAGGCAAAGACGGCACTAGGAGCCCACTTCCAGGATAACCGTTTGTCGTAAGAGAGTATTCGCTTTTAGAACCTTGGGAATTGAAGATGGCTAGCAAAAGAGCGGCCGCCAGCGCGCCGGACGGTACACCCTCCGAATACAAAGAAGCACCAAGAGAAAGGATAATACCCTTCTCATGAAACATGGGTCGAGAAGAAGAAGAACGCTAAAATCAGCAAAGAGTCAAAAAAGGAAGAAAAAAAGAATATAAGGAAAGGATCAAGAGATATGAAATGAGAGACGAAGGAAAAAGCCAATGATAATTTCGAAAGTAATGAGAGTGATGAAGGAAAGTTTTACGAGTCGAGTCAGCTTTTATAGACTCGAGGGGAAAAGCTAAACAACATTCAAAATTATTGGGGTGAAATAAAAAAAGAAGTAAAAATCCAGAGACCGATCCCACAAATAGCTCACCTCAAACCACTTGTCAAAAGAGACACATCGTAATTGTTAGAGGTAACTAGCGCTTCAAGACTAAGCGGAACCCAAAGTGGCACGTCAAATTAAAAGCACCAGTCAAAGTGCGAAACAAAGTCAACAATGGGGCACAACTCCATAAAATGCGACAAGTGAAAATTTGACACTTGGACCCGTTCAGCCAGTTTCCAACCAGAAAGTCAGTTGGTAAAATAACATTCCTGGAAGCTAGCATAGCGTGAAAAATACTCACGGACGAAAGCAAGATTAGCTACTTGCATCATCTAGGAGGCGATACGATAAGGCCATATCCTAGCAAAAGTAAGGCTACGCATGAAGAGTCCAAAATGGTAAGCTAACGACCAGGTGGAGGAAATCCGTAAACACATTTGCACCCGAGGCAAACCATTTTGAGGTAACCCCGTACCCAGGAAAAAACCAGAATGGTAACGAGTTATTCACCCTTCAGAGAATTATTCTCTCATCATATACATCTCCTTGATAACCCAAAGTATCTAGGTCTCACCAAAGTGGGTCTCGACTAGCGTGCTGCGTCTATTTTAGGTGATCGCCGCACATGTTTTTTTGCTTTCTTGCATACCCTAGATAGACATATTCTCTAGTCATATGTATCCCATCAGGTCCTTGTCATTTCCTTCCTTGTTTGCTTGCTTTCATATCATCCTGAGACATATTCTGTGATCATATACATCTATTCGGGAGCCTTGTCATTTTCTTTCTTGCTTGCTTGGTTGCATACTTTCTGGGAACTTATTCTCTGATTAAATGCTTCCCTTGGGGTTCTTATCATTTCCTTCCTTGATTACTTGTCTGCATACCCTCTAAGGATTATTCTCTAGTTAATTGCATCCCAATGGGACCTCGTTTCTACACGCTTCCTCTAGGTAAAGGTTTGTGTAATTTTATGTATGTTATTTATGGGAAAATTAGGGAAATACTGAAATGTAGATTGGTTCGGAATTACATAAACCACGGAACTTTTAATCATTTGAAAGCTCATTGATCGGTTAAGGTTCATAATGTAATGATAAAAACTACGAAGTTTAATTCGTTTAGTTTGGTCATGCTCAATTTGGATCAAGTGACAACCATAATTTTAATTTGAAATATAATATTTTTGAATTGTTTATTTGGTATTAAATTAGTCATAACATGAATTTTTTTGGAAAACATGATATCAGATGATCGGATTACATTATTTAAAAGTTTTTTTTAGTTATTTGATCAAAAAAGATTCATAGTAAAAATAGTTTAAATTTGTTTTTAACATCTATTATGTTATTTGAGAAATAATTAAAATAAAATAAAAGTTAGAGTTGTTGATGATAAGAGTACTTATATAATTTAGATTGTGAGAACTAACGTAAGCACGACATTTTTTTTTTCCGGCAAATCAATTATATTAATATCAAAAAATGTTTACAAAGTACAGATTCATTCCAAAACAAACGTTATTCGCAAATATAAGAAATTGAAACAATTTCAATGAAAGAGTGGAGAGTAACCATGCTATCCGAACGATAGGCTTATAGGCTAGCAGATAGAATCCGCTATGTCCCTCTTTCATAATCTCATTGGCTAACAGCTTACTGCTGAGACTCCAAAATACTCTTGACATGACTTTGATAATTAAATTTGAGTATGATGTTGTTGGAGATGTTTCTGAAAAAAATCTTCCATAACTTGATAAAGTGGATCTAACTCTCCTTAGATGTTTGCATCCCAAAGTAGACACGATATGATGCATCCATGGAGTAGAGGACCAATCAAATCCGAATGACGTAGGTGAGTCATTCCTCAAGAACAAATCATCTTCCTTCACTATATTCCCACAAGAGCCTTGACATACCGAATCACAAAGCTGAGTTTGATGTTCATTATCTATTGAAGTCTTTTTGAAAATAAACTCCATTGACCATAGAAATTTAAGACATCCATGGGAAACTCTCTCAAGATCCTTACTCCAGTCTCCAGATATGTAAACTAAATTCCTGTTGTACATCAAATTCACAGCCGAGTATTCCTGGATCCCAAATCCATGTATGAAATACGTTTCTTACGTTTCTTATGATTTGTTGATACTGATGTAAACGTATTTCAACAAAGGAATATCGTACACCGTTCGTCGACGGACAGAAGCCGACACAGATCTACTCGGTTTGTGGCCGGAGTAAGGTCGGAAATAGACTCTCCCATAAGGAGAGGGAGAATGCGGCGGTCAAGAAAATGACTCTCGCTACTGTAAATGATTAAATCTGGTCCTACCCGAATGCAGATTATCTTCGCACGGCGATGGAAATTGTGTGCTTTGACTTGATGCTTCGATCCAAGACGTATACAGATCCGAATCCAAAAACTCAAATTGATGGAATCTGTTGAATCTGTGATATTGATAAAAACCGAACGCATGTACATCTCCACATATGTAGCCGGTCATAAGAATTTGGGTTTGACAAGATATCCATAGCATGAATGGAATCCAATGGGAGACCGTAAATTGATGAAACACGATCCATGGTGGGAATACAGAACCAGTGATGTAAGAGAACGATTTGCCATTATTTAATCTAGAACTTTGTACAAACTAGAAAAAAAGAGTAAAGCAAATCAAATCGGAAAAGTTGTGGCCGACGCCGGCCAAAAGGTTGAAGATAAACGTGTTGGAATTGTGTCCAGCAATCTCTGTACTGTCTCTATAACGTAAGAGTATGTCAGTGATCAGACATAAGTCATACAATGCTGGGGGTCATGATGGCTTGCTAGAGTCCGCTCATGATCTATAAGTCTTGGACTTATTGCCTTTATTGTATGATCCCATATGGGTCACACGCTTAAGCTAGCAGGAAATAATGTTGGAACGGCTTAGCAGAAGTACGACAAAAGTGCTAGGCATTTGTCGTACTAAGAGAGAAAGACTAATGGGTCTGATTAAATGGAATTTAATCAGATTGGGCCCAAAAGCCCAAAAGGGAAAGAGAAGGCTTTTAAATGACTAAAAGCCAATTCTCTTCTCCCTAGAACCCAACCCTAGCCGCGCCTCTCTCCTCTCTCTGCGCCAGCCTCCTTGTGGTCTAGCAGCCAGTTTCCGGTGATTGCGTGTGTGAGCCTTTGGAGGATCCATCTCTCGGTGTATCTCCCTGATCATTGACCTGTTCTCAATTCCGCTGCCAAACAAACAGGTAAAAAGGTGAGATCATATGATTCTAAATAAGAACACCTAGATCTAATGCATGTTTAGTAGGTTCAACTAATCTGAGAATTGAACCAAGAGTCTAAACTTTCCTACAGTGGTATCAGAGCCATTGGTTCTTAGGTTTCTTGTTTTAGATTCATTGTTTAGGTTGTTTAATCTGTTTAGATGTGTTTTGAATCCATTACTGATAAGAAAAACACATAAGAAACTGAATTAAAATCCTGAACAAACACTTGAATCACAAAACCGAGCTATATGACTCGGGTTTTTTGTTGATTGGCCAAGGGTGATCAACCGGCTTGGCCGGTCAGAGATCACGGCCGAGAGTCGAACGGTCGCGCGCAGGAGGTCGGTCGGAATCGGTTCGGTCGGGATCGAAAGATCGAGATCGAACGATCGTCCGAGCGTCCCGATCGTCCGTGCGTTGCGTCCCGATCATCCGAACGTCCGGCTGGCGAGCGTCCCGGCTGTCCGTGCGCTGCGTCCCGATCGTCCGTGAACCGTCCCTGTCCCGTCCCGTTCGCGGCCATCACGATCTCGGATCGAGTTGGCTAGGGTTGGCGGCTGGAAATTAGGTCACAACCAACTCGGTTTGGTTCGTGACTAATTTGGTTCGGTTCAAGGCTCGGTTTAAGATTTTAATTAAAAATCAACGTTCTGGTTTAATAAACAGATTTTAATAATTTTATTAAAGTCTGGTTAAACCGGAATAAGAAATCCAAAGTCGAAAATTGGATTTTGTGCCTAAACCAGGAATTTCTAATTTGATTTGGTTGGACCAAATAAATTGAGAAATTCCGGTTTAGTAAATAACCGGTTGGCAATTGTGGTCATCGTAGTAATTAAAATTTGGTTAGACCAATTTTAATGAACCAGACCGGTTATGTCAATTAATTGGACAATTGGGTCATGTCTTGGACATGGACCAATTCTTGGGCCTCGGGCCAAGAAGTTAAAACAATTGGGCCATTAATTGAGTCATTCTTCAGATTCAAATTTAAAACTTATTTTATAAAATAAAATTATGAAATTCGATTTTAAATTTTATAAAGTTCCGAAATTTCGAAATTAGAAAGTTTCCAAAATTAGAATTTTCTGAATTTGCGGGTTTTGGATTTTAAAGAAATTTCTAAAATAGAAAGTTTCCGGTTTTAGAAAGTTTCCAGTTTTAGAAAGTTTCCTAAAATAGTAGGTTTCCATAAATAGAAAGTTTCCCGAAATAGTAATCTTCTATTTTGGGAATGAAATTTAATAAACCTACGGACCTCAAACAATATCAAGCGTTGGATGTCTTGTCCAGGCTATGTCAGCTGTCAAAGCCCATTCAATTGCATTCATGGCCTTACAGTGTGAGGATGTCTGCTTTTGCGTGGGTAAGACGGTTTGTGATTCATAAATGTCATTGGGAGTCCCAGACATTAATGATTACATGACTGTATAGTCCGGTTTTCTTGACTAGGCCATCGGGAGTCCCGGGCCTTGAGACATCAGGGTGGATTGGGCCTCGGGCCCAGATTCACAACCAAGAGTTATATCACGGATATAATTAGCCGAAATAGGGCTTACCGATATAAGCTAAGGTTGGGTGACGGCCAGTGGCCCACTTTGATCTTAGTTATATGTGGATCTTGGAATCATTATATTCTATTGAGGGTAACTTAGGTTATTGAATATAATGCATGATTAATCATATTATACTTTAATACAAGATTAATCATTTTGAACATATAACTAATAACCTTTTTATTTATATATTTCAGATATGACTACTACAAGCACACAAAACACGTTCTCGATCCGGTCTGTTCTCGAAAAGGAGAAGCTGACTGGAACGAACTTCCTGACATGGTCAAGGAACTTGAGGCTGGTCCTCAAGCAGGAGAAGAAGGATTATGTCCTTCGAGATCCCCTCCCCGAGAGGCCTCTTGCCAATGCTGCCAGGACTCTGCACAATGCTTGGGAAAAGCATTCGTCAGATGAAAATGATGTTTATTGCCTGATGTTGGTGACAATGACTCCAGAGCTGCAAAAGCAGTTCGAAAGTGTATTGTCTCCAATCGAGATCATGGCAAGCCTGAAATCGCTTTTTCAGGAGCAGGCTAGGACCGAGAGGTTCCAGACAGTTAAGAACCTCTTGGACTGTAAGTTGGCTGCGAATGCGGCAGTGAGTCCTCATGTGTTGAAGATGATGGGTTATCTCGATCATCTTCACAAACTCGACTGCCCAATCAGCCAGGAACTTGCCTGCGACATCATTCTGCAGTCTTTACCTGCAAGCTATGATCAGTTCATTCTGAACTTTAACATGCATGGCTTGAGTAAGACACTGCCTGAGCTTCACGGAATGCTCAAGACTGCAGAGCCCAACTTGAAGAAAACCGCCAAGGACCCCAATGTACTTATGGTACAAAAGGGCAAGGGGTTTAAGAAGTCTTCTGCTAAGGATAAGGGAAAGGCCAAGGGTGTCCAAGTCGTGGACTCAGACACGCCAAAGCCCAAGCCCAAGTCCAAGGCTGGGCCTACTGACATGTGCAGGTTCTGCAAAGAACTGGGGCATTGGAGAAGAGATTGCAAGAAATTCCAGGAAGGTCTAAAGGAATTAAAGAAGAAGACTTTCGAGACTTCTTCATCAGGTATTTTTGTTATAGAAGTTAATACAACTACTTCTGATAATACCTCATGGGTCATGGATACTGGTTGTGGGGCTCATATTTGTACTAATATGCAGGCACTCAGCAACAGTAGAAGGCTGAAGCAAGGACAAGTGGAACTACGAGTTGGGAATGGAGCGAAAGTTTCAGCACTAGCTGTAGGAACTTACTTGTTGTCTTTACCTTCGGGATTGATTTTAGAACTTAATAATTGTTATTTTGTACCTGCTATAAGCAGAAATATTATTTCAATTTCTTTGTTGGATTTGGAAGGTTATGATTTTTCAGTTAAGAATAAATTATGTTCCTTCAATCGCAACAATTTGTTCTATGGTTCGGCCCCTCTTACGAATGGGCTTTACATACTCGATCAATCCGCGCCAATTTATAACATCAATACAAAACGGTTTAAACCTAATGAGGAAAACCGAACGTTTCTATGGCATTGTCGTTTAGGGCACATCAGCGAGAAACGCATCAAGAGGCTCCATTCGAATGGACTTCTTGGCTCATTTGACTTTGAGTCATGTGAGAAATGCGAATCATGCATGATGGGCAAAATGACACGGGCCCCCTTTAATAAACCTAACGAGAGGGCCAGTGACTTATTGGGCCTGATACACACTGATGTGTGTGGCCCAATGTCCACTAATGCAAGAGGAAACTATCAGTACTTCATTACCTTTACTGATGATTTCAGTAGGTATGGATATGTTTATTTGATGAAACATAAGTCTGAATCTTTTGAGAAGTTCAGAGAATTCCAAAATGAAGTACAGAACCAACTTGGCAAAAGCATTAAGGCTCTTCGGTCCGACCGAGGAGGAGAATACTTAAGCCAGGAATTCAGTGATCATCTGAGAGAGTGTGGGATCGTATCCCAACTCACTCCTCCTGGAACACCTCAATGGAATGGTGTGTCTGAGAGGAGAAATCGGACCTTATTGGATATGGTTCGATCTATGATGAGTCACACAGACCTTCCAATATCCCTTTGGGGATATGCTCTGCTAACAGCAGTGTTCACATTAAACAGAGCGCCATCAAAGGCAGTAGCAAAGACACCATATGAATTATGGACTGGAGAAGCTCCAGTGCTGTCTTATCTAAGAATTTGGGGTTGTGAAGCCTATGTAAAGAGATTAATCTCAGATAAGCTTACACCAAAATCTGATAAATGCTACTTCATTGGTTATCCACGGGAAACCAAGGCTTATTACTTCTATCTACGTTCCGAGAACAAGATCTTTGTTGCCCGGGATTGTAACTTTCTTGAGAGAGAGTTTCTCTCTAAGAAAGACAGTGGGAGTAAGGTACTGCTTGAAGAAATTCAAGATGAACAGGATACTGCTCAACCTAATGAGGAAGAGCAGCAGGAGGATCTACAAGAAATTGTAGAGCCTGAACCTGTGGTACCTGAAGTTCGAAGATCCGGGAGGATCCGTCACGAACCCGAGAGATATCAGGGATTCCTCGTGACTGACTGTCATGATCTTTTGATCATTGATGGTGATGAACCATCGAACTTCAATCAAGCCATGATGGGCCCAGATTCCTCTAAGTGGCGCAAGGCCACTGATTCCGAAATGGACTCCATGTCGGTCAACCAAGTATTTTCGTTGGTTGACTTACCCGTTGGTGTAAAAGCCATCGAGTGCAAATGGATCTTCAAGAAGAAGATTGACGTGGATGGAAATGTCCAGATTTATAAAGCCAGGTTGGTGGCAAAAGGTTTCAGACAAGTTCACGGAGTGGACTACGATGAAACCTATTCACCGGTGGCTATGATGAAATCTATTCGGATTCTACTAGCAACTGCAGCTTTTCATGATTATGAAATTTGGCAGATGGACGTGAAAACCGCCTTCCTGAATGGTATTCTGGAAGAGGATGTGTATATGACACAACCTGACGGTTACATAGATCCAAAGAATGCTGGGAAAGTATGCAAGCTTCATAAATCCATTTATGGATTGAAGCAAGCATCGAGGAGCTGGAATCTTCGTTTTGATGAAGCGATCAAGCAATTTGACTTTATCAGAAACGAAGAAGAACAATGCGTGTATAAGAAAACTAGTGGGAGCAAAATCGTTTTTCTTATTCTGTATGTTGATGACATACTGCTTCTCGGAAACGACATTCCAATGCTGAAGTCTGTGAAAGACTGGCTTGGAAGTTGTTTTTCCATGAAAGACATGGGTGAAGCCGCATACGTTCTTGGAATTAGGATCTATCGGGATAGACCTAAGAGGCTGATAGGCTTGTGTCAAGACTCATACATTGACAAAGTCCTACAAAGATTCAGCATGAAAGATTCCAAGAAGGGCTTCACGCCAATGGTACATGGCACAACGCTAAGCAAGAAGCAGAGCCCTACGTCGGCTGCTGAGCTTGAGCGCATGAAGAATATTCCTTATGCATCTGCAATAGGATCTGTCATGTATGCCATGATCTGTACTCGTCCTGATGTTGCTTACGCATTGAGCATGACGAGTAGATACCAGTCAAATCCAGGTGAAAACCATTGGATTGCCGTAAAGAACATCTTGAAGTATCTAAGACATACTAAGGATAAGTTCTTAGTGTACGGTGGAAGTGATGTGCTTAAAGTCAGTGGATTCACGGACGCAAGTTTCCAGACAGACACAGATGATTTCCGGTCACAGTCCGGTTATGTCTTTTGTCTGAATGGCGGTGCAGTAAGTTGGAGAAGCTCCAAGCAGGACACCGTTGCTGATTCCACTACAGAAGCTGAATATATCGCCGCCTCAGAAGCAGCGAAGGAAGCTGTTTGGATTCGAAAGTTCATTATGGAACTAGGTGTGATAACAGATGCGGCTGAGCCTCTGGCACTATTTTGTGACAACAATGGTGCTATAGCTCAGGCAAAGGAACCAAGATCACACCAGAAATCCAAGCATGTTCAAAGAAGATATCACTTGATACGTGACATCATTAATAGAAAGGAAGTCAAGATCAGCCGAGTTCCGACAGATGATAATGTCGCTGATCCATTGACAAAGCCAATCCCAAGGCCTAAGCTCGAGTCCCTGACTGAAGCTGTAGGCATTAGAAACATTGAAATGTAATCTAAATTTGAGTGGGAGTTTTGTGAGCTTTATTTTAGTTATTTGATATGTTCTTGTAAAACATTATTATTTATGTTTTAATGAAATTATTATTTCAAGATTATTTTAACTGTGATGAAATAATCGTTCCAAAATGATATGAACCATTTTATAGGTCATCGAAGTAAATGGTTTGATCTTGAGTCATCGAAGTCATTTAGCTTGATCATGAGATCCTATATTTGATAAATATTTTATATCATCCTGTCCCCAGTCGAAGGTTGTTGAAATTGGAACATCAACAACCGTGTAAGATTGGATTGGTACGTGACTTATGACAAAGTCTCAGTGTGTCATAGATGCTCGGCATCAAAGTCAGTACATAGGTGTATGTTGGGAACATACGACCGGACAAGACCCGCTAATAAGAACTCTTCAGGATATTTATATCTGTGTCATAAGAGATTCTTACTACGACTATAGAGTATAGTCCTTAGACCTGAGTTCGCATGCATGTGACTGCATATGGACTGATGCACTTTGATCATTGTCTAACGCTATCGTTCTGCGATAGCTATAAGGACCTTGTTTGGGTACATCATGAAATGAGTAGTTTACAGTGATGGAACAAGATGGGATTTGTCCCTCCAATATAAATGGAGTGAATATCTCTAGGCCAATCGGAGATTTGAATACTGGAAAACGCATGGCCATGCTCAAACGGACTTTCCCGAGTCGTTTGGATTGTCAGTGTCAAATCAGAGTCCGATGAACAAGATTAGGCTTTATAAGGATGACACTAATCTTGCCTTATGACTAATCGAGATATTGAGACGAAAGGGATTATGAATACAGAGATTCCAGTTCAAGTGGGAGATTGTTGGAATTGTGTCCAGCAATCTCTGTACTGTCTCTATAACGTAAGAGTATGTCAGTGATCAGACATAAGTCATACAATGCTGGGGGTCATGATGGCTTGCTAGAGTCCGCTCATGATCTATAAGTCTTGGACTTATTGCCTTTATTGTATGATCCCATATGGGTCACACGCTTAAGCTAGCAGGAAATAATGTTGGAACGGCTTAGCAGAAGTACGACAAAAGTGCTAGGCATTTGTCGTACTAAGAGAGAAAGACTAATGGGTCTGATTAAATGGAATTTAATCAGATTGGGCCCAAAAGCCCAAAAGGGAAAGAGAAGGCTTTTAAATGACTAAAAGCCAATTCTCTTCTCCCTAGAACCCAACCCTAGCCGCGCCTCTCTCCTCTCTCTGCGCCAGCCTCCTTGTGGTCTAGCAGCCAGTTTCCGGTGATTGCGTGTGTGAGCCTTTGGAGGATCCATCTCTCGGTGTATCTCCCTGATCATTGACCTGTTCTCAATTCCGCTGCCAAACAAACAGGTAAAAAGGTGAGATCATATGATTCTAAATAAGAACACCTAGATCTAATGCATGTTTAGTAGGTTCAACTAATCTGAGAATTGAACCAAGAGTCTAAACTTTCCTACAAAACGACGGTTTGTAAAGATCGCCTCTTTTGTCGCAGAGAGATGAAAAAGACCGTCTCGTAAGCTCGACATTTAAAAGGTAAAACTTCTCAAACAATAATACTAAAATGATTAGCTCGCACATGATGCGAGAACAAATATTATTAATAGTCTCATTAAATATAATTATATATTTATATGTATAAAATATATAAATTCCTTATTTGAAATATTTATCATTCACACACACAAATATATAATACAAATTTATTATATAAAATACTATTATTTACAACATATTTATTAATATGTAAATATTTTCATATTTATCATCGTACTTTTATTTTTATCGAAGGTTATGTATATCCCAAAAAATCAAAAACAAATCATCATAAATATTTGTATATATATCATCTTAATTTTTTTTATTGAAAGCTATGTGTATCCAAAATAAAATTAAAAATATCTTCATAATTTTTTTATATATTTATCATCTTATCTTATTTTTTATCCAAGGTTATGCATATCTCCAAAATAACATTAAAACATTATAAATTTACCAATATAAATTAAGGATAGTATAGTAAAATATATAATTTCATTAAGGATAACTAAGTTATCAATCATTTTGAGAGTGAATAAAAGCTCAAAGTACTTTCCAATTAATATAAAGATTGCAAAGATTTTGAGATATTTTGTATTTTGTTATTATTTCCAGAATAATAATTTAGAATAAAGATTATTAATTAAGAAAGAAAAAAAACTAAAAATAGTAGTAATAATAATTAGTTACAATAATTTAATTCATTAAAGTAAATCCTTAGGAAAATTAACCTAAAAGTGACACCTATGAAATTTACTTCTCAAATGATATCACAAAGATCACTATTATTTGAGAAATGATTTTGAAGGAATATAACTCTCTCATTCATTCTCATATTAAAATCTATTAATTATTTTAATGAGTTTATTTAGAAAAAGAAGGATGTGTTCACTTCTTAGGTGATATTTAGATATATACACTATTCAAACTTACAAATTACTTCTTACATGATGACTTTATATATGTAGATATATACATATATGTTTATTAAACAATTATACTATTAAGCTTTACATATTAATTAATTACCTAAACACAATTAATTAATTGATTTTATATATGTAGATATATAAAAATAAATATATTAAATATATTAAAATAAATATAAATACATTTTAGTTAATAAATATTTCTATTTTGTTAATAATTTAAATAAAATGTTTAAATTTACTTAGCTTATTAAAAATATAAATACTTTTTGGTAATAAATACACCAATTTTTTAATAATTTAAATAAAAATTTTAAATTTACTTAGACTATATATGTAGATATATATACGAACATCTATGATTTTTTCACTAAGAAATATATTATATGGAAGTTTTACTTTATCTAATAGTTTAGATTATTATGAAAATATTTTATAGAAATTTGTTAACCCCATTCGAGATGTCCATCGTATCACATCTATAAATAACTAAAGAAAATAACCATAGTTTTTTTTTTTTGACAACAAAAGTTAAGTAAAGAACACTATTTATCTATCATCCATATCGGTGGTTCCGGCCCGATATGTGTGCTTGGTGACTGCCTGAGACGAGCACTCTGTGCTAGCCTATCCGCCGTCTGATTATGTGTACGTGATACATGCTTGAGGTCAAAAGTTGTAAAGAACGCCTTTCTCTTGTCATACTCTTCAGCATAAACTGCAAAAGGCTGGTCAATTCTCCGGCTCAGATACTATCTTCACCACTTCCGAGCAATCTGTTGCAAAAGTGATATGTTTGTGATTGAAGAACATCATGCTTTCCATAGCCCAGATCAATGCTTCAAACTCCGCGTGTAGCGGCAAAAGGCTTTGTCTGATGTTCATAGCTCCCATCAATACATTTGCATCTCCATCAGAGCAACTATACCATCCTTGACCAGTAAATGCATTCCCCTCCTTCCATGATCCATCCACAAAATAACCATAGCTTTTATAAACTATTTATTTAGTAATTGCAAAACACTCTTCTTTATTTTACGTGATAACCATTTTTTATGTATTCATTCTAAGTCCATCTTAATGGGAATTTAGAATAAAGAAGTGTCCGAAATTCGAGAAACATCTGCTTACTATCCATCCATGCTATAAATTTAGAATTGTTGGGGCGAATATTTTCTTCATCCTCACCAGAAACTATAGATTGAACGCCTGGTAACTCAAGCCCTACAAACATCTATGAATATTTCACTTTAAAAGATATATATATATATACATATTGTTCAAATTATTATTATTGTTTTTTATTAACCTGAGGGTATCATGAACCTATGGAGGGGCTCAGACTAATCCCCAAGGAGAGGTGCAGCTCATTGATAGACCCTCTCTCCGGATATTCAAATATGTCAAAATTAAGGACTCATATCAATGTAGGTGTCCAAAGAAATGTGCTTTAGTTTCGCATAGCAGGTAAATTGAACTTGAAACGTGTTGACATCCTAAGTCCACCTTCTTACTATTTGACCACAAGGCCTTGGATAATTGTTATAAATAAAGAAATTTAGCTTTAATAGATTATAAATAGCTATAGTTATTTTCTTTATATATGTAGATATATATGGATATTTATTAATATTTCACATTATATATATGTATATATTTTCATATAATTATCCATGAATAAATACTGACCGTAGAAGTTATTTAATTAATTTTATATATCAATTGCTTTCGCCATGACAATTAATAAGAGTTAGAGACAATCTCTTTAAAGATTGGTGTATAGCTTCCAACACCCTAATTTACTCATGGGAAATTATATGTAGTTCCTTCAAGAATTACATTAAAAAAAGTTAAAGATTCTAATAAATGGTAAATATGGAAACATTGCAAAATAACTAATGTTGTCTACATGAAAGTGTTTCAGAATGTGAAATAAGATTACAATTTTTATTTTACTTATTTTATTGAGAATATTATGTGCCTAAGATGTTTTTATCTACCTAAATTTTTTTAGCGTTTAGTATTTAAGAATATCTACATACGTTTTTACAATAAAAGATAGTTTAAACGAATCCCATAAAAGTATGCCATTAATAAAGCATATTATCTATCTCATTCTCTAGTGAAATAAACAAGTTTATCATATTATTATTTTTATGAGTTATGAATTATAAATTTATATTGTTTTACAAAAAATAAATTAATAAAGCGAAAAACATACAAGTCAACCTATCATAAAAATATAATATATTTAATTTAAATTTAAATAAATCACATTAGCTATTAAATTTAAGAATATAATTTAAATATTTATTAGCATCCCACAAAGGTGTAGGGGAATCAATTAAAAAAGTTTCATTGTATCATAATTATAATTTTATCCAGAACATACCATTATCTTCCAGTGATCCAGAAAATTCGTTATCGCTCAAGTCCAAGCCTTGAAGATTATGAAAGTCTGCCAAGCCTGCGTTAAGGATATATATGTATAAAAAGAATTTAAGAAGAATCCAAGTAAAGGTCGTAGATGAAGAGAGACTATGGTATCTAAACCTGGTACTGGGCCAATGAACTCATTCATGCTTAGGTCCAGCAATTCTAGGTTTCTCAAGCTTTTCAGTTCTGCACAAACAGTGGCCATAACAAGAATAAGAAGAAAACAATATGTCATAAAACTAACAATATCGATCTACTCCCTCCGTTTCTCAATATAGGAGGTTTTAGAGTTTAAGATTTTTTTCAAAATATAAGAGGTTCTCACATTTCTATGCAAATGTTTGTGTTATTTTAATATTAAAAAATTAAAAAACTATCATACAACTAAAAAGTTTCTTGGAAATCTTGAAAAATTAAATTATTAAATGATATTTTTTGTTTAAACCTCCCAATGGGACCTCCAAATGTTTCTTAATATGTGTGCATTAATCTAAAACCTCCTATATTGAGAAACAGAGGGAGTATATATTATAACTAAAAAGGTGGACGTACCTATCGGAAAACTAGCTTTAATCAAGTTTCGATGAAGAATCAAAATTTTAAGCGATGAAGCAGCATTTAAAAAGGGTAAGACACTGTTATTGACTCCGTTGTCACTAAGATCGAGGATCTCAAGATTTTTCAATCTCCCGAGGCTTTTAAAACCTGTAAATAAAAATCAATTAATGATGTTAGTTGAGAAAGAACTACTATGGCTTAATTGTGTTTAGAACTTGTATAGATAGAAGTAATAAAGGAGACAAAGATGAGAAAATGGAACTACAGGATATACCATGAATATCATCGAACCATCTATGACACCAGAAACTACTTAAATTTAAAATCTGTAATTCTCCGAAAGGATAGAATAAGGAAAGATTTAGGGGAGGAATATTGTATGTATTATTCAAAAAGAGGCCGATCACACGTCCGCTGGTAAGACCACACTTGACTCTTTCCCATCTACAATAGTCGTTGTCTGAGTCATTAGGCCAATCATACGAAAAATCGGATTTGTTGAGATAGCCCTTTAACTCGAGCAATCCTTTCCTTTCTCTTTCCATCACATTTCCATACCCCTGCACCTGCAATGATACTATCATCATCACCATCATCATCATCACAATGAAACATGCTGGGGAGGACATCAGCATTGAGAATTTCTGGTTTGATTTAATCAGCTTTTCCCAAGTCTTATATTATAAGTAAATCTTAAGTTGGCAAAGAATATTGCTGCCATTATTTGTTGCAACTTTTGTGGAAGACTTTGACTTCTTTTATGGGTTCAAACTGGATATGAAATGGGCATGACGGTCCAAATTTTATAATTGCCGAAGTCAACCCTAAACCTTTGTTTCTACTCTTTCGCTTTAGTTTCACACTGGATCTGAGAGTCGGAACTCGCACAATCGATTCTAAGTAAACACAAACACAAAATATCCGGAAATAATTTTATTAATCATTGTTTGGAAAAAGAATATAAAACGAAAAGAGCAAAAATCATCTAAGTAATATTTCCTAGATTTTAGAGCCTGTCGTGATCGAAGAAGATCTCTCTTCTTCTTTTTTTTTATAGCTGCGACAAGTCGATTTGGAGAGAGTCGTCCGCGAGATTTCGGAGATTTTTCCGTTATCATATTTTCATTTTTGTGTTTATCTTCCTTTTTCGGCTCGAATTTAGCTTTTCTTTTCTGCTCAAATTTATCTTCATATTTCCTACTCCGATTTATCTTCTCGTCTCGTAATTATCCTTCTGTGACTTGATTATTATCTTCCGAAGAAATAACTCAAATCCACGAAAACTCATATTTTGGCTCAAATCCTTTGTTTCGTATAACTTATTTGGTTTATGGAAATATATTGAACCGGTCGGCTTGGTACACGACGAATTGAGTGTACTGTTGGTTCAATCGTCACACGCGGGGAAAATGCTCTGAGCAGACCAAATCGCCGAGCAGAACATCAATGTAAAGGTTTTTGTGTCGAGCAGAACATATACTCGTGGACGATCTGCTCGTTGTTGTTCGGATTGGGTCGCGTACTGCTAGTTTCTCTTCTGATGCGAGATGGAATCATCATGAAGACGCGTATCCTGATTGTGTTCTCAGTTTAAAGTCACACCGAGAAGACTACGAGTTGCTGAGAAAACTTATCGCGATGATGCCGAGTAGGTATTTTTCTCTTTGCCGAGCAGCTTTTGTCTCGAAGGGACGAGCAGGATTCGCAGTGAGATCACGAACTATCCGAGTTGCCCGTGCGTCTAACCGTCCGTGTGCCCAAGAGGATTGCAGAGTAGACCGAGAGACGTCAAGCTTTCCGTGTCTTGGTGAAATGACTATCGCGGTCATGATGATCAGAACATAATGAGACTCTCCGAGCAGGACGATCGTGCAGTTCTCCGAGCAGGACGATCGTGCAGTTCTCCGAGCAGGATGTTGTCGGGGAGAATGATCATACGAGATTATCATCGTGTTCGGAACCGAGCTGACCTGCTTTATTCGGATCCGAGCTGATTTTTCAGAGCAAGGATCACCAAATTGCCGAGCATGAATCGCAGAGAAAGAGTCGTCGAACTGCTGAGCATATTCAGTTCACGTAGCACTGTTCATCCGAGCATAACATGCAATGATCGTGTACTGATCGTGCTCGGCTTCAAGTGATGCGCATCGAGTCATGTACTGATTCATATAGTCACGCAGTTTATATGAAACGTATAATTTTATACTTCTTCCCCTTAATTTGAACCATAGTGATCAAGTTTCTTGGTCCATATGATGTACTGAGATAGTACGGAGAGATTTTGGGCTTTGGTGATGAAAATCATTAGTTATGATTTGGCCCGCGACTGGGTATATCATTTAGGAACTGGCTTGTTTCTATTGGGCTAAGGTTTGGTTTAAACCTACTTATCCTTGTAATAGACTTAGTATATAAAGCTAAACATGTGTCTAGAATTAAGGTAAGACGTTAATCTCGAAATCAGAAAGATAGAGAGAAAACCCTAATAGCTTGTAATCTGTGGTTGTAGTGGATTACTAGAAAGCTCCTGGCCGAGACGTAGGATCACACATCATGATCTGAACTCGTTAATTCTATGTGTCTTTAGTTTATTGCTAAAACCGAACGAAAGAGAGATCCAAATCTCTACAAAGTGGTATCAGAGCGAGGTGTGAAGCTTCGGGAGCAAGGGCAGAGGTTAATTATTAAGTTTTCTTCTCTGAATCGGTGACTAGAGCTCAATAGTCGATGAGGTTTGGTTTCCGAAAGGTTTAGGGTGATTTCTAGGGTTTAAAGGTCGAAGGCATTCTGGGTTTCGTGTCGATCGACACACGATTTGCATCGATCAACACACGGTCTGCATCGATCGACAAAAAGTCCGCATCGATCGACACAAAGTTTTATGTGCAACATCGACCTTGTTTTGGCTATCGTGGACAAGTCAGCAAAGGTAAAGATTGCTACTTTTGATGGCCAGGGAGATTTCTCTATGTGAAAGAAGAGGATGTTAGCTCACTTGTCGATCCTTGGTTTAAAGGAGGCGTTGTCAGAAACGTCAACACCGTCAAAGATGGCGATCAAGAAGGATGAGTCTGCAGATGCGTTAACTGGAAGAGACTAAGAAAGAGGAACAAGCTGAGAAAGCGATGAACGTGTTGATCCTCAATTTGGAATAGCCGTGGAGGAGTGCAAGACTGCGGCTGCGATTTGGATAGCCCTGGAGAAGCTATACAATACGAAGACTCTCCCAAGTCGGATTAATCTGCAGCATCAGTTCTATACATTCAAGATGGTGGAGTCTAAGTCGATTGATCAGAATGTCGACGATTTCTTTAAGATTGTATCAGATCTGTGTTGTGTGAAGGTGTCTGTTACAGATGAAGTAGAAGCCATACTTCTTCTGAGCTCTTTGCCATCACATTATGATTCTCTGAAGGAGACATTAGTGTATGGTAGAGACACTCTCTCTATAGATGATGTGATAAACGCAGCAAAGTCGAAGGAAATTGAGCTTAAGGAGAAGGGTATAACAAATTCTCAGAAGCTTGGAGATGCGTATCTGGCTCGTAGAAGGTCAGAGTTCATGAAGTCTAGACAGAGATCAGATAAGAGCAGATCATGGTCAAAATCGGGATCAAGAGTGACATGTTGGCATTGCAAGAAGGAAGGACATAAGAAGGCTGATTGTTATGCTAGGAAAAAGAGCATGGGAGATGATGAAAACGCTGAAGCAACAGTGGTAGTTGATGAGTCAGCAGGTGTCGATGCATTAACAATCTAGGAAAACTGGCATCAGGAGAGGTGGATGATTCATTCGGGGTGTTCTTATCACATGACCTCAAGGAGAAATTGGTTCGATACGTTTGAGGTCCTTACATCAGGACAAGTGCTACTAGGGAACGACTATTCTGTTGGAGTTAAGGGAATAGGTTCAATCAACATCAAAGCACATGGAGGCACGGTGAATACATTGATGAATGTCAGGTATATTCCCGAGATGAAAAGGAATATGATATCTACGAGTACATAAGGTAAGATGGGACTTGATCATGCTGGTGTAAAAGGGAAGACAAGGTTCTATAAAAACGAGAAGATGGCTCTTCAAGGTTCCATGGCTGGTTATCTGTATAGTTAGATGGTGAGATTGTAGTAGGACAATCAAACAGTGTTGTCTCCAAGAAGGTTGCCAACGATGAAACAGTGTTGTGGCATAGAAGGTTGGGACACATGAGTATGAAGAACTTGATGATCCTGGTCAAAAGGGGCATCATTGACAAACGAAGGATTTGAGCAATAGATTTCTGTGAAAGTTGTGTGATGGGGAAGCATAAGAAGCTGAGTTTCCACATTGGAAAGCACAATTCAGGAGAAACATTGAAGTATGCACATGCAGACCTTTGGGGGTCTCCAACCGTGACTCCAAGCCTGTCAGGTAAATAGTATTTTCTGTCTATCATTGATGATTACACTAGAAAAGTGTGGGTCTTCTTCTTAGCAGAGAAGAGTGAAGCTTTCTCCAAGTTTTGTGAGTGGAAGAAGCTAGTTGAGAATCAGATTAGCAAGAAGGTGAAGTGTTTGAGAACTGATAATGGGTTGGAATTCTGTAACAAGGAGTTTGATGGGTTCTGCAGACAACATGGTATTGAGAGGCACATGACGTGTGCTTATACGCTACAACAAAATGGAGTAGCTGAACGTATGAATAGAACTATCATTAAGAAAGTGCGTTGTATTCTGGTTGAGAGTGGCTTGGGTGAAGAGTTCTGGGCTGAAGCGGTTAGCACATCTTTATATCAGATCAATAGGAGTCCCTCATCGGTCTTAGATGGCAACATTCCTGAAGAACTGTGGTTAGGAAGAAAGCCTTGTTACAAGCATCTTAGAATATTTGGTTCATTGGTCTATGTTCATGTGGATCAAGGGAAGTTGAAACCAAGGGAAATGAAAGGAGTTTTCATTAGCTAGCCTGAAGGAGTTAAAGGCTACAAGGTTTGGCTCTTGGATGATGAAAGATGTGTGATTAGCAGAAATGTGGTGTTTGTGGAAGAAAAAGTCTATAAGGATTTTCAAAAGGGTGTTTCTGCGTCAGAAACAGAGCTGCAGAATTCGACTGCAGGTGAAGCGTCGATCGACACGCTTGCTGATGTCGATCGACACACCTCGATTGTCGATCAACACACCTCGATTGTCGATCAACAGACAATGTCTGAGATTACAATTCCGGATTCTGAAGACCAAGGAGAAGGTTCGTCTTCAGATGGAGTTGTGGGAGGTCCAGTTTCAGATGATATACCTCGTGGTAATTATAGATTGACTCTAGATAGGGAAAGAAGAGAGTCAAGGCTACCTGCACATCTAAATGACTATGATTTGGCGAGTTTTGCCGTAATAGCTGTTGTTGAGATGAGTTCAGAAGAACCAAGAGATTATCAGGAAGCCATTGAAAGTAGGGATAAAACTTTCAGGAATGGAGGTATGGTTGAAGAAATTAGTTCTCTTGAGAAGAACAAGACCTGAAAGTTAGTCAAAAGACCTAAAGGAAGAAAAGTAATTGGTTGCAAGTGGGTATACAAGTTGAAACCAGGTATACCAGGGATAGAAGAACCGAGATACAAGGATAGGTTGGTAGCCGAAAGGTACTCTCAGAGGGAGGGTACTGATTATCAGGATGTGTTCTCACCTGTTGTGAAGCATGTCTCTATCAGGTTTCTTCTATCGATCATTGCGAGCTTAGATCTGGAATTGGAGCAACTTGATGTTAAAACAGCATTTCTTCATGGTTTAATTGAAGAGAAGATCTATATGGAGCAGCCAGAAGGTTTTGTGGTTAAGGGAAAAGAGTATTGTGTATGCTTGTTAGAGAAAGCACTGTATGGACTTAAGTAAGCTCCAAATCAGTGGAACAAGTGCTTTGATCAATTTGTGATGAGTCATGGGTTCAAAAGAAGTGAGTTTGATCACTGTGTCTACATAAAGGAGAGTACAGGTAGGAGTTTCATATACCTACTCTTGTATTGTTGATGACATGCTAGTTGCATCAAAGGATATGAAGGAGATACAAGTTGTGAAGGACTTGTTGAGTAGTAGGTTCGAGATGAAGGATCTAGGAGTTGCAAGAAGAATCCTTGGGATGGATATTGAGAGAGATCGTGAAGGTGGAGTTCTCACCTTGTCTCAATCTGGTTACGTCAAGAAGATTCTTCAGATATTCAATATGGATGAATCTAGATCAGTTTCGACACCTATAGGATCAAGTTGTCTGCAATCATGGATGATGAAGCTGAGACAATTATGGAGAGCATCCCATACTCCAGCGCTATCAGAAGTATTATGTATGCAATGTTGGGAACGAGATGTGATATAGCTTATGCAGTTGGCTTAGTAAGCATGTTTATGAGTAAGTCGGGCATGGTACACTGGGATGCAGTGAAGTGGGTACAAAGGTATTTGAAGGGTACTCAGGATTTGAAGATTGTGTTCAGGAAGAACAAGTAGTTTAAGGTTGAAGGCTTTTGTGATTTGGATTTTGCATCGGATCCGGACAGAAGCAGATCGATTACTGGTTATGTTTTCACGGCTGGTCGAAGCGTTACTAGTTGGAAGTCGAGTCTTCAACATATTTTCACGTTGTCTACAATAGAGGCAGAGTATATGGCATTGGTAGAAGCTGTGAAAGAGGCGATTTGGATAAGGGGTTTGGCTGAGGAGTTCGGTTGACGAAGGTTCTTCCTATGGAGAAGTTTGAGAAGGCTTTGAGCTTTCTCGGTTTAGAAGAGCTAAGGTGCTGGAACTGTCTGGAGCTACACATGTTTGCAAGGATAATGAAGTCATACTTGGAAGTGATTGTTATCAAGGTGGAGATTTGTTGGGCTTTGGTGATGAAAATCATTAGTTATGACTTTGCCCGCGACTAAGTATGTCATTTAGGAACAGACTTGTTTTTATTGGGATAAGGTTTGATTTAAACCTAATTATCCTTGTAATAGACTTAGTATATAAAGCTAAGCATGCGTGTATGATTAGGGTAAGACGTCAATCTCAAAATCAGAGAGATAGTGAAAAAACCCTAATAGCTTATAATTTGTGGTTTTAGTGGATTACTGAAAAGCTACAGGCCGCGACGTAGGATCACACATCGTGATCTAAACTTGTTAGTTCTATGTGTCTTTATTTTATTGCTCAAACAAACGAACAAAAGAGAGATCCAAATCTCTACAAGAGAGCATCACTTCATTGTTGTTCTTCACGGTAGCATGATCTCCCATCTCTGTCTTTTCTTACGAAATCTCTGTTTTTCTATTTAGGTTTCAGCCGTTGTTAAGCTCTATACCATAATAGGCTCAAAGTTGTTTTTCTCATTAAAGTTAAACACATATATATACATATGAGATTATCTAGGTTTACTAATTACGTAGCCCAATAACCTATATACATAATACGAACCAATATTTTATATACTAAAATAAAAAGTTTAGAGGTGATTTATAATTTTATATATAGTTTCTACTATTTTGGCTATTTTAAGTCTTTAGAGATAAAAACATAAAAAGATGCAAAAAGAGCAAACATAGACTATTTCATAGCTAAGATGTGTTTCCAAAAAAAAAGAACCAGACTTCAAATTCTTAAGAAGTGCTATTTCAAGCACTAACACATATCTGATATGTCAAAATTTCGACCCCATACGGGTTCTTAAAAACCGGCATGTATAAGATATTCAATGTAAACCGGATCTCCTTTTCACAAAAGTTTTTAAGGCTAGATACTTCAGGAAAACGGATCCCCTTGATCCAATACGATCATACTCACCCTCCTATGGATGGAGGAGTATAATCTCAGTTAGATCTCTGGTTAAAAAAGGACTAATTAAAAGGGTGGGTTCAGGTGCATCCATTTCCATATGGAATGACCCGTGGATACCAGCCTATCGCCCGAGACCAGCAACCAATAAACCTTGCTCAATTGCTAACGTTGATACGGTTGACCAGTTGATTAATCAACAACGTCGAACATGGAACAAATCACTGATTGAATCGATAATTGTACCAGAGGACGCAAGTCTGATTCAGAGTATGCCGATCAGCAAATTTATTAATCCGGACAGATCGGGGTGGCATTTTACCAAATCGGGA
This sequence comes from Orychophragmus violaceus, assembly GCA_030180135.1. Lineage (NCBI taxonomy): Eukaryota > Viridiplantae > Streptophyta > Magnoliopsida > Brassicales > Brassicaceae > Orychophragmus > Orychophragmus violaceus. The sequence continues at coordinate 63,895,596 of CM058235.1, forward strand.
CGATACTCGGTAAAATCGGTATATCATACAGAGAGAGAATTCCCGGATACAGGGAATCAGGAACATGCCTTGGGTCCTGATATAAAGAGGTTACAATCCTACTCATGGAAGCTGAATTGTTCACCAAAACTGAGGCATTTTATATGGCAGATAGTATCAGGATGCTTGGCGGTATCCAAGAATCTAAAATCAAGGGGAATTCGGTGTGACTTATACTGTGTTAGGTGTGGTGTAGAGGAGACAATAAACCATGTTCTATTCGAATGTCCGCCCGCCCTTCAAACATGGGCCTTGTCAAGAATTCCTACAAACCCGGTATGCTTCCCTACGGAAGCCCTCTTTACAAACATGGATTATCTATTTTGGAGGTTACCACCTCAGGAAACAAATGATCAGTTTCCTTGGATTCTATGGTATATTTGGAAGAGCCGGAATGATATGGTTTATAATCAGGTAGATCGTGATCCCAATGAGACTTTGAGGCTTGCAGAAACGGAATATCTATCATGGGAAGGAGCCCAAATGAGTGTACCAAATAATGATCAAAGGAGTGTATCAGATAATGATCAAAGGGCTGTGGGTAATCAACGAAATAATCCATGCACTGAGGTATATAACGGTCAATGGTGTTTTGTGGATGGAGCATGGAAGGAGGGAGATAGATTCACAGGACAAGGATGGTATATTTGCTATAACGGAGGTGAAAATGTAATGATGGCTTCTATGAACATTAGACAGAGTCTAACGCCGCTACACGCGGAGTTCGAAGCATTAATATGGGCCATGGAATGTATGGAATTCTTCAATCAAAGACATATCACATTTGCAACGGATTGTTTAGAAGTGGTGAAAATAGTATCTGAACCAGAGAATTGGCCAGCATTCGCAGTCTACATTGAGGAATACGACAAGAGGAGGACGTTTTTCACATCCTTTGAGCTCAGGCATATATCACGCACACAAAATCAGACAGCAGATAGACTAGCACGAAGTGCTCGTCTCAGGCAGTCACCAAGCACGCATATCGGGCCGGAACCACCGATATGGATGATAGAAAACTAGTGTTCTATATTCTTTGTTGTTGTCAAAAAAAAAAAAAAGACATTCAATGAAATCCTTGGAGTAATCTTTCATATGCGATTGGAATAAATCTTAATCTAACTAGTATTAATCTTTATTAAAATTACTAGTTTAGTATCCTTCACTAAAAGGTTACTAAGTTAGTATTATGAGTATGTAAAAAGACTAAATTGCCACTATGATTAAACTACTAATTAATCTTATTTTATTTTTAAAATAAAAATAAAAATTTAAAATATAAAAATAAAAAATAAAAAAATAAAAATCAAAAATTATAATAAATAACTTTAAACTAAAAATTAAAAATCATAAACAAAAATTTAAAACTAAAAATTAAAAATTAAAAATTAAAAATTAAAAATTAAAAATTAAAAATTAAAAATTAAAAATTAAAAATTAAAAATTAAAAATTAAAAATTAAAAATTAAAAATTAAAAATTAAAAATTAAAAATTAAAAATTAAAAATTAAAAATTAAAAATTAAAAATTAAAAATTAAAAATTAAAAATTAAAAATTAAAAATTAAAAATTAAAAATTAAAAATTAAAAATTAAAAATTAAAAATTAAAAATTAAAAATTAAAAATTAAAAATTAAAAATTAAAAATTAAAAATTAAAAACTAAAAACTAAAATTAACAATTAAAAACTAAAAATTTAAATTTAAAAATTTAAAATTAAAAACTAAAACTGAAAAGTAAAATTAAATATAAAAAATTTAAAACTAAAAATTAAACCAAAAAACTAAAAATTAAAATTAAACTAAAAATTAAAAAGCTAAAAAAATAAAAACTAAAAATTAAAATTAAAAAGTAAAAATTAAATTATAAAGCTAAGAAATAGAAAAAAATTTAAAAATAAAAACTAAAAATTTTTAAATTATAAATTAAAGATATTAAAGTCAATCATAATTGTTAATTATTTACTTTCCAAATGTGATCTTTTCAAATTAGTAAAACTTCCAAACTATCTTCCAAATTATCTTCCTAAAATAATGGTGGTTAGAAAAAGGAAATATATTAAAAAAAATTCCGTTTAAAAAAAAATCTTATGTACAGAATTTCCAAAATTTCAACCATACTCAATAAATATTACAAAATATATTAAAATTTTATAGACTTATTTCGTTGATTGCAGAAAATTATTATTAATTCAAAATTCTTAGGGAATTAATTACTTTATAATTGTATGGGATTTTTTTTTTAAAAATGTAGTATTTTAAAATAATATACAAGTTTCCGTTTTAGAATAAGTTGAATTGGTATAATTACTTACCTAAAATCATGGCCGGTTCGAAAAAGGAAAGATTTTAGAAAACAAATTCAATTTAAAAATAATTAAAATCATATATGTATATATTCTGAAATTCAAAAATAATAAGTTTAAAATCTTTTCTTAATATTAAAATTTTATTTAACACATCAAATAAATTTGGAACTTATAAATTTATTTCGTAAACTTATTATGCTTAAAAACCAAAATTAAAATTCTTTATATTAAAAACTATACTAAAATAATACAACCTAAAATAAAAAAAAATTGACCTACATAGGTTCATACAATATAATATTTTAAAATTTAAAAAGTCATTATTTGCAAGATAAATTATATTTTCAATTTTAAATTAATTTGTAAAACTATTTAAGGAAATAGAATAACAAATCTGCAATAAAAAAGATGAGTAAAAATGTCACGTCATCAATTTAAAAAAATCTGTACACACAAAAATTAAATCTGCAACACATTGAATACTAGTTTTGTAAGTTTTTAAAGCCTTTTGCCTGTGTTACAGAGTTTTTCAAAATTTGCAACACATACTAAAAATCTGTAACACTGGGAATAAAATCTGCATAAACAATCCGCAAAATCTTGAAAAAACTGCGAAAACCCAATAAAATCTTCAACACTAGCGAAAAAATCTTCGAACTCAATTTTACAAAAACGAACAAATCCGCAAGTATACAAAAAAACTGCAACACATGGAACAAATCTGTTACATTATGAACTAATTTAGTAATTAAAAAAGTACATTTCCTTTGTCGCGGATTTATTTTAAATCCGCAACAAAGAAACAAATCTGCGACACTTGCATTTAAATCCGTAACATCATTTTCGTAATTACACAAACAAATCCGCAACCACAAAAACCTGCAACACGTGACTGCGGATTTAATTTCGCAGGGAATGTGACATTTTCGTAAATATTTGATTTTTTTGCTGACATGGAAAAAACAATTAATGGCATTTCTGTAATTTTTTTTTCCTTCCAAATGATGATAGGGGTACTTTAGGCAATAAAATCTTGAGAAACAAGGCCAAAAAATTAATCCTACTCTAATAATAACTATATTTTTTCATACTAGATAAGTAATTTTCCCTTTGAATTATGGTTTGAAATTTGTGCAAGATGTACTGAAGAAATGTCTCTCCACCAATCAAACAGAGTCGCCGAGAGAGCGTTGGATGCGAACTGTCCATAGACCACAGCCGATCGTCCCATGACCGAGAGTTGACCAGTCGACCTCTCAACAATGAGACCAGTCCCATCAACCACCCGACCGAACCTCGACCATGGCAACCGTTTTAGCCAAGGACGATCGCCCGAGTATCAATCTATATTGTGGTTTACACCCAACTGAGGGATGTCTTAACTGAGGAACGGTCCATCAGCCTCCTGACCATCCGTCTTGACCTTGGCCAACCTTACAACCTCATTCACATCCATTTTCTGACAAAAATACCAGTCCAGCTCCTGACCATTTCCAAATGGCCATGGCCTCAGCTGCGTCCAAGCTCCTGGCCGAGGGCGGACACTCTTCGACAAGCAGTCTCTAGATCACAAAAGACAAAATTCATAAAAATCCGTCAGTATTTAGGAGTTTGACACCTTTGGATTCTAAAGAGCTTTCTAGAAGGAGATCTCGCTTTTTACAACATAGAGAATAATTAGTTTCCCTTATCTCTTTATCTATACCGATTTTAATAAGATATATCCAAACTTGTTATGTTCTTTGCATCATGTCTGAATAGATATCTTGTTAGATTCAAGAAAATATCAATGGTTGTATAAGATAAAACTCGATTTGATTGCCTAATGGTTTAATATGTGATCTTCATCTTTACTTGTTCTTATTGTCCGATTTCTTTACCATACATTTAGAGTTTGACCATATTAAATTGAAAACCACGACAGTGTTTCAACTTAATACTCGAACTAGTATTTGGTAGGCTAAGAGTCTTAACCAACGGAACTTGAGTTGATAAGTTTAGTGAACTCTATCAAAACCTAACCTATTAATGCATATCTACATGTTAAAATAACCAACGAAAGTTCTGTTATATTGATTGTTAGGTATAGTGACTGGTGACACGATCTTGGAAAGGTTATAAATTCATGTTATGTGTTATAGACCATAAAGCCGTAAGCATGTCATATCGAGTTTGTTGCATGATTTATGTGATTGAAATGAACTTCCATTATGGGGATGCATCCTTGAACTCAGTAATGTATAACCAGAGTGATTCTCTAGGTCCTTGTGAAAGGACCCAAAGTTCTGCTTCAAACGTTGTCTTCTGAATAGAAATTGAATATTTCTTTAGGAAACTAACCGATAGTTGTGTGAATCTAATAATTGAGTGTGTAGGAATTTCTGAACAAGTAGATTGCTCAAATGAGCTTAGCAAAATAGAAAATAAGAAATGAAAAGATATAGCTCATTAAGAGCTTTATTGAAGATAAAAGAAAATAAAGCTGAGAACTTTAGATTGTAATCAGAATAGAAATGTTCTTAGATTATCATGAAAGAGAGGAAGATGCTGCTCATAGGCAGCCAAGGTTACATGAACAATAGCATAAAAGACATATATATAGTGCTAATCTACTTGGTTGAGAACCCTAGTTACATGGGCTATTGGACTTGTTATGAGTCAATAATATTGGGCTTCTTTGGATCCTTTAATACTCCCCCGCAAACTTAGCGTAGGCTGCGGAGCCAAGTTTAAAAGCATAGACGTAGCGTCTTAATAAAAGGAGGAGAGCTCGAAGCAAGATCATTTGAAGTAGTCAATCTTTTTACTTTCACCACAAAATCAGTCTTTAGTGTGAGATTTATTCAGGTCTATCTTTGTAGCCTATTTATCTCACAAAGAGTCTGGGTTTTCTTTACCTCATTTAACTCCCCTAAGCTGTTTCATAAAAAAATGAGAAATCTTCCACATCTAGTGACACACTACTCACTCTAAATTTCTTCCAAATGCCACTAAAAATATGCTTCTAACTTCTCTCTTAGACATTTCATCTAGAATGTTCTGAGCATAATAGAACTTGCATCCAAACTAATCCTTAGCAAACCCAAACTAGCTTATTTCACATTGGCATCTCAATTCCAGACATAAACCAGCAAACAAAATGTCTTTCTCAAATTATCCACATGACACTTCAAACGCAGTGTACTCATCCAATTTTCACCATTCCATACGTATTAACTAAATCTGCCAACCAGTATCTTTCCAAGCTATTTCCCTTGAAATTTTTTAGAAGTTACCGTGTATAAGATATGGTCGTGGGATTACTTGATGGGACTGAAACAAATTGCACTGTGGCATCCAAAATGTTGCAGCTCTACTCTATTGCAGGCTTGCAGCATCTCAAGGATGACGAACTTGATTTAGATGAATAGGTTCACTTGAAACACATCAAGGGTGGGGTTTTCGATGTCTAATCATAATTTGGCAGTGGTTCTGCCTTGTTCCCAGTGCTCCTCCTGTCGTTCGCTAATAAGAAGCAAAAATGCAGATATTCGTGACAACCATAATGAGAAAGACAATTACCCACGAGGTCGAGTCCTCCGAGTCTCTGACACCATCAATTTTTTTTTTCTGCTGTCACTCGCCTGTTAGTTTACTCCGCCATGATTAGGGAATCGAGTGGAGCTTCACATAAATTCCAATCTTTGCAAATTTATTTTTCGCCGGACCAAAAAAGCTTATCACCGAAAGAGACGAGAGACTCTTTGTCGTTTCAATTTTCAACAACTGGACTTCTCTTGGGCCTTTTCATATTTGAGGTATAGCCCAATAATAATTTTTTTTTTTTTTTTTATCTTTTTGAGTCCATTAGCATGTCTCCTTCCTTCGATTGGATGTTTCTTCCGACGTTGTCTCTTTGCCAGTCCAAATCATCAACGACCAACTGAAGATCTAGCAGTTTCCCGAGCTCCGGTTAAGAAGCTATAGAGATTCGATACAAAGCCCGAGAGGGATGCTAGAGAGAGGACATGACGGGTCAAAATCTCAAATGCCCCTATGAGGTAAATGACCCTAAACCTAGTGAATACTTGGAATTACGATAAATATCTGGGTAAACCAAACCCAAACCCAACAAACCAAACCTTTTTACGTCTGGCCCGAGGATTAGAAACTTAAGGAAATTGGGGTTAAAAATCGGGTAAAAACCTAATTTTTGATCGCTCCCTCTTCCCCAAACGTTCTTCCTCTCTTAAAACTACCCTTAGTTATACTCGATTATGAAAATGTGTCTACAAGGCGGTCGGCGGGGAGAGCGGCGGCAAGAGAAACCCTAAAGACGACGGAAAGAAGGAGAAGACGAAAATTGAGAATCTGAAGCCAAAGTTAAGGAAAGAGTCGTTGACGACTCTTGAAGAGAATGCATCGAAGAGAAGTTGAGCCCTTGCCGATGATTCCGACTGTTGATCCTGAGGGTGGAGTCAATAACCTAGAAGTAGAGCGGCCCCACAAATCCGGAACAAGAGAAGAAGAGGAGGAGAAGAAGTCCGATGAGGTCGAGGAAGCGGATTTTGAGGAAGAAGAAGAGGAGAATTCTGATGTGGCGGAGTTTGGTGAAGAACAAGAAGAGGAGGAGAAGGAGCCCAAGGAGAAATCTGATGACGACGAGGAGGCAGAGTCCAATGAAGAGCAAGGGGAAGGAGAAACCTTTGAGAAATATAAGGATGTTTGCAAGACTGATGTTGTTGAATATGATGCTGTTGAATCCTCAGCCGAGGAAAGTGGAGAAGAAAACTTGCAAGCAACGATTGGAGGAGTTGGAGGAGACGCAACCGAGGAGGAAGAAATCGAGAGCAATGGCCATCCAACGGTAAGTTGAGAAAACTATGTTGAATTTATTTGTAAAACTGGTAAAACTTGGTACAGTTATGTTGAACTGATACGTAAAACTGGGAAAATAGGTAGTTCTAGGATGTATGAAATAGTAATACTAGTATAACTAAGGAAAACTAATGCAATTTTATTGGTAATATTGGCATAAAACTGTAGGTTTGTTGTAGGATGTCGCAGAAGAAATGACAGCTTTACGACCTCTGAGAATGTACTTTCCGCTTACGGAGTATAGTAAGAGTGTCAAGCTATCTATGAGGTGTTACATCGAGGACGTTTTGAAAACGATTGATAAAGTGAAGCTCACTAAGAAGGAGAGGTTTTGGTTTGAGAACCATCTACAGTTCTCGCACTTTTTTTGATCTCTATGTTGTTTAAATTCATAGAACATTTATAGTTTGTTGGTACCTACGGAAGAAGAGAAGTATTTGTTGGATGACATCCTGGAAAAAGATGACGATGTGGATGTGCACGATCATGTTGTTGAAAGCTGAATAAACCGTCTTAACCAAGGATTAACCGTTCAGTTTGACGAGATATGCGCAGAAGATTTGAAAGGCCGAGCAGCTAAGAAGGCGGTGAATGCGGTGATTGAGGAGGGAATAGCCGGAAATGAAGGGCAGGCCCCCAGAAACACATCTCTCATTGAATTGGTAAATTCGGTAAAGACCATGACAGAGAAGATGAAGGTGATTGAGGATAAGGTAGACGGGTTAGAGCAAAGGATGTTGCCACTAGAAGCTTTTGTGAAGGATCAAACCAAATCGGCGGTTAATTGGTTTTTTTTTTTTTGCATTTTGCTATTTATCGTGGATTGTCCTAAGTATCTCTATGCTAGGTAAGACATTGGTTTTTCTCATGGATTTGTTTGCATTTTGTTATCTTTGAACTTGGTTTATGCACAAAAAAATAAAGAACTTGGTCATTTTAGAAGGAAACATTTTGACAAAACCAGACAACATAATAAGTCTTAAACAACAAACTGACAAAACCAAGCCATACATAATGTTTTAAAAACCGAACTTGTTAAATATCCTTAATAAGCCCAATAGCAGCGACCAACTCCTAAGCTTGGCAATCTCTTCAGCATTGTTTTGAACATCCTTACGCATGTCTTGAATCATCCCACACTGCTCATCAACCTGCTTCATTAAGTTCCCAATCTCCTCTTCGACACCAAAAACCCATGGTTGACGAAAGTGGAGGCCATCATTCTACAAATAAAAATAAGATTCTCATATAGTTTGACATAGTATTACCAGTTCTACTGCCAAGAACTCTCATATAGTTTGACATATTATTACCTTAAATTGATTGCAAGTAAAGTATCTACTTCCTGGTAAAGTATCAATATCGCTCGGATACTTTGGAGTAGGAGAGACGTCGAGGATTATTCGTTCACCACATGGACAATTTTTTGGAATACCATAGTGGGCGTCGACGATGAAACCCAACATTTCGTAATGCTCCTTCAACCCCTTCATATGTTTCCTTTCCTCGCGATCCATAACCAAGGATTAAGAGAAATCGAGATTGTGAGAGAGAGAGAGAGAGAGAGGAGAGAAGAGAGAGAGTAGAGAGAGGAGAGAGAGAGAGAGAGAGAGAGAGAGAGAGAGAGAGAGAGAGAGAGAGAGAGAGAGAGAGAGAGAGGCGAATGTTGGATGTGAATTAAGAGAGAGAGACTGATTTGATCTTAAAAGTTGAAAATAACTGAATTTTGATTATGGGCGCCTAAAACTTCTATTTTTTTAGTTTCCCGCCAAAAAAATCCACTT
>CM058235.1:63905083-63927907 GCA_030180135.1 Orychophragmus violaceus
ATTTTCGGGTTTTCGGGTTTAGGCTCATTAGCCCCATTCGGATATATAGCATAAACGGGTTGGGTTCGGTTCGGTTCAAGCCGGGTTTGGGTCAGTTTGGGTTAATTACTGGAAACCCATAATCCGATCTGTTTTGAACCAGTTCGGGTAATAACCATACTTTCTATTATGCGTAAATGTTCAACGTCCAAATTTTGAACTTTATAGTGTATAATATATAACATGTACTTTGACAATTTACAATGGACATAAAATTAAATGAGATAATAACATATACTTTGTGAGTGCTAGTTCAAACAAGCTTTCAAGATGAGTAATTTCTTAAAGCCCAACACACAAGGCAAACACTATAATCAGCCGGGCTACAACAACACTACACTATCAGTAACAACACTTGAGAGCTTTTGAAAGAACAAGCACTCATCAATAATGAAAACTAATTTATTTTAAAACCATGTTCTTCAATCAAATATCAGAAAGCAACAACAAATTTCCAAAACTAAAATCGCAAACTACATCGAGGAGAACACCAAACTAAAAACATGAAGCAAAGATTTAAAACTTAAAGAACTACTAATCCATATCTGGACCTTGAAATCTTCCTCCCTCTAAACAGACATCTCTTATCTATACTTCTCAATCATCTCTACAAAACCAAACAACAATAAAAAATTTAGTTTTATACTCGGATTTAGTTCAAGATAAACAAATAAAATGAATTAGTTAAGCAAATAATAAACAGTATTTTTCGAAAAGTTTTTTTTTTTACTTAAGCAATTTGGGATTGAATTCACTTGTTACCTTATTCTTCGAAGAGTATTTTTTTCCTCTTAAAATATCAAAGGAAAACAAACCAATAGATTACTGAATACTGGATATGTATATAAATTCGGTTTATATGGGTTTCAGTTTATATGGGTTTCGGTTTATATGGGTTATCCAATCGGGTTTCAGATTTAACCTGAACCGATCCATAACCCAAAGTATTATAACCTATGTTCTAATCGGTTATTGTAAAGGATCCGAACCCGTACCGAACCTGCTATTTCGGATTGGATCCGGGTTCGGGTTTCGGGTTCGGGAAATATGCCTACCCCTACCCTAAACTAAACAGTTTATATCTGAAACCAAATGGAATATCCAAATATTCATGGCTAGATTTTGGATAAAAATTATTTTTGAATTGGATGACTAAATAACCAGAATTTTAAAAAGACTGTCGTTTGTAAAATTTGGAAATCATAAAGATGATCCCAAAGCTAATTAACTAATTTTTCACAAGAAAAATAATTAAAATTTTATCTAACAGACCTAAGTGGTTATTTCAGAATTCTTATTGTTTCGAGTGATGTTGTTTTTGTATATGTCCCCTTTGTCATTTCTTTTACTCGGATTTCTCAGTGAGAGACGTTGTGATGGCGACGAAGTCAAAATTCCAGTCACTATCAGCACGCCGTTCCTCGCCGCCTACTCGCTCCGGAGCTGTGCCGGAACCTATAACCTCTCCGCGTACTTGCTCCAGATTTGTGCGGGAACCTAATTCCTCCCCGGGAACGGACAAGATTCCTCTAACGCCGTTTTCGTTCAAGCCTATCACTCCCGTCGTCGGAACCCTAAAATCAGTCTCCTTATCTGATTGGTGGTTAACAAAGCAGAGAAACGAGAATGGTTTAGGTGTTTCAGGATTCGAATCAAAAGGGGGATCTGAAGTGAGACTATTCTCATCAGGAACAATCTCAGTAAGACATGACAGTAGCACTCTCGAGACATCTGATGGGATTACAGTCTGTATCAGTGGATTCATCAATCGATCTCGTACTTTACAAAACGGGTTTTCATCTGAGGCTTGCAATCGTTTTCTCTTAGGGTTTCCGTATCACTGGAAAGATTACAATGAAGAAGAATCCGTAGAGGAGAATAGTCATTTCACAGTTTCGTTTGATGATATTCCTGTGAATAGGTATCAGGATGTTCTGTTTACGTCTTCTCTTTGCTTTAAAAAGAAGATCTTAGATGATGTTGTTGACAGTATAAGAGATTTAGTGTGTCCTAGTACTGAGAAATCAAGAATGGATGAGGAGAGTTTGGTTCCCAGTGTTGTGGGAGTGAAGACTAGAGGGATGCTTAGAAGGAAAGAAGAGAATGAAACTTCCATTGGGGAAAGAGTCCACACATCGTCTAGAAAGAAGAGATCAAGGAAGAGTAAAGGTCAGAAATTTCTACTGAATTAAGCTTCAACTACATTGTTGTTTAATCAACTTGAATTTGTAGTTCTTGTAAGTGTGTAATTTGGATCTTTATAACAGGTTTTGTCCCACCAAAAAAGCATATTTTTATATCATACACATTTAAACATAGTGTATATTCTTGATATATTAACAAGAATAAGAGGAAAACAGAAGTGGTCTCATCTTTTTGTGTTATTTGTCAAAGGAAACATCCTAAAAATGAGGTTAATCAATGGATCCACCAAAATAGTCGGACATGTCCATTACACACGGACAAAAGACTACTTCTATCTCTCTTCTGCGTCTGATCCTGAAAGCCTCAATGTTCTAATGAATCGGCTATGTTTGAGCCTTCTTCTTCTTCGTCTTCCTTAGGACAAAAAACATGTTGCAACGAGCAGCGAGCAATGCGTATTCATGGTGGTGGGCCAGCCACATCCGGACAAAGCAATCTAAATGGCTCGAACACAATCTTCAAGGTACGTTCTTGATCCTGTGTGCCTTTGCTTAATCTAATAAAGATGACTAAACAATGAATTCTCTTGTGATTTAGATATGGAAGAGAAAGTAGAGTATACACTTAAGATCATAGATGAAGATGGAGACACTTTTGCCAAAAGAGCTGAGATGTATTACCGTAAAAGGCCTGAGATTGTTAATTTCGTGGAGGAGGCTTTTCGATCATACCGTGCATTAGCTGAACGTTATGATCATTTATCTAGAGAGCTTCAAAGCGCAAACCGCACAATCGCCACGGCTTTCCCTGAACACGTTCAGTTTCCTTTGGAGGATGATGATGATGAAGATTATGAAGGAAATCCGCGGAAACCGCATCTTCATCTAATTCCCAAGGGAAGCAACATCCCCGAGATTCCAAAGAAAGAATTCATGAGTCAGTCTATGATGTTGTCAAGAAAAGGACCAGCTGGTCTGAAAAGGACAGTCTCTTCTGCTTTAGCGAAGCGGGAAGCGGCGATTGTAAGTTCAGGATTGAGTAAGGAAGAGGGCTTGGAGGAGATTGATAACCTTCAGAAGGGGATCTTGGCGTTGCAGACCGAAAAGGAGTTTGTGAGAAGCTCGTATGAACAATCTTATGAGAGGTATTGGGATTTGGAGAATGAAGTGACTGAGATGCAGAAGAAGGTTTGTAGCTTACAAGATGAGTTTGGTCTTGGTGCTGCGATTGATGATAGTGAAGCTAGGACATTGATGGCGAGCACCGCCCTAAGCTCTTGTAAGGACACATTAGCTAAGCTTGAGGAGAAACAGAAACAATCTGCTGAAGAAGCGGAGATTGAAAAGGAAAGAATCACTACTGCTAAAGAAAAGTTTGATGCACTGAGGAACAAATTTGAGAAACAGGAAAGTGATGAGGTTATTAAGACAGAAGAAGAAGAAGAAGAAGCTGATGTGGTTCAAGAATCCAACTATGAATCTGAGAGAGAAGATTCAAATGAGAATCTGACTGTTGTGAAGCTTGCGGAGAAGATTGATGATCTTGTGCAGAGGGTTGTTTCATTGGAGACGAATGCTTCTTCTCATACTGCATTGGTGAAGACATTAAGATCAGAGACAGATGATTTACATGAACATATCCGTGGTCTAGAGGAGGAGAAGGTGTCTCTTGTTTCGGATTCTACGGATATGAAACAGAGGATAACCGTTCTTGAAGACGAGCTGAGTAAAGTTAGAAAGCTATTCCAGAAGGTGGAAGATCAGAACAAGAGTCTACAGAAACAATTCAAGGAAGCCAATCGGACTGCTGATGATTTATCTGGCAAGTTACAAGATGTGAGGATGGATGAAGATGTGGAAGGAGCCGGAATTTTCCAGGAATTGCCAATTGTATCAGGATCACAAGATTCTGGCGTTGATCTAAAGTCAATCTCAAAGGAGACAGAAACGAGAAGTAGTACTGAGGAAAGGAGGAAAGATGCCATTGAGATTAAAGATTCGTTTGCTTTATCAGAAACAGCGAGCACATGTTTTGGAACAGAAGGAGAAGACGAAGATGAAGAGACACCAAACTGGAGACAGTTGCTACCAGATGGCATGGAGGATAGAGAGAAGGTTCTGTTAGATGAATACACATCAGTACTAAGGGATTACAGAGAAGTAAAGAGAAAGTTAGGTGAAGTTGAGAAGAAGAACCGAGAAGGGTTCTTCGAGCTGGCATTACAGTTGAGAGAACTCAAGAACGCTGTTGCTTACAAAGACGTAGAGATTCAGTCGTTACGCCAAAAACTCGACTCTCCACATCAAGTACAAGGAAATAACCAGTTAGAACATGATCAAGGACAGCGTGAAAGTGTGAGCATTTCACCAACTTCTAACTTTTCTACGCCGCATCATCAAACACCTGCAAGGACAAAGATAAATGAGGTTAGGGTAAAATTTGCAGACAGCCCGAGAACAAAGATTCCAACTGTGGAAGACAAAGTGCGTACAGATATTGACGCTGTCTTGGAAGAGAATCTCGAATTCTGGTTAAGATTTAGCACATCGGTACATCAGATTCACAAGTACCAGACAACAGTTCAGGATCTTAAATCAGAGCTATCCAAGCTAAGAATCGAAAGCAAGCAAGAGCAGGAATCTCCAACAAGTAGTAGTAATCACGCAGCTGCATCAGAGGCAAAACCTATCTATAGACACCTTAGAGAGATTCGAACAGAGCTGCAGCTATGGCTAGAAAACAGTGATGTTCTTAAAGACGAACTCCAGGGAAGGTATGCATCGCTAGCTAATATCCAAGAAGAAATCGCAAGAGTCACGGCCCATTCAGGTGGTAGTAAAGTAAGTGATTCAGAGATTAGTGGTTACCAGGCTGCAAAGTTCCATGGAGAGATACTTAACATGAAACAAGAGAACAAAAGGGTGTCAAGCGAACTTCAATCAGGTCTTGATCGTGTAAGAGCGTTGAAGACAGACGTAGAGAGGATTCTAAGTAAACTGGAAGAGGATCTTGGGATCTCAAGTGCAACAGAAGCAAGAAGAACAACTCCGAGCAAGAGCTCCTCAAGTGGAAGACCGAGGATTCCATTACGATCATTCTTGTTCGGTGTCAAGTTAAAGAAGCATAGACAACAGAAGCAATCTTCATCATCTCTCTTCTCTTGTGTCAGTCCATCTCCAGCTCTACAAAAACAGTCTAGGCAACCTGGAAAGCTCCCTGAATAACCGAGTCACCTTGTTTAATATTCGTCTTGTACCAAAACTATTGGCCCATGGGATGCAAATCAATTTGTATCTTTTTGCTTTCACTGTTTTCTAGACTTTGAAAACCTCTTTGGAGTATATTCAAACTCATCATACTAATTAGTAGTAAGTAGTGAGAACTACTGTACATCATATTCTTGTCCGAGTCCTAAGAAAAACATTAATAAAAGCACTAAAACAATGTAGGAAAGTTTAAGCTACAAGCCCTTCTGCTCGGTCCCTGTCGCGGTTGCAACATCCTTGGGTTTTGATTCGGCCTCAGCCACAACAAGAGGTGAAACCGTGGTACTACTCTTTCTTTCAGTCTGGGGTACTTGGTTATTCTTGGGCAAAAGACTAGGAGTCTCAACTTTTGCAGCCACCGGCTTTCCTGTGCTAATCACTGAGTTTGTTGAGATGGTTTTATTTGCTCCGTTTCCCTGAGAATGCTCTTTCTGTACACCAACCGGCTTGCAAATGGCAGTAACTGCCGCTCCCCGCATTTGGCTTTTGTGGAATTACAGTAGCCACAGGAACTCTCTGTGTAAGGGCCAACCTTGACGACGCAAAACCAGAAGGAACTGAATTATTCTGGATTGTAGGCCCTTTGGAGAAAGGAGCCATAGGTGAAGGCTTATTAAAAGGTGATGAAGATATCACGTGTCTTGAGCTTCCAATAACTGCATTCCTGACATTCATTGGTCCAGCGGCAGCAACACTCTTTACTGGCTCAGCCTTCGATGCTGATTGAATACTTGACGGACGAGGTAAAGACACTGCAGAAGCGGCTTTTACAGGCTCAGCTTTTTGTGCTGATACAGTACCTGATGGACGAGATAAAGAGACTGCAGAAGCGGTTTTTACAGGCTCAGCCTTTGGTGTTGATATGATACCTGATGGACGTGGCACAAAGGCTTCCGAAGCAGTTTTAACAGGCTCAGCCTTTGATGCTGATGATATATCTGATGGACGAGGCAGAGAGGCTGCTAAAGCAGCTTTTACAGGCTGAGCAATCGCTGCTGCTAATATACCGGATGGACGAGGAAAAGAGGCCGCAGAACCGGCTTTTACAGGCTGAGCATTCGGTGCTGCTGATATACCGGATGGACGAGGAAAAGAGGCCGCAGAACCGGCTTTTACAGGCTGAGCATTCGGTGCTGCTGATATACCGGATGGACGAGGAAAAGTGGCTGCAGAAGCGGCTTTTACAGGCTGAGCATTCGGTGCTGCTGATATACCGGATGGACGAGGAAAAGAGGCTGCAGAAGCGGCTTTTACAGGCTGAGCATTCGGTGCTGCTGATATACCGGATGGACGAGGAAAAGTGGCTGCAGAAGGGGAAGCATTCTTTACAGGTTCAGCCTTCAGTGCTGTTGATATAGCTGATGGACAAGGCAAAGAGGTTGCCGCAGGTGACGCGTTTATTACGGGTTGAGCATTTGGCACTAATGCAGAAACAGCCTTCTTTCCTGGTTCAACCTTTGGTACTGATACAGCAGTTGCCAGGCCAGACATACAGGCTGCAGCAGCTACTGAATTAGCTGTTACCATTAGTTCTGCTCTTGAAGTGAAATTTGCAATTGTTTTCTTTGCAGGAACTCGAGATTTAGCAGTTGGAGCGGATGTTGCAGCCCAGGGCAATGCTTGAACTACTGGCTGAGAGACTTGTTGACATTGCAATGAATTACCACTGTTGGCATCTTTGGCTTGTGCTCCCGTGATGCTACCGGATGTAAGCATTGGAGGTATACCTAAACAACCACAGTCAAATTGACAAATCTAACTAAGAGAAGCGCTGGGACTTAGTTTTTTTTTTAAACAATGTAAGCAAGTGTAGTATAAGATAGCCAGAGCCTAGCCGAAATTCAACTAAGCTGGAAAGGATCTTCTGTTACTCATACCTACTGCAGGCTTTTTTGAGGGAACTCGATTTCCCACTGCCAAAGATAATGCACGATTAGCTGCCATTTGTGCTTCTGTTCGCTGTTGGCCAGATTGAGTAAAAGAGTTCGAAGTATCACACCTTCTCCTTATAGCCCCCCACCGCTGCAAAAAAAAAGAAAATTTTTGTTACCACCAGTCCAATGAAAGAAATATGCTATCTAAAAGTATCATAGATACCCATCCAAAGTTGTCGCCGTAAATCTTTCTTCACAGTTCACACTACTTACAGAGTATACCTGGAACTATCAGAAATAATCTGACGAGAAAATATCCAACAAAAATGGTGGACATAGAAGATTATTAATCAATCATTTATAGATCCTTTGCCGGGATTTGATCCCGGGAAAAATGGTGTGTGGTGGGGGGGGGGGGGGGAACCCCACATGCCACATCCAGACCAAACTAGAGGACAACGGATAGACTACCAAAAGGCAGAGAAATAGACAGTAAAGAATGCATAAACTACACAATAACGCTCATGCATGTTGATACGAGAGGATGCACAAAGTACATGAAGATTATTCAATGATATGAAACAATGTCAGCCAAATAAAATTACGACCTGCGAAAGTTGTGAGGCTGTTCTCTCTCCTTCAAATTCTTCCTTAGCAATAAGTGCCCAGCTGCCTTCACCATGTCGTCTCACAGCAGCGATCAGCTCCTCATCCTCCTCAGCTAACCATTTTTTTCTTCTCTTACGAGGAGCCACGCTGCTGGCTAACCCATTTCCATTATGTCCCTCAGCTGCTTTCTGAAGAGAAATAGGAAAAGTGATATTCATCCCTCTTGATGACCAATACGAGTCTGATGGTTCCTGAGGCCCCCTATGCAGGCCATAAGGTATGTTAATGGTCAAGGGAGCCTCAAAAGTTGAGTCCTCAGGAATGTCAGACTCACTTGGCACATAGGAAGCAGCAATTACCTGAAAAATGAAAGAAAAACAGGAAACTTAGCATTAGGATCATTAGGAACTCAGATAAGCAGACATCACTACCCAATAATAGTAGCCATCAATTAATTATTAGAAAGACTGCATGGTAGTATGTAAACCACTAACTGAGATTCTAAAGATCACAAATTATTTTGGTATGTAAGATGAGAGAGAAATCAAGAACAATATTGATAGAGTAACGAGAAAACTAGAACGCCTCCACAGCGCTTCATGAGCTTAATAAATAACGAAACCCAAAGATCTAACAAAAGGAAAATGCAACCATAATCTGCTAGTTCTCTCATAAATAGAGATACTAAATTTTTAAATATCAATATAAATTCCACCAAACCAATACTTAATATCTAAAAATCTATCTACGGAATCACATATGAATCTAGAAAACAATGTATAATACAAAAGAATGAATGCAAGGCAAATAGATAAACAGCATGAACTCAAATGTCTCTCAGAGACGCAGCTCTTCTCTGGAAACTTATCTCCTTACTTTAACATGCGCAACAGCTTCCGCCACTGCATCAACGCTGACTGCAGGGGAAGTTTCCAATTCACACTCCATGTCACTATCATCATCCTGCACAAGTAAGAGTTTGTTAAAATTTACAACTTCGTCTTTTAATGAACAGCTATTATCACATGATACAGAATTTCATTCCACCTTTGACCAAAATGCTTTTCATCAAGAAGTTTCAATATCCACCAACAAATCAAATCGAAACAGGTAGATCTTTCACACTTAAAACTGTCAAGAGAATGTAGTATCTCCTAGGTAATGAGTAAGAATCCCAAAACAAAAATTCAAAATGGTTTATTAATAATCATTAGCAAAGCAACATAAATTCAAACGAGGTCCTCTGTCTTCCACACATACAGCCAGACAGAACCAACATCCCAAGAAACCGTAACAATACCTTTTAAGACATTATTGGAAAATTCTGATGCCAAATTGAGTTTATATAAAGATCATCAGAGAAGTAGATAGACTATACAATCATCGTAGAATGTAAGGCAAAGAAACCCCATAAAAGCACAAGAGGTGTGATACTAATACGAACCGGAAGTAGAGCAGAGTGGTCAATGGGGAGGAGAGAATCTCGATAAGCAAGATGCCGCCATAACAACTGGTATTCTCTAGCATTGGTGATTCCAGTACTAGTTTTCTTCACCAACTCATTCCAGTCCATCTTCGGTTCAGCGTAATACGCCATTTCTTGTAGCAACTTCAGTATCGTCATGGTGTCATATCTGCAAATAAAGTCAAGCCCAGTGCTCCCAGAATCAATTGAAGGAGGAAAAAAATATATAAATGAGAGAAGGAAAGCGAATAACGAAACTTAATAAAGAGACCTTTGCAAAAGAGTGGCGATGTCTTCTTCACTGATGAACTCTTTCCTCTTCTTATTACTGCTATCAACCATATTTCGTGTTTGTAACCAGCAATCACATGTTACGATTGAATCAGAATCAAAATCTGCAGCGAAATCTCTCTACTCGAAGGTATCAATTTCAGTAACAAAACCCTAAAACAGGATTTGAGATCTTGAGAAACGACTCTGGAAATGTCCTAGGGCGATTCGATGATCGGAGAGATGGAGAAGGAAGGCGATTCGATTATCGGAGAGAAGAGAGATGGTGGTGGCGCGTGGACCGCACGCGTACGGCTTGGGTTTTTGTTGTGGGAAATAAGCGACCGAGGAAGAGAACGGTTGCAGTCAGGCTAGCGACTGAGTTATCAAAATCTACGATGTTTCCAATGACCGATTTGCCCACCGAAAGAAGTTCGTGGTAAATGGTTAGATAAAGGCCTAAGAATCTATTTCCCCACGAAATTCTCTCAAAGTATGTTGCATAGATTTCGAACTTTATTATTGTCGGGATTTGATGCTTTAACTTCTATTCAGTGGGATGTAGGTCTGGGCATGTTACCTGAAATTTAAATTTGAACCCAAATCCGATTCAAAAATCAAATCCCGATCCAAACTGATTCTAAAAATATCCAAATGGGGTTAAATCAAGGTATTTTGGATATCGGGAAATATCTGAATCCAAACCGAATGAACAAGTAACCGAAGTTTTATCTAATTTTGATCAGTTCTAATACTTTCGAGTATTTTGTGTAGTTTGAATAGTTTTTGTTTTGTGTAATACATATATTTTTGAGTACTTTCAAATACTTTTAGGTAATTTGAGTAGATTTTTTTATAGAATTTCGAGTAATTCAAATATTTTTGAGTAATTTTTTGAGTTTTCACACATTTTATAGTTTTTTCGGGTACTCGAATCGGAAAAGTCCATAACCGAACCCGACTCGATACATAGAAATAACCGAACGAATTTGACCCGATACATAGAAATAGCCGAACGAATTCTCCAACCCTAAACCTGAAAAACCTGACCCGAACCCGAACGGGTATCCGAACGTTCATGTCTAGTGAAATGGTATTACACAAAGTCTAGAAGATATACATTTAAGTACAAATAAAAACTTTCTAGATATAAGGTTTCTCTTCCTGTTCTGAGACCAAATATAAAAGCTCTGCAAGCATTTGCATGGAAGATAAAATATCCCCATAAAATACGGTATTTCGTATGGCAAACAATTCTAGGATGCATGTCAATTAAGAAAATTTTAAATACACGAGGAATAAAATGTTATACCTGGTGTGTTTGGTGCGGAATGGGGGAATCGAAAAATCATGTTATATTCGAATGTTCACCGACTCGACAAACTTGGGCACTATTCAACATTCCATCAAACCCGAACTTCTTTCCCACAACATCAATATACACAAATATGGATTATTGTTCTGGAGAGTACCATCGGATACTAGTAAGGATAATTATCCATGGATTTTATGGTACATATGGAAAAGTAGAAATGATAAGGTCTATAATACATAAGACCTCATGACACAATCAGATTGGCAGAGACATAATCATTAACATGTGGGGATGCTCAATCTATTAGAGTATCTGAAGACTCGGTAAATTCTGGAAGCACGCAAACTAGTGGAAATGATTTTGCTCAACATGGCCAATAGTGTTTTGTGGATGGATCCTGGAAGGAAGGAGATACTTTCTCAGGACAAGTGTGGTATAGTTGTTATTAAGGATATGTAAATGTTATGACGGGCTCAATGAATATTGTGACAAGTTTGTCCCCTCTTCATGTGGAATTCGATGGACTAATATGGGTTATGGAATGTATGAAGATTCTTCAGCAATCTCACATCACATTTGCAATGGACTGTTCCGAATTAGTAAAGATTGTGTATGAACCAGAAGGATGTCCAGCTTTCTCAATCCAGTTGGAAGAGTTTGAACGAAGGAAGGAGTACTTTTTGACCTTTGATCTAATGTATATACCTCATACAAGAAATTTGACAGCACATAAGCTAACATGAAATGCACGTCTCAGGCAGTCGACGAGTTTCATGTTGGTACGGAACCACCAACATAGATAAGTGATACATAGGTTATGTATTTATCTCGTAAAAAAAACTTCTATTTAATGGGGATCTGTATAAGAGTATAGTTTGGAAGACATCGGATCTAGTATTATATAATAGTTTTGTGGGAAAAACATAATCATTAATTAAATATTACAAATCTTGAATGCTATTTTGATATTTTATTTATAGATATATAAAAGAGTAACTAAATGAAACAATCTTGGAAAATAGTCAAATACCACAGTTACTAGAAAAAATGTTAGTAGATTGGTTTCTAAAAATTTGAGTAAAAGATTTGTTAACTTAATAAAAACATACAACTACAAAAAAAAACATTATGCATAGTTTTAGACCAAAAAAACTACTATAAATTATCAAATTTAATCTAATTTTTTTACTTAAAACTATATTTTTCTCAATTTTTACAAACCGAAAAAGGTTATATGCAAAACAAAAACGGGTCAACTGTCATTTTTGCAAATTTATCTTTTTTGGTTAATTGAATATTTTTAAAAATACCTCCACACACTAAATCATAAATATAGTCTTCGGCATTTGGGTATTCGTTCAGATCTGGTTTGGATCTTTTGAATATCGGCTTTTTCAAGTCTAATTTATATAATCCATTCATATATTTTAGATTTTCGGATCGGGTTTAGAATTGTTCTAAACAGGTTTGGTTCGAATGAATATTTGATGAGAAAAACCAAGAAAAAGCCAAAAAAAGTATAAGTTATTTCATGTATTTTGCACACGAAGTAACAAAACTCTAATCGAAGCATTCGATCCGTTCATACACTTTGTACCAGAAATAAACACTATCTAAAACATTTGATCGGTTTAGGTATTTTGGTCCTTGAAATAACCGAATTCTAACTGAAGTGTCTGAATATATTCTGATATACCCAAAAAAATTAAATGATTTACACAAAAAATGATTTATTAGAAATAATCAATTTAGCCACATTTACCCGAAAAATTGATTTACCCGATTTGTATTCAATTTACATTAAATAAATGAACCTACATAAGATATTTGTTGGATCTGAGTATGGCTCTAATTGGCAATTAGAATTTGAAAATTGTGAAAATTTAAAAATAAATCTACAGTTTTAAAAGTTATAAATTAACCAATCACACTTTATTAATTAAATAATCTTTAAAATCCTCCTCAAAACATTTACATCTTTAAAATCTTCCTCAAAACATTTACATCTAGTTTTTTTTGTTCACTGATTTACAGTTTTTTAAAAACATATATATATTTGAAAATAAAATCTCAAATGACCCTGTTTAAACTGAATTTCTTTTAACACTTTTCTTAAACCGAAAATAAGGTAAATGACCCTAAATTTAGTGAATAGATGAAATTATGATTCATACCCATGCCAAACCCAACCGACCCAACCTTAACAAGTTTGACCTGAGGATTATAAACTTAACAAAGTGGGGGTAAAAATCGAGTAAAATCCATAATTTTCGACCGTTCCCTCTTCTCCAAACGTTTATATTCTCTCGTAAAACTACCCTAGTTATACTCGATTATCTTTTGTGTTGCACGACGAAAAGTGGTGTTTACAAGGCGGTCGGCTGTGAGAGTAAACCTTAAAGACGACATAAAGGAGGAAAAGAAGATGAAGAATCTGAAGATAAGGAAAGAGTCGTCGACGGCTCTTTCAAAATAATAGAATATGTCGAAGAAGGATAAGATTGCAACTGTTGTAGAAGAAGAAGAAGAAGAAGAAGAAGAAGAAGAAGAAGAAGAAGAAGAAGAAGAAGAAGAAGAAGAAGAGGAAGAAGAAGAAGAAGAAGAAGAAGAAGAAGAAGAAGAAGAAGAAGAAGAAGAAGAAGAAGAAGAAGAAGAAGAAGAAGAAGAAGAAGAAGAAGAAGAAGAAGAAGAAGAAGAAGTGGAGCCCTCGCCGGTGAGTTCATCGGCGGGTATGACTGTTGGTCATGATGGTGGAGTCAATAAGTTAGAAGCAGAGCAGTCCGACAAATTCAGAACCGGAGAAGAAGAGGAAGAAGAGGAGGCGGAGTCCAAACAAGAAGAGGAAGATGAGAAGGAGCCCAAGGAGAAGTATGATGACGGCAAGGAGGCGGAGTTCGATGAAGATCAAGAAGGAGAAACCTCAGAAAAAGAGAAGGATGATGGCAAGACCGATGCGAGGAAAGTGGAGAAGAAAAATCGCAAGCAACGATTGGATATGGAGGAGACGCAACCGAGGAGGAGGAAACCGAGAGCAACGACCATCCAACGGTAAGTAGAGAAAACTATGTTGAATTTATTTGTAAAACTGTTAAAACTTGGTAAAAATATATGAACTGAAAAGTAATACTGGGAAAACTTAGTAAAGTATGTTGAATTGATAAGTAATACTGGGAAAACTAGGTAGATCTAGGATGTCTAAATAAGTAATATTGGTAGAACTAATGAAAACTAATGCATTTTTATTAGTAATATTGGTATAACTTGGTAAAATTGTATGTTTGTTGCAGAATGTCACGGAAGAAACGATAGCTTTACGACCTCTTAGAATGTACTTTCCGCCTACGAAGTATAATAAGAGTGTCAAGCTATTTACGAGGTGTTACATCGAGGACGTTTTGAAAACGTTTGATAAAATGAAACTCTCTAAGAAGGAGAGGTTTTGGTTTGAGAACCATCCACAGTTTTCGCATTTTTTCACATGCTAAGGGACGACAATCACAAGATTAAACCCATGTGGAAGCTCCTTCTTCGTACGGCAATAATCCAAAAGATAATGGAAGCTTAGTTTGTCGTGAATGGCATTCCCATCCGATATGGTTAAAGAGAGCATACGTTGATATCGGGACTTGACTGCCGCAACTACCCACTCAATTGGCAGCGACTGGGCAGTATAGACTTCGTGAACAAGTATTTTGAAGGGCGTATATGACTACAAGACGTGAAAGCTAAGCTAGAGGAAATGGAACCTGATAGGAATGGAGATAGGTTGAAGAGGCGGTCTTGTATTTCTTAACCAACATTATTTTTAGTCCGGCAAAACAAGGAAAAGACGCTACGCCCGTGTTAGAAATATTTCAAAGAGTGGTGAATGATCTTAGGTTATGTGTGTCATTTCCTTGGGCCAGATTATCCTTTGAGCACATGTTAGAATCTACTAAGAACACTGTAGGAATTTCTAGCAGATCCTAATCCAATTAGGCAATCCTGGTCTGAATTCCGAGCCTAGGATCTAAGGTTCATATAATTGAATCTATGGGATCTCAGATTTACCTGTTGATTTGCAGCGGAAGTATACCTGTTATATAGGAGGGACAAATCCCATCTTGTTCCATCCCTGTCTTTTCACACGCTTCATGATACGCCCAATCAATGCCTTTATAGTCACCAGTTACGGCTGACGTTTGACAAGGTTAAAGCGGACCAATTCACATGTAAGAAAACATGATGAACTCAGGTCTAAGGACTATACTCTATAGTCGTAATGAAAACTCTCATGACACTTATATAACTATCCCGTAGAGTTCTCATCAGTGGGTCATGTCCGATCCTGTGTTCTCCAACACATATCTATGTGATTGACTTTAATACTCTTATTAATGACTCCATGAAACTTAGTCATCAGTCACCTCACATACTAGTCTCACGTGGTTGTTAATGTCCCATTTTAACAACCTTGACCAGGGACCAATCATAATTTATGTCATTTATTATCTATAGGGTTTCATGATCAAGTCACATACTTGATGACCTATAAAATGTCATAAATTACTTTGGGACTATTATTTAATAACCATTATTAAATAATACAGATGTCAGATTTCGATAACATAATCAAATTATGTTTATACGAACATCATATCATAACTAAAATTAATAACAATGACTCCCACTAAAATTAAGATCACATCTTAAGACATCTAATGCCTTTAGTAGTAGTCTGACCCTTATTTGCTCTTGCTCAGCGTGTGTCGAAAGACACTGCGTCTTGCTAAGAGCAATACCAAGAGTCATTTGCACGAAGCCCTTCTTGGAATCCTGCATATTGGACATGTGCAAGGCCTTATCACTATAAGTATCTTGACACAATCCAATTAGCTTATCCAATCTATCTCTATAGATTCTTATTCCAAGAATGTATACGGTTTCTCCCATAATTTTATCGAAAAACAACTTTCGAATCAAGTCTTAACAGACTGAAACAATGGAACTTCATTTCCGAGAAGTGGTATGTTATCAACATACAATACCAGAAATGCAACTGCGCTCCCACTAGTCATCTTGTAAACATTCGGTTCCTCTTCGTTCTTGACGAAGTCAAACCTTTTGACTGCTTCATCAAAACGAAGATTCCAACTCCGAGATGCTTGCTTCAGTCCATAAATGGACTGATGAAGCTTGCATATCTTCCTAGCTTCATTAGGATCAATGAAAACTTCAGGTTGTGTCAGGTACACATCCTTTTTCAGAATTCCATTAAGGAAAACTGTTTTCACATCTATCTGCCAGATCTCATAACCATTATGAGTGGCGGTTGCTAGGAGAATCCGAATGGACATAAGCATGGTGTCTGGGAATAGGTTTCTTCATAGTCAATACCATGAATTTACTTGAAACCTTTTGCCACCAACCTAGCTTTGTATATCTGAATATAACCATTTTCGGATTCAGCGGCTTTCAACCATTTTCGGAGTCAAGGCCCATCATTGCTTCTTCAAAATTCGCAGGTCCGTCACTTTCAATGATCAGTAGATCACGGCAATTGGTTACGAGAGATCCATATTTCTCGGGTTCGTGACGGATCCTTTCGGATCTGCGAGCTTCAGTTTTCTGTAAAAGTCGCGCACACATATCTCATATGTATACTTTTACCACGACCTAATTAACCAAGATTTAAACCGTAGTTAATTAAGTCATAAACCAAAATCAATGTTTGGTTCGCGATCTGTGTCGATCGATGCAACTTTTGTGTCGATCGACAATTCTTCAGAAACTCGCCATTTAAATGTATATCGAATATACATTCACCAGATCCTTTATAAACTTTAGGCACCACAGGTGCAGGTTCTACAACTCTTTGTAGATCCAACTGCTGCTCTTCCTCATCAGGTTGAGCAGTCTCCTGTGATTTTCGAATTTCTTCGAGTTGTACTTTTACTCCCACTGTTCTTCTTGGAAAGAAAGTATTCTCAAGAAAACATAGTTCCGAGCAACAAACAATTTGTTCTCGAACTGGTTGTAAAAGTAACATGCCTTGGTTTTGTTAGGACAACCAGTGAAGTAGCACTTATCAGATTTGGGTGTGAGCTTATCAGAGATTAAACGTTTTACATAAGCCTCACAACTCCAAATCTCCATGATGGATAAATCAGAAACATTTACATTCCACATCTCATGTGGTATCTTTGTAACTGATTTTAATGGAACACTATTTAATGTAAACTCAGACAATTCTAGAGCGTATTCTTAGAAGGATAATGGAAGATCTAAGTGACTCATCATTGATCGAACCATATCTAATAGTGTCCGATTCAGGAGGAGTGAATTGTGAAACACTTTCACAATCTCTCAGATGATCACTAACTTCTTGACCTAAGTATTCACCTCCATGATCTCATCGTAGAGGTTTAATACTTGTGCCAAATTGATTATGTACTTCATTTTTGGAACTCTTTGAACTTTTCAAAGATTCTGACTTATGTCTTATAAATAAGACATAACCAAACCTACTGAAAATATCAGTAAAGGTAATGAAGTACTGAACTTTTCCTCTAGCACTAATGCTCACCGGCCTATATTCATCCGTATGTATAAAGCCCAATAAGCCTCTGGCCCTTTCATTTTATCCGTTCGCAACTTGTGTCGACCGACACACTGTTTGTGTCGATCGACACTACCATTTCGAAAGCGGCCTCTGTCGTTTTACCCAATAAACCAGATTCACTTTACTCATTATGATTCATAATCAGATGAGCCCAAAAGTCCATCATTATGGAGCTTCTGAATCTGATTCTTATTTATGTGGCCCAAAACGACAATGCTAGAGAGAAGTTTGATTCGTATCATTTGACTTGAATCTCTTGGTATTAATGTTATATTTATGCACATTCTGGTTTAGAACATAAAGTCCATTCTCTAATGGATTGCTACTATAAAATATATCACTGTAATCAAATGAATAACACTTATTCTTAATTTGAATCCTGATATCCTTTCATATCCAAACAAGGATTAGAAATAATCTTTCTGCTCATAGCAGACACATAGTAGCAGTTTTAAGTTCAAAACATGCCATAAAAGAAAACAAATGAAATACTCCTACGGCTAATGCAGCAACTCTTGCTCCATTTCCACGCGTAGATCCACTTGTCCTTTCTCCATAGTCCTACTTCTGCTCAGGCCCTGCACATTTTCACAAAATATGAGTACCACAGCTGGTATCAAATACCCGGTAAGTAGGACTATAAGAAGTAACATTTACTTCTATAACATAATACCTGAAGAAGAAGTCTCGTACGTCTTCTTCAGCTTCTCATAATCTTCCAAGAATTTATTACAGTTTCTTTTCAAATGCCCATATCTGTTACAATAACGGCACTTAACATCTTCAGAAGGACTGGTTTTAACCTTAGGAGCATGGCCAGACTCGCTTGGATTCACAATCGAGCTCGTCTTGCCATCACCTTTGTTCTTACCAAGTTTCTTAAACTTTTTACCCTTTTGTACCATAAGGACATCTGGGGTGTCCTTCTTGATGTTAGGTTCAGCAGTCTTAAGCATCCCATGCAATTCAGTCAACGTCTTCGTCAAGTTGTTCATGTTATAGTTCATAACAAATTGATCATAGCTTGACGGTAGTGACTGTAGAATGATGTCAGTAGCCAACTCTTGGCTAATGGGACAATCCAGTTTTCCCCAGGTTATCAATATAACCCATCATCTTAATGACATGAGGACTAACTGGTTCGCCCTTTGGTAGCTTGCACTCAATCAGAGACCTAACCGTCTGGTATCTCTGAGTTCGTGCCTGCTCCTGAAACATACTTTTCAGGCCAGTGATCATCTCTTTTGGCGACTCCACGTACTCATATTGCTTCTGCAATTCCGAGTTCATGGTAGCCAACATGAGACAACTCACATCCACCGCATCATTAGAATGCTTATCCCCAAGCATCCTTATCTGACTGCCAGGGCATTGGCTCGGTACTTCTTAGGGAGAACTTTCTCAAGGACATAGTCCTTCTTCTCCTGCTTGAGAACAATTCTCAAGTTCCGATACTATTCAAGAAAGTTCGATCCATTTAACTTGTCCTTCTCAAGGACGGATCGCAGGGAGAAATTGTTACGATGGTTTGTGCTAGACATAGCTGGAAAAACAAGGGAGGTTTTTAGTTATGGATTGTTCAAGAAATGAGAAGTCTTAACAATTAAGAAAACTCGCATTATATTCAAACAATGTTTCCTCAGATGAATATAATGATCCAAGACCCATACTTCACTAAACTTGAGTGAGCCACTGGCTATCACCCAAATTTTAGCTATCTAGGTAAGCAACAACTTTGCTAGTTATATCCAATATAACTCTTGGTTGTGGATTGACATCTCATGCCCAATCCACCTGATGTCTCTAGGCCCAAAACGATTTTGATAGCCCAGTCAAGTAAACCAATCTCTTTAGTCATGTAATTGTTGACGCCTTGCACTGCAAGCCCATCAACACGATTACTTTCTGCCTTACTCATGTAATTGTGGATACCTTGCACTGCAAGCCTATCACTCAATGAAACGAGTCTTGACAATTGACAAGATTGGAAAGACATCAAGTATCACTTGATATTTGATTGAGGAACATAACTATTTAAAACGTTCAGTTTTATCATGTTTTAATTCTTCTAATTAATTGATTTATCTTGCTTTGGTTCTGTGATTTCAGGTTCCATAACCTAAACCATCAAATCTGATGTCGACCGACACTACTATAGTGTCGATCGATGCAGAATAACCAAAAGAAATCCGCGATAATCGATCAATCCAATTGATCCAGTTTTGAATACCGGTCAGTGTCGATCGATGCTACATTAGCATCGGTCGATACCAACCTAATCAAACCAATCGCAATTAAACCATTCACAGTTTTCAACCATCATTAGCCAAGCTCGATAACCGATCCAATCCAATTGAACCAATTCATCAATCTCGCAAGGTTTGTGTCGATCGATGCAACGCTTGTGTCGATCGACACTAGGCGAAAACTAAGGTTTATTCGGGTTTTCGCCCTGCATCGATCGATGCCGGATTGGCATCGATCGATACCATGCGAAAAACCCTAAATTTCATTCGGGTTTTCGCCCTGTGTCGATCGATGCCGGATTGGCAACGATCGACACCATGCGAAAAACCCTAAGACGTTTTTCGAACAAACCCTAAACTAGGTTTTTCATGAAAACGAATTTTAGCAAGTTTGTATCAAGCATACACAGATTCAGATTCAACTAATCTAATCAACATGCTACAGATTCAATGGAACCCTAAAGCTCTGATACCACTGAAGGAATTTCTAGCAGATCCTAATCCAATTAGGCAATCCTGGTCTGAATTCCGAGCCTAGGATCTAAGGTTCATATAATTGAATCTATGGGATCTCAGATTTACCTGTTGATTTGCAGCGGAAGTATTAGCAGATAATCAAGATCTAGAGCGCCTCAAATGCTGCGCCTCTACTGGTATCCACACGCACACAAACTGGACAACAGGGATGCTAGTGCCTATAGAGATCCAATCTCTTTAGAGGTTTCTATTCAAGTTCTGGTGGCTGTGAATTCGGTTATGGACGAGTTTAGGTCGACCATATATCTTATATATGTCGGCTTAAACCACAACGGAATTAACCAACGATTAAACCGTATTAATCTGGCTAATCCGCGAGTTGCATCGATCGTTGCACTATATGCATCGATCGATGCAGTCCCAGAACATTGATATCGAATGCATATCACATATGCATTCACTGGATCATTACATTAATGATCAACCTCGTCTTTAACGCCCAGTTTTCTTAGGTGTGTGACCCTGTAGGATCATATAACACTAGCAATGAGTTTATCATAAGTGGCTTCTAGGAAAGCATTATGACTACCTAGTATTATATGATTGTCTCATCTCGACAATACAACTATCACTTAGAGTAAGTACAATAGATTTCAGGACATTCCCAACAAACACGATGGATAATTATAATGGCATGGTGAGTGGTGCCTGGCCATTTCCAGGTTTATGTATTCCTTTGGAGGTAAGTAAATTGTTTACTCATTGTTTACTATTTCTTATACACTAAGCTAACTCTAATTAGCAGTCGAGGCCATTCCGCAGTTGAGAGGCAGCTTCCAAGAATCTTATCCAGACGCTCTTGACGATTGTCCTAGGATGTGCAAATACAAGTGGATTAAAGACGACATGAAAGGGTTTGCTCTTGATACGGTGTATGAAAAACGAGGTGTAACCACAATTAGTCATATCTCTGCATATTATTTATTTTGGGTTGTTATGTTTTGATCTCTATATTGTTTAAATTCACAGGACATTGATAATTTGTTGGCTACAGAAGAAGATAACTCTCTTTTGGATGACATCCTGGAAAAAGATGACGACATGGATGTGCACGATCCTGTTGTTTAAAGTTGGATAAACCGTCTTAACCAAGGATTAACGGTTCAGTTTGAAGAGATATGCGCCGAAGATTTTAAAGGCCGAGCAGCTAAGAAGGCGGTGAATGCGGTGATTGAGGGAATAACCGGAAATGAAGGACATGCCGGAAACACATCTCTCACTGAATTGGTAAAGGCGATAAAGACCATGGGAGACGAGATGAAGACCATGCCAAAGCAGATGAAGGTGTTTTTGTATAAGGTAGAAGGGTTAGAGGAAAGGATGTTACCACTAGAAGCTTTTGTGAAGGATCATACCAAATCGCCGGCTACAACGGTTGGAGCAAAGGATGTCTCCAAGTAACTATTTTGGGGAGAGAACTATGTTTGATTCTTTTTTGCATTTTGCTATTTTCGTGGATTGTCCTAGTGTATCTATGCTAGGTAAGACATTGGTTTTTCTTGGATTTGTTTGCATTTTGTTATCTTTGAACTCTATTTCGTCAGTGAAAGTAACTTTAGTAGGAAACATTGTTAATTGCTATATAAGTGATACGAAGAAAGAAAGCTGTGACAAAGCCATACATAATAAGTCTTAAACAACAAACAAATTCAAGCCATTCATACATAATAAGTCTTAAAACCGAACTTGTTAAACATCCATAACACCTCTCACAACAGCCACCAACTCCTTAAGCTTGTCAATCTCTTCAGTGTTGATTTGAACCTCCTTACCCATGTCTTGAGTCATCCCACGCTGCTCATCAACCTGCTTTCGTAACTTACCAATCTCTTCTTCGACACCGGTAACCCATGGTTGACGAAAGTTGAGGCCATCATTCTACAAATAAAAACCATATGTCTCATATAGTTTGACATAGTATTACCAGTTCTGCTGCCCCATAAATCTCAAACAGTTTCACCTAGTATTACCAGTTCTACTGCTAAGAACTCTCATATAGTTTGACATAGTATTAACAATTCTACTGTCCAGAAATCTCAGACAGTTTCACCTAGTATTACCAGTTCTACTGCCAAGAACTTTCATATAGTTTGACATAGTATTACTAGTTCTACTACACAGAAATCTCAAACAGTTCTACATGGTATTATCTTAAATTGATTGCAAGTAAAGTATCTCCTTCCCGGTAAATTGTCAAAATTCCCTGGCTACTTTTGAGTAGGAGAGACTTCGTGTATTATTCTTCCACCACATGGGTAACAATTCAAAATCCCATAGTGGACATCGGCGATGAAATCCACCATGTCGTAATGCTCTTTCAACCCCTTCATCTCCTTCATGTGCTTCTTTTCCTCGCGATCCAAACCAAGGATTGAGAGAAATTGAGATTGTGAAGGAAGAGAGAAGTGTGAGAGAGAGAGAGAGAGAGAGAGAGAGGAGAATTTCGTATGGTAATTA